>CM028342.1:57025691-57425545 GCA_016618105.1 Dendrobium huoshanense | reverse complement strand
TCTTTTCCATGAACGGCCACATTGACTTGAAAATCTGAAATTTTTGCTCCTCAAAATTTGTCTTCAATTGACCTATTTCTCCCTCCAAGACTTCAACTTTCCGTCCGGCCATATTCCTCCGATTCGGCACAAAAGAGATTCCTTTGTGTAAAAAAAAAACTGCTGAAATTACAGATTTCAGCCTCCGATGGTTCCAAGATAGTGCTCTGATACCAATTTGATAGGAAATACTTGACTTGTCAAGTAACCCAAAGGTAATACTTGAGTTAGCAAGCAACCTATCCCCATTGGAGAGAAAACATCAACAAAACGCCTGTTTACAGCAGTTTAACAACCCAAAAAGCTGCTGTTTACAGCAGTTTAACAGCCACAAACAGCGAGAAATTGAGTAGGAATTTGAAGAAAATCAAGTCAACCACTTGTATTCCACTAGTAGATGAAAGAAAATAATAAACATACAAGATTCTTCAATTCAAGAAGAAGAGAACTCTCCAAAAATCTCTAGCCAAGAAGACTGGAGCTCAAGCCTCCAAGAAGATCCCAAAAATCAGCCCAAATTCAAGATGAAAACCTAAATCACCCCTTTCCCCCTCTTTAAATCTCATCCCCATTTAAAATCCCTAAACAGCCCTTCTATTCAATTTACCCCCTTTCCATACAAATTTTCCCTCCAACACTTGAATTAAACCCCATGTGGGGCCCGCCTGGAGTAAGTAAGGACCAGATGTGGGGCCCGCCTAACACAAGGTAAAAAGAAGAGTGTGATGATAGTTATTTTTTTCTTATTCCGACCTTGTCTAATAAAAGTGTATATGAACCTACTATCCACTAGAGCATCATCACTCAGAATGCACCCATCAAAGTCAAAAATATGTTGTGAATCATGATCATTAGCGTTTTCACCAATAAGTGGAAGATGAGGAACTTTAAGAATAGGAGGATCAATATTCATGCTATTCTTTGTAAGTAATACAACAACAACAACAAGTCTTTATCTCACTACGTAAGGTCGGCTACATGAATCATTTTTCTTCATTGTGTCCAGCTAAGAGTCAAATTCTCATTTAGATCTAATAAAGAAATGTCATTTCTAGTATTTTCTAACCAAGCCTTTTTAGGTCTACCTCTACCTTTATTAACATAGGTTTTTTTTTGTAAGTGATGTAGAAAAAAAAATGTAGGGCTAGTAGGGGCAGGTATAACAGGTTCAGAAATTCATGGAAAATTTATTGGTTTTGTAATTCTGTGTACAAATCTGAGCTGATGAAGAATAATCGGCAAATACTCTGGGAGGAAGAAGGATCTGAAAATTTGAACATACCTCTTGAGCATGAATGATTGATTTTCTTAGATCTGATGAACCTCGAAGCATTTACATAAAAGCCCAAAGTTAATAAAATAATATAAGGGTATTTTAGGTATTAAAAATATTTTTAATAGAGAAATCCAGATAGGAGCCGAAATTTTGTAACAGGATGAGAATTCTACAATATCAACAGGATGAGAATTCAGCAACACATGCACAACCTAGTTCTTCTAGCTTTTCATCAGTATTAAGAGCATGCAATTGCGTTCCAATTCAACTCAGGATTACAAATATAAAGAATGTCATCGCTGCACTTTAAACAGGGCTTGAAATAAAATAATAGATCCAAAGGAGCTTGCTTACTAATTCTTCATTTAGTACATTGCTAAAGAAAATAAAATCTATATTCAAATAAATAAATTTCCATATTTTTCAAGAATGGAAAAGGAAATAAAATAGTAACAAGCTTAAATATTCACAAATACATTAGTATTAGATAACTAGAAGAATCTAAAATTTGCAGACGTTGAAAAAGCATAAGTTGAAATATACCAATAATTAAATCCTTTCTTGCCAATGCATTAAACTCCTTTATGTGTACATATCCAACAGGAACATTTCCCTCCCCCATTTTATCTAGACGATAAAATATTGGAGTTCGTGCAACATTTTGCCTTTGGATTTTAATAGAATGGGTCAGGCCACAATCTCCATGCCTGACCTACATACAAGCACAAAATTAAAGTTGGGAAGATCATAAAATTCAATGTTACTCTGTAAATAGATCTGTGATTTTTTTGCCAGCTAATTTGAAAAACAACCTCAACGATTACAAATGTTTCCTTTGGACCTTGTAGCATAGAGGATACTTCAAATGCAGATTTTCCCTTGATATCAAGTCCATTGACAGATAAGAGCTCATCTCCCTGTATAATTAGATATTTTAATTATCATAGCACTTTAAATTCTGAAAAAAATTTCATGCATGGATAACTTGAAAGTAAATCCGCACTTTAAGGCTTCGTTTGGGATGACTTTCTTGTTGCTTCTTAAAGTAGCTTTTTGGTATAAAAATTTTAAGTTTGGTACTAAAAAGCTGTTTAATAAGCAACAAAAAAGCCGTCCCAAACGAAGCCTAAATCTCCATTTTTCACTCTGCTGAAAATAAAGGATCAACTTGCAGAACTCATTTCAAATCTGCTTGTCTGCAGAAGTATCTATTCATGAGATGCTTATGCAGAGGACATGTAGCATAATATCGTGGGACAAAACAGAGGTAAGCGTGTAGAATTTTCGTTGCTACACAAAGAGTTCAAGATATCGACTTTTTTGGTGCAGTCAAGAAGAAAAAAAAAGTTTTTGCAATGAAAGGTATTCATGCTGTGGAAAATAAACAGCATCAATAAGTAAGATCACGTTTACCTGTTTTACACCAACAGAATGTGCTGGGCCATCCAATATAACACCTAAAACTTTGATTTTCACAACACCGTTCTCATCAGGAACTTCTCTGAGATTAATGCCAATCCCAGTCACATCATACTTTGCCATCTTGGAGAACTTTTCATCAAAAAAGTACCGCATGCATGAAACAGGAAAAGCTGCAGCTTTTGTTATACATATTGGGAAAAATCAAGGAGAAAAGAAGTCAACACCTGCTACACCCGTATTAGTTTTAAAATTTTGCAATAACACATAGCATCTGCTCATAAATAGTAGTCAATCAAACAGTAAATATAAAAAGCAATAAGAACCGTGAAAAAAATCCAGTGTTGTTAATACAACGACCAAAAATTATTTAAGTCAAGACATTTCATAGTTGAGGTTGAAAATCACAGAAAGTATGCATGGACAAGGATTTTTGAAGCATAATAAACCATATTTACATAAATCATCCACAAAAAGAAAATTCTCAGGAAACCTTCAGTTATGATAGATATAAAGAGAATGAGTGTGTTTGATCTGCTTACATTAAAAATGACAAGTTTGTTACAATTATGAATTAGCAAGCAAAAATCAAATTATAATTTCAAAAGAAAATTATTAATGAACATATAATTTCAAGCAAAAATCAAATTCACACTTCAAAGATAAAATATGATATGAGTCTCACTTGAAAAAATTATAAACATACAAGCAAAAATCAGCGACTAAATAAACTAAAAGACAAGGATAAGGATAGAAATCACCCCAAATGAAAAGAAAAAAAAAAAACCTCAAGCTAGTCCAAAAGATTTCCCCTGAAAGTAGTTTTCCACACATGTGAAGCATTAAAGAATACATATCCAACAGTTACACACATAAGAAAGAGAAATAAGAGTCGTATTTTAATATTTTATTTGCATATCTCTTGGTACTATTTATAACCTTCAAATGACCAAAATAGAAGATCGAACAAGATCTCTTCAAACAAATGGCTTCAATATATCCATTAGGAATTCCAAAAAGTTTCAGAAATTCCGCTAGCAAAAATAGGAAACAAATTATAATAAATAGTGAGGTGGCAGAAAGGAGAGCACATGACTGAAACTAGGAGCAATCAAGAACAATTAAATAAAGCAACACAGTAGCCCTACTAGAAAGTAATGAGCAAATAGCGGTACGATGATTAGTGGGTAAGTCATTGTCAATAAGAAAGTCCAGAGGTGGCAACAGCACAAAAGGAAAGAGTATTACTGTGAGAAAACATCAACAATAAAAGAGATATGGGGAAAACATATGGAATAGCAATGACATAATGGAGCTACTATAATTCTTAGTTAACTCCTCTAAACTCCATATGTACGGATTGGAATTAAACAGGCTTAAGTTGAAACAATGCATTAATGATTTAGATTTAAAAAATTTTAAAATACTAGAGAACACATCACATTTACAAGGGGGACAAGATCACAGAAATATCTTACACATGAAAATCTAAAAAACAAAATATAATGCTGCAAATCATATACATTATCACTTTTTATGTTTCGACTCAAATCTACTTTTATATTTCCATAAAATTTGCCAGGCTTGAAAAAATGGTTCTGATGAGTTAAGCATTTGATATTTCATCAAGCAAATCTAGACATAAAAAAATTGGCTCCAACAAATTAGACATTTAATATTTCATTAAACAAATCAAAGCCTCACTAATGTTCTTCCTACAACATAAACCATGATTCATATGCTAATGCAAAAAATACCTATAACATCAATCAACAACAACAACAATCCTTTATGCCATTATTTCGGGTGGGCTACACCCATTATTTCGGGTGGGCTACATGAAGCATTTTTCTCCATTGTGTCTTGTTAAGGGTCAAATTCTCATCTAAATCTAATAAAGAAATGTCATTTCTAATATTTTCTAACCAAGTCTTTTTAGGTTTACATCTACCTTTCTTAACATAAGTCAAATCTAATACATCTACTTTCCTAATCAGGTCATCAGAAGGCCGTCATTTTATGTGACCAAACCATCTAAGACGACTCTCTCTAATCTTATCTTCCATTGGAGCTACTCCAACCTTTCCACGTATATGCTCATTTCGTATCCTATATTTAAGAGTAAAGCCACTCTCAATTCTTTACTTAATATTATGCTTCTTTTTTAATGACCAACGTTCTGCACCATAAAGCATTGCAGGTCTCACTACTATCTTATAGAATTTTCCCTTATGTTTGAGAGGGACTTTTCTATCACATAATAAGCCCGATGCATTCCTCCACTTCAACCATCCAACTTGAATTCTACTAATAATATCCACATATTTTACCATCACTCTGAATAATAGACCCAAGATATCTAAAGTTTGTGCTCTTATTAATGACTTGATCGCCCAAAATCACAATCCTCACACTAGATCTATTATTACTAAAATTACACTCCATATATTCAGTTTTAGATCTACTCAAATGAAAGCCTTTAGACTCTAAGGATGACCTCCATAATTCAAGTTTACCTTCAACTCCCTCTCCAGTCGTAGCAATAAGAAGAATATCATCAGCAAAAAGCATACACTGGGGTACAACCTCTTGCAAATGTCTAGTTAGAACATCCATGACTAAATCAAAAAGATATGAGTTTAATGTTGATCTGTGATGTAATCCAACTAAAATAGGGAAAAACTCAATCAAACCACCTTTTGTTTTAACTCAAGTAAATTTACCACAAACTTTCTCTAAATCAATAAATATCATATGTATATCCTCTTTATTCTTTCTATACTTCTCCATCAAACCTCTCCTCAAATGTATAGCTTCCATAGTAGATCTCCCTACCATGAATCCAAATTGATTTTGAGAAACATTAATATTGTGTCGTAACCTATGCTCAATTATCACTCCCACAGTTTTAATGTATGAAACATAAACTCAATTCCTCTATAATTCACGCACTCTAGTGCATCGCCTTTATTCTTAAAAATAAGAACCAACACTCCTTCACTCATATGATATCTTTTAATCTTCAAAATAATATTAAAAAGTTTAGTAGCAAAAAAATTCCTTGATTTTCTAAGCATTTCCACACCTCTATTATAATATTATTAGTTCTAACTCCTTTTCTACACTTCATTTTCTTTAAAACCTTTTTAACTTTGGTTTTTCTAATAAGATGATAAAACAAAAATCTCTATTTTTATTTAGCATGCTAAGGTTACTAAAATCAATCGCAGACTCACAATCTTCACTTAAAAGCATATCGAAATATCTCATCCTATCATCCACCTATGTTGAATATCCTCTTTTAAGAAAAACGCTTTTAAATCTTCATCATTTAGGCACCTTAGCTGAATTAAATCATTTATTTCTCTTATCTCATTTTTTGGCTAACTTATACATACATCTTTCGCCCTTCTTAGTATCTAATATATTATATAAATCACTAAAAGCTAAATTTTTTGCATCTCATATTGCTTTCTTAGACTCCCTATGGATCTCTCTATATCTTATTTTAATTTTCTGAACTTTTACATCCAAACATTTTTTTTATAACAAAACTTATTATTTTTAATCTTTTCATACACATTTTGATTTCACTGCCAACTATTTTTAATATTAAGAGTTTTTTTTTCTTTTAATACTACAAACACATAGTTTTTAACATTCTTAATATCAATAGCTACTTGTTTTCCACATAACATTAGCTTTCTCATAAATAATCCAAATCGTATAATCTTGAATATTATTCTCAAAAGTATTAGCATTCTTTAAATATCTTCATTTAATCCTAGAACAATATTTACTTTATTTTTTATATTTAATCATGTCATTTTAAAGTCCAAAACTAAAAAGGTACATTGGATACATAAACTTTCACTCGAAATTATTTTACAATCTTTGCAATCTAAACAATTTATGTTTTATAAAAAAATAATCAATTTGAGTTTTACTATATTTCTTTTACAAATGATGAGATGCTCCACTTGTAACAACCAGAAAATCAGGTAATTATATCTTTTAAAATTTAAATAAGTTTAGTTAATATATTCTAATTACACTTTTAGATAGATTAATAACTAGTTAACAGTTATTTATTATTCAATAAATTTTGTATTAATATTAATATTAAGTAAATTATTAAATGAAATTAATTATTGAATAGTTGCTTTCATAAGATGCAAGTGTGAGATGGTAATTAGATGGCAGTTGCTATGTATTCTGAAGAGGTGCTACGAAGGGCTCTTATCCCTTCTTTCTTTTAGTTTCACGCAAGCCAGAAGAAACACGGCACTGTGCTGTGTAAATTTTCGTTAAAGTGAAGGCAGTAAAGGATCGACTTATTGCTTTATTGAATTCCTTGATTGGCAAAAATCAAGAAAATCCTGTACCTAGTGGCGGCATAGTGATCCAGAAATCACTGTAGCAAATTCATCCCAGTTCCGCCATAAGCCATTCGCAGAATCTCCTGTAGCAAATTCGGTACAGTGCCGCAACACTGTAGAGAAATTCGATAAAAGAAATGTTGTGCAGATTTGGAAATCAAATATAGAGCAGGAATTTGGAAGGTTTGGAAGAAACAGAACCAAAGAAAATTTAGACAACATGAAGGAGAAAGTAGAATGGGAGGAAAGCTGAATGCTAACGAAAGGTCAAGGTATTGTGCCAATTTGGGTAAGTAAAGTTATGTTTAAATTCATAATGATTACCAAGAAACTTTTAGAATATTATTCATGTTTATATTGAATTCCACAGCATGATTTAAAAGTGAATTACAGTAAAGAGTCCTGTTAAAACAAAGATAAGAGGAAATTAGGGAAGAACGAATTGAGGTAAGAAATTCAAATTTCTTTAATGATTTGTGTGGAAGTTTAAAGGATAAAGAAAGTTTCTAAAGAAGTGTATATCAATCGAAATTTTAGGATCCATCAGATATATGCAGAAAGGAAGTTTTGGGAGAGTTTATCAGAGGAGAAGATTAAGTGGAGTAGAATTGGAAGAGGCAATTCATCAGGAAGGTAAGTTATGTAAAGTTAATTCCTGATTTTTTTTGTATATTTATTATGTCTTTTCAATGATCTGAGTAAGTCAATATATTATGAATATTTACGTATTAACCATGAGATTGTATTGAGATATTCGTGTTAAACAAATGTCTTTTATGTGGAAAAGTGAAATTAATATTTGATCAAGTATGATGTTTCAATCTTTTTAATAATATGTTAAAGAAAGAAGTTTGCATTTATTAGATAATGCATGTTAAACTCTTCTTGCAACACTTGTATTGTTTTATAAGTGGTAAGAATATGAATTATGAATATGAGAGTTTTGAATATTTAATTAATAAAGATTGGCTAGTTTATGTTATGATATCTATAGTTTCAGGTGGGCAAAAGGGACCCAATATGTAACCTGAATTGTAGATGGGGCAAAAGGGACCCCAAGGGAATGAATACCTGCATAGCAGGTGGGGCAAAAGGGACCCCTATAGAGGCAAAAGGGACCTCTATGAAATTCAATGGTGATAATGCCAAATTTACCTGGGCTCCATTGAATATGTTTAAAGTATAGCCAAATCTTTTAAAAGATTAAATATTCAATATATATCTCAAATGACATAAAGGATGATGTTCAATATGATGCTTTTAATGCTTTTCAAATAATGATAAGTTGGTGCAATGATTAGCTCAATATTGTATTTCATTTTATCAATTCATTTTTATTATTAATTAATTTTGCATAGCTTATGTGAGCCTCATAGCTCACCAGAACTTTCTTCTGGCTGTTTTTACAGGCAAAGGAAAAGATAAAGTTGTTGCTGATTAGATTTCAAGTACCTCAATGTTATGTGTTATTTTTTATATCTGTTAGTAAGGATTAGCAAAGGGTATGTAAAAACTCATTTGAAGTATTTTGTTTGGATGTTCCTTAGTGGCTCTGTACTATGTTGTGGATGTATAAAATGTTAAGTGTTTCAGTTAATGTATCAATGAAGGTTTATGAGATACTTCGTATAGTTATACAAGTGATTAACTGTTTGAAAAAAAAAATGATATGTTTTAGCTGTTACACTCTACAGTACTAGTCAAGGGTATTGTGGGGTGTTACAAAAGTGGTATCAGAGCAAAATTTTAAGATTCTGAGGATATAAGTACGAAAGAATAAGTAAAGAGAATTGTCTAAAAGAATAAGAGTGAAACTGATGGAATTATTACAGAGCCTAGGAGAACTTAGTATCTCTAAGTTAAGTAAGAAGTCTAATTGCAATTTCATTTGTATGGGAATAAATAAAGTAACGTCTATTTAAATGTGTTTTGAGTATAGGTGTTTTTATAGATGATTTAAATGCATAACTATTATTGTCATGCATTACAGATACAATGACTGAAAGAATACCTGAAAGAGAGGAAGGTCAGTCATCCCAACCTATTAGGATCTCTGAAGATCCTGAAAATGTCACACCAGTAGGAGGCAGTGCACCTAGGATAAATCCTGCACCTGTAGGGATGGAGGCTATGAATGCAATGTCAGGAAATATGATGCAACTGCAAATGATGACTATGATGATGCAAATGATGGAAAAGATGCAGTCTATGGCGGGATCTGCAGCACCTGCTGTTCCACCTGTAGTTACCCCAGTCACTCCTACCCCTCCTAGTAGTAGTACTAATGTGGAGGCAAGTGATTCTGTTAGTGCAGAAGTGGATAAGCATTTAAAACTTTTCCAAAGCTTAAAACCTCCTTTGTTTAAAGGAGGAGTTGATGCTAGAAGTGCTGAAGACTGGATTATCAGAATAGAGAAAGTTTTAAATGGAATGAGATGTCCTGAAAATAGACGTGTATCTTTGGCAATCTTTATGCTAGAGGGTGAAGCTGAAAGGTGGTGGAGGGGACAACAACTAGAGAAATTCAGAGGTAAATCTGAGGAACAAATTATGTGGGAGGAATTCGAACAAGTTTTTAGGGATTGGTATGTTCCTCCATCAGCAAGACAAGCAATGCAGGAGAGTTTTGTAAATCTAAAGCAAGAAGCAAAAACTGTCATTCAGTATGAAGCAGAATTCACAGCTCTGTCAAGGTATGCTCCTCAGCTTATCAGTACTTCTGAGGAAAAGTGTTACAGATTTTTAAAAGGATTGAGAAACTCACTGAGACAGCCATTAATTCCTCTTCGTATAAAAGATTTTGCTGAATTAGTGGAAAGCGCAAGACTTTTAGAGAATGACATAGAAGTGGTTAAGCAGAAATGGGATAATAATGATAGAAAAAGACAAAGTGATCACAGAAGTGGATCATCTAAAAAGCAAAAATTTCATCAGGGGCAACATCAACAGTCTACAAGGTTTCCTGTGATACCAGTGTGTGCAACTTGTGGAAAATCTCATCCAGGAAGATGCCTAATGAATTCAGGAAAGTGTTATCTGTGTGGAGAAGCAGGCCATATCAAGAGAAATTGTCCAAGGAATGTTCTTAGAGGCACAGAAATTAGAGGAAGTCAAAGGACAGATCAGTATCGAGGTGCAAGACCACAGATGAATCAACCAGCTTTAAAGATTAAAGGAGAAAACTCAAATGAAGCAGTCAGATCAGCACCAGCTCGAGTTTTTGCCTTATCTTCCCAAGAGGCCAAAGACTCTTCTGAAGTGGTGACAGGTACATTAAATATCTCAGATTTATCTGCTAGAGTACTTTTTGATTCTGGTGCATCGCATTCTTTCATAGCTGAGATATTTTGTAAGAAATTGCATTTGGAACTTGCTTCTTTTACTCATGGATTGCATGTTAGATTACCTACGGGTAATTATTTGAATGCCAGTACAACATGTTCAGTTGATTTTACGATAGCTGGTAGAAAATTTCAAGCAGACTTGATAGTACTTCCATTGGTAGAATTCGATATAATTTTGGGAATGGATTGGTTAGTCACACATTATGCCACTATAGAATGTTGGAAGAAGAAGGTCAGATTTGATTTGCCTGGAGAAGAAGTATTTTATTTCCAGTGTGAAAGAGGAGTTATTTCATCATTGATTGCTTCTAGTCAAGTGCTTAAAAGTTTAAGAGCTAGTGAATTAACTTTCTTAGTAAAGTTAGAAGCTACAAAAGAGGAAAGTAATGATATACATTCCATTCCTATAGTGAATGAATTTGTAGATGTTTTCTCAGAAGAATGGAAGGATTTACCTCCAGAAAGAGAAGTGGAATTTTCAATAACTTTGCAGTCTAGTACGAATCCAATTGTAAAAGCACCTTATAGAATGGCAACCAAAGAATTACAAGAGCTGAAAGTTCAGTTGGCTGAACTAATTGAGAAGGGTTTTATCAGACCTAGTTCATCCCCTTGGAGTGCACCTGTGTTATTTGTCAAGAAGAAAGATGGTTCAATGAGACTTTGCATTGATTACAGAGAATTAAACAAGGTAACCGTTAAAAACAAGTATCCTCTTCCCAGGATTGATGACTTATTTGATCAGCTGGCAGGTGCTTCTGTTTTCTCCAGAATTGATTTGAGATCAGGTTATCACCAGGTTAGGGTGAAGGAAAGTGATGTGGAGAAGACTGCTTTTGGAACCAGATATGGACACTATGAATTTTTGGTTATGCCTTTTGGGTTAACCAATGCTCCAGCAGTATTCATGGATATGATGAACAGAATTTTCAGACCTTATCTAGATCAATTTGTTATCGTATTCATTGATGATATATTGATCTATTCTAAAAATGATAAGGATCATGCAGAACATTTGAAGGTTGTACTTGAATTACTGCGACAGCATAAATTGTTTGCCAAATTTTCTAAGTGTGAGTTCTGGTTGAAAGAAATTTCATTTCTGGGACATATTGTCAGTGGTGAAGGAATATCTGTTGATCCAGAAAAGATTAAAGCTGTAGTAGAATGGCCAAGACCAACAAATGTGGCAGAAGTCAGAAGTTTCTTGGGATTGGCAGGTTACTATAGAAGATTCGTTAAAGGTTTTTCTCAGATTGCATTGCCTTTATCCAAGTTAACCAGGAAGGATATTAAATTTGAGTGGACTAATGATTGTGAGCAAAGTTTTCATGAATTGAAGCAATGTTTGACAACTACACCAGTGCTGACAATTCCTTCTGGAACAGAGGGATTTCAGCTATACAGTGATGCTTCTTTAAAAGGATTGGGTTGTGTGTTAATGCAGAACAGAAAGGTGATTGCCTATGCTTCCAGACAGCTTAAGCCACATGAAAAGAACTACCCCACTCATGACTTAGAGTTGGCGGCAATGGTATTTGCATTGAAAATTTGGAGACACTATTTGTATGGGGTAAAATGTGAAATCTTTACAGATCATAAAAGTTTGAAATATATTTTCACTCAGAAAGAATTGAATCTGAGACAGAGAAGATGGTTGGAATTAATAAAAGACTATGATCTTGATATCCAGTACTGTCCAGGCAAGGCTAATGTTGTAGCTGATGCATTGAGCAGAAAGACCCAAACACAATTGAATATGTTGACAGGTGATGAAAGACTGATTAGAGAAATGGAGACCTTACAATTAGAAGTCAGGATGCAAAGGGATCATGATACACTTAGCATTAATCAGATGACAGCTCAATTGTCATTGGAGGAAAGAATTAAGGAAGCTCAAAAGAAAAGTAATGAATATCAAAAATTTTTTGATCAAGTGCAAGAAGGTTTAAAGAAGGAACTCAGTGTTGATGAACAAGGAAGAATCAGATACAATATGCGGTTATGGATACCAAAGGAGTCAGATTTAATTCAAGACATCTTGTTTGAAGCACATAATACTAGTTACTCCATTCACCCAGGAAGCACAAAAATGTATAAAGATTTGAAGATTTTGTTTTGGTGGCCAGGAATAAAAAGAGATGTGGCAGATTATGTGGCTAAATGTGAAAGGTGTCAAGTTGTTAAAGCTGAACATCAGAAACCCAGTGGAATGTTGCAATCTTTACCAATTCCAGAATGGAAGTGGGAGGAAATAGCTATGGACTTTGTTACAGGATTTCCTAGATCAAGACAAGGGCATGATAGTATATGGGTGGTAGTTGACAGACTCACCAAGTCAGCCCATTTTCTACCTATCCGTCAGACTGATTCAGTGGATAAATTGGCTAAATTATTTGTGAAGGAAATCATCAGATTACATGGAATTCCTAAAGTTATTGTATCAGATAGAGATGGTCGTTTTACTTCTAAGTTATGGAAGAATACACATGCAAGTTTGGGCACAAAATTGAAATTCAGCACTGCATTTCATCCACAGACAGATGGTCAATCAGAAAGGCTGATTCAAGTGTTGGAAGATTTATTAAGATTGTGTATTCTGGATTTTGGTGGTAGTTGGGAGGATCACATTTCATTAATAGAATTCACTTACAATAATAGCTACCAATCTAGTATCAAGATGGCTCCCTATGAAGCTTTATATGGTAGAAAATGCAGAACTCCGTTAAGCTGGTTTGAAGTGGGGGAAAGACAAATGTTAGGTCCACAGTTGGTAGACCAAGCTACTGAGAAGGTCAGACTCATTAGAGACAGATTAAAAGTAGCTCAAGATCGTCAACAGAAATATTATGATTCTAAGCATAAAACAATAGAATTTGATGTGGGAGATTTTGTATTTCTGAAGGTGAGACCGATGAAAGGAGTTTCTAGATTTGGCCAAGGTGGAAAACTCAGTCCTAGATTTATTGGTCCATTTGAAATCATTGAAAGATTAGGACCAGTTGCTTACAAGTTGGCATTACCAGTAGAAATGTCGGATATCCACAATGTTTTCCATGTATCAATGCTCAGAAAGTGGGTTACAGATGAAAGTCAAAGAGTTCCACAGAATGATATTGAACTGCAGAAAGATTTGACATATGTTGAAGAACCTGAAAAGATATTGGAAATGGATGTTCGTAGATTAAGGAACAAAATGATCCCTTTTGTAAAGGTAAAATGGAAGCACAGATTAATAAAGCATGCCACATGGGAGAAAGAGGTTGATATGAGACAAAAGTTTCCTAAATTATTTGAAGATGTATGAAAAGACGAATTTCGGGGACGAAATTCTATTAAGAAGGGAAGATTTGTAACAACCAGAAAATCAGGTAATTATATCTTTTAAAATTTAAATAAGTTTAGTTAATATATTCTAATTACACTTTTAGATAGATTAATAACTAGTTAACAGTTATTTATTATTCAATAAATTTTGTATTAATATTAATATTAAGTAAATTATTAAATGAAATTAATTATTGAATAGTTGCTTTCATAAGATGCAAGTGTGAGATGGTAATTAGATGGCAGTTGCTATGTATTCTGAAGAGGTGCTACGAAGGGCTCTTATCCCTTCTTTCTTTTAGTTTCACGCAAGCCAGAAGAAACACGGCACTGTGCTGTGTAAATTTTCGTTAAAGTGAAGGCAGTAAAGGATCGACTTATTGCTTTATTGAATTCCTTGATTGGCAAAAATCAAGAAAATCCTGTACCTAGTGGCGGCATAGTGATCCAGAAATCACTGTAGCAAATTCATCCCAGTTCCGCCATAAGCCATTCGCAGAATCTCCTGTAGCAAATTCGGTACAGTGCCGCAACACTGTAGAGAAATTCGATAAAAGAAATGTTGTGCAGATTTGGAAATCAAATATAGAGCAGGAATTTGGAAGGTTTGGAAGAAACAGAACCAAAGAAAATTTAGACAACATGAAGGAGAAAGTAGAATGGGAGGAAAGCTGAATGCTAACGAAAGGTCAAGGTATTGTGCCAATTTGGGTAAGTAAAGTTATGTTTAAATTCATAATGATTACCAAGAAACTTTTAGAATATTATTCATGTTTATATTGAATTCCACAGCATGATTTAAAAGTGAATTACAGTAAAGAGTCCTGTTAAAACAAAGATAAGAGGAAATTAGGGAAGAACGAATTGAGGTAAGAAATTCAAATTTCTTTAATGATTTGTGTGGAAGTTTAAAGGATAAAGAAAGTTTCTAAAGAAGTGTATATCAATCGAAATTTTAGGATCCATCAGATATATGCAGAAAGGAAGTTTTGGGAGAGTTTATCAGAGGAGAAGATTAAGTGGAGTAGAATTGGAAGAGGCAATTCATCAGGAAGGTAAGTTATGTAAAGTTAATTCCTGATTTTTTTTGTATATTTATTATGTCTTTTCAATGATCTGAGTAAGTCAATATATTATGAATATTTACGTATTAACCATGAGATTGTATTGAGATATTCGTGTTAAACAAATGTCTTTTATGTGGAAAAGTGAAATTAATATTTGATCAAGTATGATGTTTCAATCTTTTTAATAATATGTTAAAGAAAGAAGTTTGCATTTATTAGATAATGCATGTTAAACTCTTCTTGCAACACTTGTATTGTTTTATAAGTGGTAAGAATATGAATTATGAATATGAGAGTTTTGAATATTTAATTAATAAAGATTGGCTAGTTTATGTTATGATATCTATAGTTTCAGGTGGGCAAAAGGGACCCAATATGTAACCTGAATTGTAGATGGGGCAAAAGGGACCCCAAGGGAATGAATACCTGCATAGCAGGTGGGGCAAAAGGGACCCCTATAGAGGCAAAAGGGACCTCTATGAAATTCAATGGTGATAATGCCAAATTTACCTGGGCTCCATTGAATATGTTTAAAGTATAGCCAAATCTTTTAAAAGATTAAATATTCAATATATATCTCAAATGACATAAAGGATGATGTTCAATATGATGCTTTTAATGCTTTTCAAATAATGATAAGTTGGTGCAATGATTAGCTCAATATTGTATTTCATTTTATCAATTCATTTTTATTATTAATTAATTTTGCATAGCTTATGTGAGCCTCATAGCTCACCAGAACTTTCTTCTGGCTGTTTTTACAGGCAAAGGAAAAGATAAAGTTGTTGCTGATTAGATTTCAAGTACCTCAATGTTATGTGTTATTTTTTATATCTGTTAGTAAGGATTAGCAAAGGGTATGTAAAAACTCATTTGAAGTATTTTGTTTGGATGTTCCTTAGTGGCTCTGTACTATGTTGTGGATGTATAAAATGTTAAGTGTTTCAGTTAATGTATCAATGAAGGTTTATGAGATACTTCGTATAGTTATACAAGTGATTAACTGTTTGAAAAAAAAAAATGATATGTTTTAGCTGTTACACTCTACAGTACTAGTCAAGGGTATTGTGGGGTGTTACACCACTCTTTTCTTAAATAAAATATTAGTAATTACAAAATCATAAGCTAGAGCAAAATCTAATATAATCATACCACCTTCATTAATCATAAGCTATAACATCATAAGCCAGCTAACAAAATCTATTTTAGCTCCACATTGCCTTGGAATATAATGTTTAGGAGGTCCAAGGTCGCCCCATTGAACATATTTTTTTGTGTCATTCAAAAAATAATGCATTTTCATTGAAATTGATGCATACCGTTTTTTATATAGTTGCTGTAAAAGTTCTTTTTTCTTAAATTGAACCTACAAGGGATAAGATTAACTATAATTTTGGAAGACGTGACACGAAAGTGTTCAAATAGAGTAATATGCTTGAACAAAACAAATATTCCCTTAAAACAAACAATGTTGAAGAATGGTGTGGATATAATCTCTACTTGAAACTGCAAAAATAGGTGCTTCCCAACATCCCGTCAATGACTTATTTTAGCTAAATAGAATAGAATAACGAATTATATGCAACTTCTTGTGAGTTCAGACATAGTAAACATCTAAAGAATGATATGATGTTCAACAACTGCTGGCAAATCAAACAAAATATTCGGTAAGCTTTCATAAAGGTGGCAGTAGAGACCACTGTAGCCAAACCTTCCAAACCCACCCCCACATGTCAACTAAATTTTTATTTAACCTTCATTAATAATCCATGTGAAATCAACTTACTAGAAGTCCATAAAAATTGAAAATCTTAAGTTTACAACTTGGCTAAACCACAAATTTTCTAAAAAATACCATTTATAAATCATTAAGAGAAAACAGTATGAAGAACAGAGATTGTTTACATCATGCCTCCACAAAGAGCCTAGCAATGAGAACCAAAAAAGTAAAAAAGCCAATTTATAGTTTTAGTCAGAAGAATGATCAATTAAATACTTGATATGCCGGCAAGTAAAAGCAATTACTTCTGCAGGAGAAAGGAAACGGGTATATGGATCTCCAAGGCTAGCTAGCATCTTCTGGATCACATTGTGAGCTCTACTTCTTGTTTGGATATTGTTTTGAAAGATGTATTCTTTCTCTTCCTGTTACAACAGAAATAAATGAATAGTTAGATAAGACAGAAATTCAAGTCAAGGCAAGCATTGACTAATTAAATGATATTACAAGAGAGCTACAAAATGACACAGTGACTATAAGCACTAATTAACGAGTTTTTACACGATAACAACATTTTCCTCCATTCAATAAACCAGAGAAATTAATATTTTCATTTAACCATATAATGTAATTGGCCAAAGACGTGTTACCTAAACAAAATCATCAATATCTCCAGATTTTATTTCGAAGTCCGGAACTTTCAAACATTTGGCAGAAGCAGATTATAAATATTGCCAAATGCTTACCCTTTCGAAATTTTTGAAAACAATCCGAATCTATGCTTGAGTCAATTTTTCTGCAAGTGTTCCTCAGATTCTCTATATGTATCAGACATTAGATTTTAATAAACCAATTACTTTAATAACAATTCTCCCATGTCATTAACCTCTTGTACGAGTACTTCTTTCACATACATCTCACCATGTTAGAAGTCATGATTCTTAGAACATATTTGATTGGTTGTAAATAGAAAGAATATATTAAAAAAAATGATGATTTAGTTTTCTCTATTTTAATGCATGAAATAGAAATCATTACATTTTAGGGAGTTTAAGAGGGTTTGTGGAGCTTTAAGCCAATATTTCTAACAACACCCAATCATACAACCAATTGATGGAAGTAGAAAGTTTTAGCATTTTTATAACATTTTTCCAACATCAAGAAACCAAATGAAACCTTATTTGAGGTTTGGCCTCTCCATCAAAAAATTCTCTCTAAAATCAGCGTTATATCTTCATTCCAACTCCTCTTTCCCATTTGTGAATACAAAATGATGATTTTTGCCCCGTCGTTTCATGTGTGAAAATCAAAACATTACCTTTGAGCGTTTTTAAGAAGTTTGTAGAGTTTAAAACTCGAATTGATTTCTACCTAAATCAAACCGAGCTATGAAATCTAACAAATTCGCCATTTCTCAATGAATATTTTCTAATTTCAAGCAAAGAGCTGGGTTGTAACCCAAACATTTAAGATACCAGCCACTTCTCCGGCGACCAAGCACGGCGACCAGCGCCGGCGATGAAGCTCTCATTAACGACCTCCCACGCCTCCTCCACGAGATCGTCGTTGGTCGCCGACGCAGAGGACACCTCATCCCCCGCCGCAACTTCTTCCTGGCACACCTCAGCCGGAGAAGACAAGGACTCCGCCGCGAGCGGAGGATAATTGGACGAAACTAAAGCAAGAGAGAGGAATCCGGCGAGGGATCGAAGCAGAATATTCTGAACGAACTCCGACGAGCAGCCGCTCTTGTCGCTCTCACTGCGATCATTATAGCAGTTTCCAGCGGCGAAAAATACAGTCAAGCGGAAGCGGCGGCGGTGGCATGAGCTTTGTCTTTTTGTTCTCACTGGGGTAGAGAAGAGCAGTGAGCGGTGGCAAGAGGAGCATATCATCGTTTGCGACTAGCGATGACCCTCACTGTTCCTTCAGGCTCAGAATCGTGTGGTTTTATTAAGTAGTACGAACACGAAATATTAGGGTCCAACATCCCATAATTTTATTTTTTGTTCAAATCACAGAGCACGAAACAGGAAGACAGCAAGCAGCGTGAACAACAAGTGTTAAAGGTATTAGGCCAGTAAGCAAGCACAACCAATGAAACAACAACCAAAAAATTATATCATACAATAATCAAAGTTAGGCAAGCAAGCAGACACTAAAACAAAAACTAAGTCTTAAGAGACAACTATTGGCTTGTGAAGAACTGATTTTTGTAATCCCAACAACATGAATCAGATAATTGTATTCAACTGTGTATAATTCCATCTTCCACAATTATGAGGAAAGATTATTGTATCTCTTATTATATGATATATTATTGCAACTAGGTTGTGACCCATGATTTTAGCCATTCTTTAATTTCCACTTTAGAAAGTTTTCTTATCTTCATAACTTTTATTTATGCATATTGAATCTTTGTACAAAATTAGGACCTTAAACATGCACTCTATTGCCATAAATTTTTTAGTATGTAACAGTTTGGTACTGTGTGGGGAAATATTTCATCATAATATAATTATATTTTAAGTGGCTAGTCATTAATCCCTCAATCAAACACAACAAAATATAGATGATAAAGGTCCCTCGTAATGTTATAAGAAGAGTGATACATCTCCTTATTTGGGGGGAATTCTCTTTAAGATAAGGAAATCGAGTTAATCACTTCTCAGTCTATTACATCATCAGTCATTGTATTAATAACAGCCAATAGTATTAATGTTAATAACAATATTAATATCATGATCAATGACGTTAAATAATGTTAATGACATTAAACAACATGAGAGTCGGTCACAATATCAATACAATATTCCTAATAGTGTTGGTATCAATATTCAAATATTCAATGAGTATATTTTAAGAATAACTTTCTCCTATGCTTATGACTCCTAATCAGTCTCTCCTTATAACTCCTAATTAATGTTCTCCTTATAACTCTCCTTGAATCACGTGAATTAGTCGCCATGACTCCTTATAACTCTCAATTAATCTCCAGCTTCTTATAACTCATAATCAATGAACCACATGGATCTATAGGATATCATATGAGTTATCATATCATGTATCTGATATCATAAGTACTTTATTTAAAATTTAAAAAATCATATTAAATCATTCAGAATGATTAAATATATATCATATCCAAATTTAAAATATAAAAAATCATATTAAATCATTCAGAATGACTAACAAATATTATCGCAATATATATATATATATATATATATATATATAATGTTCATGGCCTGGCGCTACACCGCTCACTAGATACTAGATCAACCCCAATTTTGTACTTTAGAATTTTCATATTTTTTAAGAAAATTTATTTCACATATTTGAGTTATTACAATCTCTCCATCTTTGAAAAATGTCATCCTTGACATTTATATATCAATTCGAGAGAGAGAGAGAGAGAGAGCATGATCAAAAATAAATTTTAAAGTCAAATCAATTAATTATAAATCAGAAATCACTTTTTTATTCCACTCATACGATTTAGTTATATTTCAATTCTTCAAATAATCATTGCTCTGATATCATTTTGTCACACTCCGGGATTTATATTAAAATAATTATATATGACTTTCATTTTAATCATTTAACTAAAGCTTACTAATAAATAGTATAAAGTAATATTATTATATTTTTCTCTCATCTGGAGCCTCATATTATAGGATCATTACCATTTTTTAAAAATATGTAAAATCACATAATGAGCATATAGCCCAGCAAGTAATTAAAATCTTATAACTGAAATTAATATAAGATAAAAGATAATAATATGATATAAATCATATTGATTATATATATATATATATATATATATATATATATATATATATATATATATATATATATATATATATATATATATATATATATATCAATTTATCCTTCTAGAATTAATCACATCTCAATCCAATACATCATCAGTCATAGTATCAATAATAGTCAATAGTACTAATGCTAGTAACAATATTAATATTATTATCAATAATTTTAAATAATGTTAATGATAATAAACAATATTAATGTTAATCACAATATCAATATATTATACATAATATTGTATGTATCAATATTTATATATTCAATAAGTGTATCTTAAGAATATCTTGCTCTTGCACTTATGACCAACATTCAGTTATCCCTCATAAATCATAATCAATATTATCCTTATAACTCTCCTTGAATCATGTGAATCAGTCACCTCAACTTCTTATAATTCCTAATCAATCTTCAGCTCCTTATGACTTCCAATCAGCGAATCACGTGGATCAATAGGGTATCACATTGAGTTATCATATCATGTATTTTATATCATTCAATACTTCATTTAAAATGCAATAAAATTATATCAAATCATTCATAATGATCAAATTTATAACATATCCAAACTTGTATGGTAAAAGCTTATGAAATCAAGAAATAGTATTTTTTTTTTCTGATTTAGGAGATATAAAATTTGTAGAAATCAAAATCATTGAAAACATAAGTAAAATATTAGTCAATTATGATGAGTATGCAAAATCTGTAATAAGAATGGCTAATAAATATGACCCAAAAACCTTTCTCTCTCCTCTCTCTTCTTCCCCTCTTTTAATTTCTTCATAGCTAAGCAGCCAAGTGAGAGAGTCGGTTGGGTGAGATAAGAACCAAAGCGCCCAATGCGAAGGAAAGTCATCTTTTTAGCAATACCCATTCCTTATTTCCTGAAGAGCCACTAAGGGAACAAAACTCCCTTAAACTCGCTCTCGATTCATATGATCAATCATAGAGTATGTTAGAGTTTCATCAATTTTCCACTCAATTCATGAAATCAAATACCAAACTTTAATCATAACATGTAAGCATTTCAATAGAATGAAACAAAGGTATAAAAATAACTTTTATTCTATATTTCAAAAGTATTATATACAACTTTTATTTTCTCTCTCTTCTTACAAACATCAACACTTATTTGTATAATGGACTTGATCTATTTTTTGGTGGAATACATGGTGACTGAACAAGCAGTTATAATAAATGAAGTCAAAATGGATGAGAAATCTCAATCCCCATTTCACCCCACTTTGTGGGAACTCTTTACATGCCAATATCTTGACCAAAAAATAAGGTTTGGACACTCTCATATAAAAGTGCGTCCCAAACTAACCATGGGAGTTAGGTGAAAAGAATAACCTTGCTCGACTCGCTCGAGGAAATGACTCAACTCCTAAACTTCATCATGACATAATGACCTAAGAACGTATCTCAAAACTAGTTTTGCTGATTTTAGCTACTCTGAAGAATAATAAAGAGAGAAAAAGAAAATTGGAAGCAATGTACAGCTACTATGCTGCAACACCTACTCCATCTCTTCCCTCTCTCTCTCCCTAAAACTCATAGTATTGAGTCATCCCCTACATAAAAAATTCATTTACACCTAAAGGCTAACATTATGAAGGAAGGAACATTTCCTTTCTCTTCTTCTTCTTTCCTTCCTATGTTAGAGGAAGAAATATCATGAAGCCAACAAAATTATTAACTACTCCCACCATCGAAAAGTAAGCCTGCCTCCAAAAGATAGAAACATCTCCACTGATTCCATTAATATGCAAGTACTACGCATTATAGAAAATCAATCATTCCATTTATAGGCGGACAACAGTAAAATGTCACATTATAAGACAAATGAAAACAAGTGATTCATTAAATGAAAGAAATGCCAAAATAACTCATCGATATATATATATATATATATATATATATATATATATATATATATATATATATATATATATATGTGTGTGTGTGTGTGTGTGTGTGTGTGTGTGTGTGTGTGTGTGTGTTACCTACCTATTTAGGTAAACCTCTTCTTCTTCCAAAATATCCATTGTTATTCCATACAAACAAGATACAAATAACCCTACCAAGAAAAGGGTCATGTCATCTATAGTAAATAAACTATAATAAAACATCTCAGCAACTGTTGGTTGACTCCCCCCTTTGTGATGAGCTCCATAATGAGTGACATGTGAATCCTCGGTAAGCAACAAGTCTCGCATGCCTTGATATTATATGTGACTAAAGGCACCATGCCATCATCAATTGCAAAATGCCTCAGTTATTTCAATTGCAAAAATAGCATGCAACTCCCCTTTTAGTCGGTGAAGTTCCATTCCTCAAATGATGGTAACGAATAGCCCTGATGGATGACTCCCTCTCCATTAATGTGAAACAATATATAATAATGGCATAGTGAGTCTCCTCAATTGGTGAGTCCTGATGGTTACCCCCATAAATACCAAAGAGTCTGGTATAAAGCACGTCCCATTATAGACAGTATCGCATGTAAATGATGCACCCGCTTACTCATTAAGTGGAGAAGATCAAGCTCAAATCATGATGAAAGATAGATCGAAGTCTATACTCCCTTCAAAAGTCAATAGGCACAAGGTTATTATATAAAGACTAACTACCATCATTGCTTAGGTACAAAAAAGGTAAAAATAAGCAAAATGATAAAATAATCCTTTTTTTATTTTAATTACATCAAAAGAATTATAGGATTACAATACTAAGGCTTATAGACTCATTTACTAGTTGCACATGTGCCCTCATTACCATCTCGCCTTCCATATAAAGGAATTCTCTAAAAATATAGGAAGGATCACCAAATCTGGAATGAAGCTCGCTATTCGCTACCAGCTTCTGAACACAATCACCAATCTCATCAAAATGACCATCACATAGCATATATTTAAAATCTACACCGTGCACAATGCAAAGAGCCTTTTTCAACTTTTAAGTCAACTCAATAGCAGTCTCCTTGGCCCTATTTTGACTTCGACGGTCGATAATGCCTTAGTGCTTCTTGAGTCCAATTCAATTAAGTGTTATTATCTTATCATGGTGATTTCCCCTTCTACCAGATTAACTTCACTCACCAACTTTTGGTGGTTCTTTATCTCCTCATCTAGGGTGAACTCGACACACTTCTTCACAGTTGTTACATGATCAATTTTGGCAACTGAGCTAGGATAATGATTTCCAAGGAGAAAACTTTCTGCTAAGAATATGCAAATGTATTCATCAATGAAAAGACCAGGCTACGTGGTTCCAGCTCAAAAATATAACATTCCAATAAATAACTATAATGAATATAATTGTTATTACAGCATTAACTAGATATCGGACTATCCTTCCCCTCGAAGATGGGGTAGGATCACGCTACTCTACAAGTGCCCATGGTTTCTTGGCAGTCGATGCACTGGAACTTGCATAAGCATTAATATATTTTTGCTTCATTGAGTTGAATTCAGGATGAACTTCAGCAACGATATAAGAAGGCTTATCTCATGGCCTCATAGAAACCATTGCTACATCAGATAAAGATGTCATATCTATAAGAAAGATACAACCCATAACTCCTTTTAATAAATATAGAAATAGAATCAAAACAAAGAGAGGACCTCACCTCATTAAAATGAGTGAATCGCTTACCATAAAAAGTTTTAAAAATTTTTAATAAGCAACATGGTAAGGAACGATTAATGGTTTATTCTTCACCACTGCCAATACCACCTTCTCTTCAACATACAGCTCCAAGGGAGCTAACTTCTTCTTATTTTATGAAATCAGAGTAATCAAAACTTCCATCAAGGTTTAGAACTATAACAAACTTTCACTACAGGAAAACCTGTTATTACCGGCGGACGGAATCCGCCGGAACAAATGTAAATTCCGACGGTACCAGTCGTTTCCGGCGCATGTTCCGGCGCAAATATCTCCGCCGGTTTTGAGTGCGTCGATAAATTTATTCCGACGCATATTTTGCGCCGGAACCAGTTCCGGCGTTGTTTCCGACGCATTACCGGCGCATTAAACGGTTTGTTTGCCGACGTAAAAAACATGAAACTTCCGGCGCTTATTGCGCCGGTATTTACCGTCGCAGTATACGATGTTAATTACCGACGGATTAAGCGCCGGAATTTCGCCAGCAAGATTCTACGATTATTTGCGCCGGAATTTCGCCAGCAAGAATGCACCAAGGTACATCCTCTAGCAAATGTCTAGTGCTAACAATCATGACTAAAGCAAAAAGATATGGACTAATGTTGATTTCCATAATTCAAGTTTACCTTCAAATCCCTCTCTAGTCTTATCAACAAGAACAATATCATCAACAAAAAGCATGCACCAATCTATCCTCTAGCAAATGTCTAGTGATAACAATCATGACTATAGCAAAAAGATATGAACTTAAGGCTAATCCTATATGTAATCCAACCGAAATAGCAAAAAAAATTGAAAACAAAAACCAAACCTTCGGTTCTCCTCGGCGGCGCGCGACTAGGCAGGAGAGAGGATGCGTGCGATTAGGAAGGAGGCTCGGCGAAGTCCGGTGACCGTCGACGGCGAAGTCTGGTGACCGTCGGCGATGTCTAACCACGGCGAGCGACGAACGGCGACGGAGGGCGACGGGCGAAGCAGTCGAAGTGAGAGAATGTAAGGAAACAAATGACGGCCAGAGGGGTTCGAGTTCACGAAATAGGGCTTTTACCGGCGGACGTTCCGCCGGTAATGGCATTAGTGACGTCGGTATAATTTCCGACGTCTAATCCGTTGGGTATATTTCGTTGAGTTTAAACACGCTGGCGCAATTTCCGCCGGTAACATACGCCGTAATAGTTCCGCCGTAACGTGCGACGGAAATGGTTCAGACATCCCAATAGCGTTGAACGTTCCGGCCGAAAATGCGTCGGTAAGTTTACGGCGTATTTTGCGCCGGAAAGTTTGACGCAAACTTTACGTTGGACAAAGCCGCCGGAAACTGCGCCGCTTACTACCGTCCATAATTTTCCGCCGGAAAATCCGACGGTATTTGCGTGTTTTCCCGTAGTGTTTTCCTTCCAATCACGCACCTTATTTGTCAGGCCCATAGTCTTGCAGTAGTATGCAATAACTAGATGAAGCTCTTCTAGGACACCTTCATTGTGAATACATAACTAAACAAATTTAGTGAACATGAAAAACCATGCTCACACAGAAGAGAAGTGAAATATATTATTGAAACAACAAATTTCGATGATAATTTAGCAGTAACTAATCCACATAAGCTCTAAACATCCTCTAACTCGGTTCATAAAGAAAATCGTAGCTCTAGTGCCAATTGATCAACGGGAATAACTAGTTCCCCATCCAACATTGAGTTAATTTGCTCATCATCTATTGCCAACCTAATAACATATTCAACATGAGAAAAGCATAACACTCAAAATATATACTCTGCCATAAGTTGAGTTATAGGCAAATCCTTTTCATGAAGGAACCTAGTCGCACACTTGCATAATCTAGACATGATAATATCATAAGTCAAGATCAAAAAGATAAAAGAGATAAAGTGGAGATCCACCCTCAGGGTCCTACTTCTCTTATTTATAATCTAAACTTATTGTGCATATGCCAAAATATCTCAAATCAAAATTAATATGGAATATCACACTATTTCCTCTATTAATTACAAGATCTTAAGGGCCATATCATGCCCGCTCCCTACATGTATTATAGTGATTCTTGGAATCCATGACACACCAACGACCCTATCATATTCAACAATATTTATAAAAAAAAAATCTTTTTTTTTTTCTTTTGTATGATTATTTAAGGAATCATCAACATTATTTATTCAACGGATAACTCTCCCAAGCTCAGTGGAAAGTACTGTCATGAAAAAAGAAAGAAAATTAGTCATCCCATACGAGAATTTGGTACCTATCGAATTGGTAGTTTAAGGTGAATTAATTTCCATACATAGTTTAATGACATGTGATAGAATGAAGTACATGATTGTATGATTTTTTATGAGTTTTAATTTAATTTTGATTTGATTTAAGTTTTGATTATACAAATTTACTTTATATTAATTTTGTGTATGAATCCTTAAGGAAAATGTTAGGGACGATATTTTCTTAAGGTGGGTAGATTGTAATAGCCCGTATTTTAACTTTATCAATTTTTTTCTTGAGTCATTATAACTCCAAATCGCAAACTATCTTCATCGTAGTATTTTGATTGTAGTATTTTACTTTCAAAAAAATTTTCATAATTTTTTGGCACCGATAAAAATCCTTAAAAATTTGATACATGTCAGTACAAGTGATGATTTTGGGATCTTTAAGTGTCCATTTTGCAAACAGATTTCTCATATTTTTTTCAATTAAATGATTTATTTTATGGATATTTTTTATAATTTTTGAAGTCCTAAAATAATTTATTTGAATTTTATACTAAAGAATTAATTAAATTAAATATTATATGAATATATATTATATATTATTTTATTATAAAATATCTTAAGTCACTAAAATAAAATTTTTTTAAAAGCCTTCCCTGTTCACGTCGACTAACAGATAGCTTTTAAGGAAAAATTAAGAGATTTGTGAGTAGAGAGAAAAATAATTTTGGGATTTGGAGGCCGTGATATGATTTTTACCAGTCGGGCCATTTGAGAGATTTACTCATCTCGATGTAAAAAACCTTTATCCTATTTTTGCTTTCAAGGATTTTATGTTTTTGATATTTTTTGATCAATTTTGTATTTTTATTACAAAAAAACATGAATAACTTTGTATCAGCAAAATTTTTACCGCGTAATTTTTTGTATATTATAGAGATTGAGATTATGATTTTTTTTTTACTAAATGATTTTGAAAATACAATAATTTTTGTCTACTTAAAATTTTATTTTGATGTCTAAAAATAGAGATTTAGTTCAATTAAAACTTAAGAATGTTATTTTATGCAATATTTGATAATTTGGTCAAATTCTAAAAAGTATGAATTTTTGCTTGGTATGATTTTTATCGTCTACCATTAATACATTTTGACATTTTTTTAATTATGCTCAAATATGATTTTTTTGCTACAATATATTATAAATGAATATGGATATATGCTTGAGTAATACCTGGTCATTATTATTGTTATAATAATATGATAATAATGTGCGTGCAAAAGACTAGTAAAGACTGGTTGACCTATTGGTTGGAGACTAATTGACATATACATGATGGGGGACCGACATGCTTTCCTTTAAATGAATTGATTTGATGTTATTCTATATTAATTCATGTGATTTAGTGGTTGAGAGTTATGAGGAGAATATTATTATGCCGACGGACAAAGAGTGACCACTCTGTTTACTAAGCCAACGATTTACTAATATTGATAATAATAATGAAAAATATCGTGATAGTTAGGACTTCTTACTTGTTTAGTGTAATTATTGAAATACATATTTTTAGGCATTGTTTTTATTATTGTATGAATTTATTAGTACTATAATATTTATTATTACTGCACTGCTTTTGTCACTAGATTATTATTGTTACCGATTTGGATATCGATACTATTTGATAATATTGATTCAATATACTTATACTAAGTATGTGATACAATGAGGACGTAATATAAGAGGCATAGATATATGTGTACATTCTTATATGATTTTACTATATCGATTTGATTTCGACAGCCTTTACTGATATTTTGGTTTGATATTTTATGTGATGTCTGTATTGTTTGGTATAACTGATATAATGATTGCTTTATAGATTTAATGCTCATATTAGTTTACAACTTTGATAACTTATGTATCATAGTATTTTATTTTTTATAGATTCTACTACTATTATATTTGAGATTTACTATTTATGCATTAATTTAATAATTATATGAATGTAACTACTATGATTTGATTGTTGAGATGCATATTGCTCATTTACTGTGCTTTGAATTCAGTTATAGATTTTGGTGACATGTTGGGTTTTTTAACTCATTATATGTAGTTAAATGATTTCAGATTAGGGCAGGAGAACAGGAGTATGAGGCTGGTTAAGTTCTATTTATTTTTGTTCTAGTTATTCTTTTATACTCATGACATAATAGTTATGATATGATTGTATAAATCTTGAGTATTGTATATGATTTTTGGAAATGAATATTAGAGCAACAGGATTAAATAAATATTCACTTACTCTATTGCCATGTATATAGCTTAATGAGTTGTAAAACTATATATATAGATCTTTATTGATCTGAAAGTGAAAGTAATAATAATTTCTAGTTTTCTTATTATGTCTCTGTTTACATTCTTCTCTTTGCTCTGATACCATGAAGAAATCCAAGAAGTTTTCATTTTGATGTTTAGGATCTTTGGCTGCGCCTGTTTCCCTTATATTCCGGCTCAATTTCGCAATAAATTTCAACCCAAAGCTAATCTCTGCGTCTTTATGGGGTACTCGCTCAAGTCTAAGGGGTACAAGTGTTTAGATCTAAACAAAAATAAAATTACAATCTCTCGGAACGTCAGTTTTGATGAACACTACTTCCCTTTTGCTATTGCTGAATCGCCTAACAACAACTCCTAGCAAGAAATCTCCCCACTTTTTCTAACTCCTATCGCCACAATTCCGACTACCAGACGTATACCGCCCAAATATGCAAGCAAATTGTTGCCATACAATCAGCAAATTCAACCAACACATCCATCCGAGACCATCTCTGTTAATCCTTCTATATCAACAAGCACTGAACCAGTCATCTCAAATCAACAATCTGAAGGCCATCACATGCAAACAAGAAGGAAAACGGGATCGCTCAAACCACTGATTCGTCTTAATCTCCTGCATCAAACCAAGGCTACATCCACGGATCAAGTTCTGACATCCTTTCACGAAGCCAACAAACAAAAAGAATGGCGTGAGGCTATGTCGTCAGAGTTCTTTGCTCTACAAACTCAAGGTACATGGAGCCTTGTTCCTCGTCCGTCTGACAAAATGATACTAGGCTGCAGGTGGACATACAAGACCAAACTTCATGCAGACGGAACAATTGCCCGATACAAAGCACGCCTAGTTGCTCAAGGAAACAATCAAGAATTTGGACTTGACTACAACGAAACGTTTGTCCTGTCGCTAAGTTACCCACATACGGATCCTTCTCACCGTAGCCCTTCATCAAAACTGGAAGGTACACCAACTCGACGTTGCAAACGCCTTCTTGCATGGAAGACTCACGGAAACGGTATATATGCATCAACCGATCGGATTTGTTGATACCACCCTTCCCGATCATGTTTGCTTGCTTCACAAAGCCATCTATGGTCTAAAACAAGCACCCCGCCAATGGTATAACACGTTCACTTCGCATCTTGAATATATCAGTTTCAATCAAAGTACTTTCGATCCTTCGTTCTTTATATTTCGCAAGAATCACATTCAATTATTTTTGTTAATTTATGTTGACGATATACTACTAACGGGTAATGATTCTCAAGCTATGAATCAAGTTGTTCAACTTCTGCATCGTCAATTTACAATGAAGCACCTGGGTGAGGTACATTCATTTCTCGGTATACAAATTTCTAACACCAACAATGCTTATTTCCTTTCCCAACCGAGCTATACAAAATCCATTCTTCAATTAGCTCAACTCAGTGAATGTAAACCGTTGGCCAACCCGACGTGCACGAAACTACCTCACGATTTTGCTCCCGATCCAGTTCTCTCGGATCCCCATATGTATCGAAGAATCATGGGATCTCTACAATATTTGATTCTCACTAGACCGGACATTGCATTCAGCGTGAATCTCCTATCTCAACATATGCACGAACCATTACCTCAACACATCTACATGCTCAAACGACTGCTCCGCTATCTACAAGGTATGATCGAGTTCGGGATTCCTATTAGAAAATCTAATATGCGTCTTACTTCATTTTCAGATGCAGATTGGGCGGGTGATCCAGTTTCAAGGAAATCAACTTCAGGATATTGTTTGTTCCTAGGGAATACGATCATTTCTTGGACGGTCAAGAAGCAAACCACTATAGCTCGCTCCTCCACAGAATCTGAATACCGTGCGCTAGCAGCTCTCATGGCGGATATCATATGGCTTCGAAGGATTCTTTCAGACTTCGGCATTCCTCAAAATTCTCCCACCAATATATGCAGCGACAATACCTCTTCTATAGCTATTGCTAATAACCCGATATTTCACGCCCGCACAAAACATATTGAGATTGATCATAGATTTATCCGGGACCATATTCATCAAAACACCATCCGCTTATTACCTATAAGCACCATAGATCAAACGGCGGATATCTTGACCAAATCCATGTCTACTCCTCGCTTCCATACACTCAGGACCAAACTGACAGTTATCAACAAACCATCAGTTTGCGAGGGCATATTAGAGCAACAAGATTAAATAAATATTCACTTACTCTGTTGCCGTGTATATAGCTTAATGAGTTGTAAAACTATATATATATATATATATATATATATATATATATATATATATATATATATATATATATATATATATATATATATATATATAGATCTGTATTGAGCTGAAAGTGAAAGTAATAATAATTTCTAGTTTTCTTATTCTATCTCTGTTTACATTCTTCTCTATGCTCTCGTAATCCAAGAAACTCAGATCTTGGATTTCTTCAATGAATATATATATATATATATATATATATATATATATATATATATATATATATATATATATATATATATACACACACACATTAATTTTTTGAATTATAGATTATGCTTTGTTGTTTAATACTGATAGATGATATTATATATATCTGATTGTTCTTTATTAAAAGATAAGAATAATTCTTATAATTTAAATTCTGGGCATCACACATTGTACCTCATGATACCACATTTTAAGAAAGTGAGCACCAACGATATGACGATCTTGCTTGAAGAATTTATCTTCAATGTAGTTCTATCCAAGGGCATTTAAGAAATCTCCCATTTTATTAGAATTTGTCAAATACCAAAGTATATGATCCTTGGGTAATGTCCAAACATGAATGCAACATCTAAAATTTTCATTTGCCTTTGCTTTTTTGCTATTGTGGATTATCAAAACACCTCGTCATGCAATCAAGTAATCGTTTGCTTGCAATATCCAATAATTTTTTTGTGAAGATACCTTGAGGCTTCTAAAAACTCGATCAATGCATTATGAAAAAAAAAAAAAAGACAGAAGGAATCCAATACCTTATGTAGCTAGATTATTTAAGTGATTAAATTTTTAATCAATTTAACTCAAATTTTAACTCCATATTATGTCTTACTTATTATGCTAAAAAATTAACTAATTATTATGTTGCATAACAAATAAATAAATTTGAATTCCTTTAATCCTTTACGCTAACTCTAAATCTAATTTAGCTAATCATTCTAACTAATTTAGCTAAAAAGTCAAATGATCAATTCTACATAAAATAATAATTTGTAAACCAATTATATTTCAACTACAATGCTCAATTATTTTAACTTTTACTATGCATGTCAATAATCCAATGCCCTTTAATAAGCAAAGACAGCTTTAATTATAAAAATAATAATTTTGAGCAAGTCGATCTTCTAAACAGGGGACTTGCTTGATTAACAACTGTCGCATGTTAAACGGGCGACTGACAAATGACTCAACAAATTTGAGTCATCAACCAGTTGCTCATTTAATGGGCAATACATACCGCTTTATTTCATGTTATTTACATATATAATATCTAAAACTTTAATATTGCATGACTACCACCCATAGAATAAATATGGGTGCATTGAATGAAATATTAAAGTTTATAAGGTGGCATAGGTAGTAAGAATGAAATATATGAGTGATATATTTGATATTAAAATTTTATATGAGTGATAGGAATGAAATATTAAAATTTTGGGTGTTAAATATGTAATTAGCATGAAATAAAGTGGCATGTATGTAAATCCCCCACAATTAAGTTTTTAATCATACTTATTTTTTAAAAATATCCAACTTAAAATATAAAACATGTACTCAATCGTCACAAAATTTTGAACGCATGACAATAATAACTAAAATCTAAATTCAAAACAACATATATTAATACGAACCACAAATTAAAACAAAACGTATAAAAATATCATGATGGAATTTTTTTCCAATACATTTTGTATAAGAAGATGCTGATGGGGTGATAGCAATATAGCATCGTATGCTCCTCCGGACCAGGTTACTTGCAAGCAACCCGTTACTACCTTCGGCCCGCAAAAGGAGACGTAGGCTTTGCCTTAGCAGAGCCATGGCTTGCCGGACACGTTAAAGCGTTGATCTTCGCTTCTTTGTTCTTTTTTATATAATAATTAAGCATTATTTATTGGTCACGCCAAAACTTATAATTAATTCCAATTATGTACATATTGCCGGCAATAATAATCCATTTTAAATTCTGACAGCTTGTGATAATTAATTTCATATTAATGTTAATTTATAATATAGATATTTTCCTATCACCATCTCATAAACTCAAAGTTTCACATTATATATTTTATCAAAATTTGTACGGTTCAAATAGAAGACTTAGCTTATTCTAGGAATAGAGCAGAGTGGAGTTGTCTTTATAAAAAATAAATATACAAATAGATTTAAATAAAATAAGTATACAAAAGTCAACAAAAATAAATATTCATTTGTCAATCAAGTTTGACTTCGAGCACACTTGGAGGAGAAGTTCTCATTTTTATATGTAATTAATTAGAATTTAAATTTTTTATAAATCAATACTTTATTTTCAAATAAATTTATATTTAAATATTGTTGTGTGCCGGAACATCTATGGTGGTAGAGAGATTGAGAGTTTAACATCTTAACTTTGAGCGAAGATTCAACACACGTACATTTAAAGAGAGAGGTACATAAATTATAAGAGACACAAAAATTTATACGTTGAAAACTTAGAAAAGGAAAAAAAAATCATGGGGTCTTGCCCAGTTAAAATAATTCAACTAGTGTTTTTCGTTGATTATAAATGATGTCTTTCATGGAGGAAGATGTTGGCATAATGTAGCAAATATTCATTGTGCATAGCTCATTATATGTTTAGAGAAGCAAAATCCAATGACATGAGAATTGTTCTAAAAAGAACGTTAGCATGTTCATTTGGTCAATAATGCTGAGGATCATAATTGGGCAATGGAGGTCAAAGGGACCATAGTTGACGAGTGACGGTAGTCTAAGGGCCGTAGTCAACGGGCGACAAAGATCAGGGGGATTATAGTTGAGCGATAGTGGTCCGATGATCGTAGTCACTATTCACTATAAAAAAAATTATATGTGGCTTTCAATAAATCATTAAGAGCAGCATTTGCATGTTGGCATAATCTATCATAAGTTATGAGCTACAACTAGAATAATATCACAAATTATCTTTAAAGGAAAGCTTGTCGGCCCATCCTCGTACATAGGGTGTTTTATTTTAACAGCTAACTTGCATTAATTATAGTATTAATAGCTAGTCTTTATTGCTTACAAGCACATATTATATTTGTTGACCTCGTTTTTTGCTCGAATATTCTCGAGCACCTTTGGTTGATTCGATTGAGCCTCGTCGAGCCCAATTCGAACCCGAATCGATCTAAATTGGTTTTAATTTAACTCGACCCTTTTTCACTCGAGCCCGAGTTGTTTAATTTGACTGCGACGAGTTCAATTTGACCCAAATCATCTTTAACTTGATTTAATCAAATCAATCGAACTTAGCTCAATTCTAATCGAGCCGATTTGAATCAGATTCGTATCCAAATCTAACCCAATTCAGCCTAAGATAATTCCAATTAAACTTCAATCCACTTTCGGGCGAATTCAAATTTGATACTCATATCAGGAAATTCAATCAAGCGTTCCCAAATCCCAATTGAATAACGGTACCTAGTCACAGGGTTGGCGGACGGGCGTTGATACCTCACTCCTCGCTCTTGGCTTAGGGCATTCCTTCATTTCTTCGGCTCTAGGCACCCGCTCCAGAGCTCTCGGGATTTCTCCCGTATGCAGATGTCCCGACCTCCCTCTGGCCTTCAGTTCGCCTCCCTCTCTCTCTCTCTCTCGCACGACCAGCTCATTCGACCTCCTCCTACTCCCGTCCAGCCCCAGCAAGGACCGAACTCCCTTGCTCCCGTCGACACTACCAATGAACCCGATAGCAGCCAACGCCTCCCCCACTCCCATCCGACCTCCAGGACCGATCCCGTCGCCTCGTCCGACGCCGATCCGGACGAATGACCCGAGCTCATCGCCTTTCTTGTCTTTGCCGACTGATCTTCCAAAGGCTGCAGCTAGTGAAAGCCAAGGCTGGACGCTCCCGTCGCCTACCCGATTTGCTGACTCGGGTCTTCTCTGGCTGAAAGAAGCCCTAGACGGCAGCCTAGCTCTTGTCTCCCTCTCTCGCGTGAGCCAAGGGAGACCGAGCCCAAGGTCCGTCCGATCTTCAGGACCGAACTCGACGTCCCCATTCGCTCCCTCTTCCTCTGCTCCCGATCGGCCTAGGCCCTCTCCCTAGCCGTTCTCTCTTGCTCGTCGTTGCTATTCGCAAATCCCAACAAGACTCGAAGGCCGTTCGACCTCCCTCGAGCAGCCCGAGACCCTTGCTACCGTCGATGCCGGCCTCACTCCAAGCCGTCAAACTTCGCTGCAGAGAGGATCTAAGCTCTTCTTCTTTGGCTTCAGAGAGGCGGTGGTGATAATGATTGTGAAAGGGAATTTACCCATGTACTCCTTGCAATGACTGTGATTTTCCTTTCTGCGTTTTTATGGGAGGGTGCATATCCTCTCCAATTGTTATTTTAATTTTGTGATGCAAATCCCCATCCATGCCTTATAACACACTTCATGTGGAGTTCTGTGTTGTTAATTCGATTTTAATTTGTGCTTAAATGTCAGCCGAAGATATTAACAATATGATTCTTATAAAGAATCCCTTTTATGGTTCATTTGGTTGTTTGAAATCTGAGATGTTTTAAATCATGACAAATTTTATTAGCTTTTTTTATTTTGACTAGATGCGGTTAGAGATAAAAGTGAATTGGGTGAGAAAGTTAGTAGTTTACACATGAATAATGCTTTGATACGCCCTTCCATTTTGCAAAGAAATTAATTTGTGTCTGCATGATGGGGCTTTGATCGGCATTTTGAGGATTGACGATATTGGTAGGGAAAAGCCAGTTTTCTTTTTAATTTGTCAGTTGGCCACGATCTGCTAATGGAGTTTATGGAAATATTTGAAATTCCTACAAAATTGCTGGCCCAATTTTGATTTCATCTGTTAAATCTCCATGATATCCTATTGTTGCATACAGCCCTTTCTATGTTAATTACCCAACTTTTAATCTTGAAGAAATAGCCTCATTTATGATTCCAATTTCCTGTTTGATCTATGATATTTGAACTTATCATACCTAGATAACTTCATCCTCAAGGATAGTGACATGCCATTCTTTATCAAAAAAATAAAATAAAAATAAAACATGTATGTAAGGTGTTTGAAGTAATTCTCAATTAGAAGAAGATATATATATATATATATATATATATATATATATATATATATATATATATATATATATATATATATATATATATATATATATATATATATATATATATATATATATATATATATATATATCTTTAGATGGTTTGAAATGGAAGAATGATTTTATGTTTCTGCAAACCCCTTGTAGAATTGATCTCTATCTTGAGAACTACATTTGAATGTGTATTTCTATTTGAATACATGCACTGTGGATTTATTTTGTGAGTTTGTTCTTGACTATTCTTATATTTTCTATCACTTTTTGTTTAAAGGAAATGGTATTTGAGAAAATCATTTGATGCAAAGCTTCTTATTATATCATGCCATTATATTTTCTATAAGGTTGTTGCTCTTATTTCTAGAACCGATGAGCTTGGAGTTTACAAATTTGGGGAAGTTATCTTGATGATATGTATATAATCTCATATTTCTGTTATGATGGTGGTCAAGTGAGATGCTAAAGCCATATATATTTTCCTATATCGAGATGAGTTATGTGTTGAATGTCATCAAGTGATCATGTGATATTTTTTTTTTTTTGTGTCTTGAAGATTTCCATGGGTGTATAGTTTACCTTTGAATTTGTTTAAAAAGGTTGTGATGGTTGCGTAGAGGCCCCATGTTTAGTGAATTCTGTGAATTTATGTTGAAGGGATCTTGCCCCTATACTTCATAATACATGATATAAAAGGTCCTAAATCGCTGTTGGAAATAAATAGTCGCAATTTTTCGCTGTTTTCATGTGCCGAATTGTTTTGGGAGCGAGTCGTGTGCAGTTTTTCATTGTTTTCATGTGCCGAATTTCTTTGGGAGCGAGTCGTGTGCAGTTTTTCTATTGTTTTCATGTGCCGAATTATTGTGGGAATGATATACATGCAGTTTTCCATTGTTTTAAGTTTCCGGATTGTTGTAGGAATGAAATATATGCAGTTTTCCACCGTTTTGAGCTTCCGAATTGTTTTAAGAGTGAGTTATGTTTAAGTTTCTCGCTGTTTTATATTAATTTGTTTTATATTGAGGTGCTTTGTGATTGAATTCATGGTTGGAAAGGTTTGTAAAAATGATTTTTATGCTACGGTTTTGTAAGCAATCTTCAAACGAGGGATATTTCAAATTTGTTTTACATTTGATTTCATGTTGAAATATTTTGTTAGTAATTTTATGTCGAGGAGCTTTTACATGAGTTTTTGTGAATCGTCTTATGTTGGGATTTTCGTTGTTTTGCTTTGTTTTGTGAGGATTTCCTGAAGGAAGGCTTTATAATGTCTATCCCTTTGGGAAATTTTCACAAGTCTACCCCACTCCAAATGAAAGAAAGAGGCACTTGATTGTGGGTCTTTTGTAGAGTTTTGGGTCGAAAACGAAAGAAGAATTTTGGTAGATAATTTGTTTAAGGTTTTGTCTGGTATTTAATTTAGAGATTTTCATAAAGAATTTTGAGGCTTATAATTTAGTGATTTGATTAGTGTAATAAAGTCCCTTAGTAGTTTTTCTTAGAGCAAGCTGATAATTAGTGCATGAATTGACTTCTTATTGAATCACATTAGTTTCTAAAGGATGAAATCTGGGGTTTGGGACTTTAGAGAGCTTTGGGTTGGAAGGTCTTTAATGTCTTTTTGTAGTTTCTTTGATTAGTCCTTGCTCATTTGAATTTTCTCCCTTTAGTATTAGTTCCTAAAAAAAAAAGAGAATTGTTGGGTGAATCTAAACAAATAGAAAGTCTAGATGTTGGAATTGAGTTTTAGAAGTCTATTTCCCTTAGTTATCATAGGCTTTGCTTGGAGAGTCTTGTGGGTAGAGGTCTTAAACGTATCAAGTGCCTCGTTTGGAGTGGGAATAGCAAAGGGCATTGTTGCTGTTATAGGATGCACTTGACTTCTACGAAGTGTATCCAATAACAACAATGCCTACATCCCTTTTATTTGTTATTTTCATTCTTTTCTTTCTACTGCTTTGCTATAAATTCTTAAGTCTAGTGACACATGTACGGAAATCCTAAGGGTTAGAAAACAAAACCTCCTTTTATCCCTACAACTCTAGTGACATCTAAGGATAAAAATTAAGGACCGAGTCTTAGATAACTTAGACTTAGGGTGCATGCTCCCTGTAGGGTAGAGACATCAAAACTAAACTTAGTGACACGTCTCCCTAGGTTTAGTTCTTCTTAATCCACTAATAATCAACCAACCGATTCTAATCTAATTCTTTAAAATTCATTAAAACACTTAATTCCTAATCAACTGATTATTAACATTTATAATTGTTAGATTCAAAATCTAAAATGTAAACCTAAATCAATTCTAACTAATCTAATAATTAATCCTTAACCAATCTAAAATCTAAAAGATGTAGATTTTATTAGGGATTAAATTACAAATTAAGATTCATTAGGATAAGAGACTCCTAGATATCAAACCTTAGACTAACCTTTATAAAAATCAATCAACAAATCCCTTAATACACAACAACCGCTCTAAAAGTGAAGTTTATTGGATGGACTACTCCGGGCTGCGGGGCTAAGTGTCCTAAGGAGGCTGGTTCCTCGAGCCTGGTGGCACAACGCCACGAATGGATCTAATGGAGCGTCAAAACCTAAAATTAACTCTTCTAATTGACATAATTCAAACTTAATTAATAAATGATTTAATTCACCCTTTTCTTTTTCTTTCTTTAACAACAAACTATAATAATCAAACAAAGTTAATTATCACTGGGTAACCCAGGCCTACGAGGCTATTAAGTTAGCCCCAAGGAGGGTGAAATAAACCTCACGGCCTCGGTGTGAAACAAAGGTGGTAGTTAATTAAACATTAAAAATAAAAGATACCTAAAATCAATCCTAAAACACTAAGATTTGAATTTTAATTAAAAACTCTTCTTTGTCCATTTCAACAAACAAATCAAATACACATACAACTCTAACTAAAATCATCCTACATAGGATCTATCCAAAACTGCACAACCTACACACACCTTAGACTTGTTTGGTTAGGATACGACTTCTAGCCCTAGGTTAGACTGACATTTTCTTTTACTGTTCAGTATTTACTACTTGCACATATTCTATAGATGCTTTCTTTATATATTTCCTGTCAGTTATATTATTTTATTTACATGCATTTCTTTTCTGAACGGCATCTACGCTCATTTGTATATTTCTCTCTTATCTTATATTGCGAGGTACATCGGAGCTTGATGATCGGGAATTAAACAGGAGCATTCGCTTCGGAACTTTTAAGTGGCCGCGCCACAATCTGGACTTGCTTGCTTTTAGCTTTTAAGTGGCAGCGCCACAGTCAGGTATAACCTCTGCAACTTGTAAAGCAAATTTCTTGTAATTATATATCGGAACTGTTACACTCCACACACAAATTGTTAATAGGTATTCTAGCATGTGTAGGTAGCCAGCCATAGGGTAGTTCACTAACGAAGCTTTGGCCCTATAGGTCAAAGCTTGCCCCCTTCTGTGAGCCCTAGAGACCATTAGGGTCATTTAGGCCTGTAGAGTAGGCCACCTATTATGCCGGTTGGCATCGTTGTTTTCCCACACGAAGTGGGCATCGTTGTTTTTCTGCTAGGACTTTGGCCTTTTCCGGTTTTGGGTACGATACCCCCCCCCCTTTTTTTCTTTCTTTCTGTGAGCCCTAGAGACCATTAGGGTCATTTAGGCCTGTAGAGTAGGCCACCTACTCGTGCCATTGGGCATCGCTGTTTTCCCACACGAAGTGGGCATTGCTATGATGATTTTCTGTGCGGGTATCTTGCCTGAAGGATACCCTTAGGGTGTGTTTATTTATTTTTTCTGTACTCTGGATGTCATGCACACATCTGTTCTTACACACTTTTCTTCACAATGCACCTTACATGCATGCATTGCATTAGTGGACCTAAGGATATTTCTTACTCATGCATCTTTTCATGCATCATTAACAACGCTAGATATGTTCGTTTGCATATTGTAGAGTCTCTGATTTAACTCTTTTGAACTATTAATCCTTGAATCTTTAGGATAGAGCCTTCCCATCTTGCATACATATAGGGCGATTGGTTGTGCTTAGGATTTTAGCTGGCATCCTTTTTCAGGCAAGGAATAAGTCCAGATTGCATTAGTTAGGTCGTAGATGTTAGTGTTGTGTGTACAGCACTACATCTTTTATAGATTTAGGGTCTAAAGGTGAGTGGTACAGGTGTACCACTATACACCTTATTGGTGGGTTAGTTCTCTACTTTTCCAGAGGCTATAAATCCTACCCATCTGCGTCACACTGATGACGCCACTTCCTTCTTTCTCTCGTGCATGTTTGAATGCTTAGCCTCTGTCTTTTCTCCAGTTTTTCTCTTCTTCAGATCGGCCGAATGTTGACTGAACCGTGTGTGATCGATTGAACCAATTTGGGACCTTCTTCCCTTTGATTAGGAAATCCTAGAAACTCCCTTGCACTAAACCCATTCGAGAAGATAATCCAACATCCTTAATCGAGAGTTTTCCTAAGTCAAGGCTTAGGATGTAATTAACTACGGGGGCTTGCGCCCGTAGGAAACCGATCCCCACAATCAAATAAACCCTATTCGATGCTGATGTATCGAATAGGGGAAATCTCGTGAACTTTTGGGTTATAGATATTATTATCCATCGAGGTTAGTAGGTGAAAGCCGCTATCCTCCATGGCTAATCGTATCTATAACTCCATCTGCTCTTCCATTGGCCTGCTTGTGCCGAGTGTAAAGGCCTACGACCATTTTGTCCTACGGGATAGTGTGATCGTACCCTTTGCATTCGAACCACACGAGCGGAATCCTTTCGGAGACCCACAGATTTCTGGCGACCACGGTGGGACAGGTTTCTCTCTCCATCTTTGAATGTTATATTATCTTCTTTTGTGTGCACTCTGGGTTTAGTGCCCTTAGTTTAGGTTCGTCCTACTCTTAGATAGGGTCCTTTTCTTAGTCAGGTTCCCTTCTTGGCTAGGCTTTCCCCTAGCTTTGGTTCGTTTCCTTCTGGTCTTTTAGGCTATTTTGTACCCTTTCAAATTCTCTTCTTTCCGCCGGTTTTGTGTTCACTCGACTCTCTCACTCTGAGATCTTCGAGTAGACCCCGGCACCTTCCTACCTTTCGTAGGTACTTGATACCTAAGGGTGGGTTCGTTGTTGATAGTAGTTCAGATGAGGAAGGAGACTTCCGACGTCAGACTACTAGCAAGCAACTTATTACCCATCAAATGTGTGGAATTAGAGTCGAGAATTCCCACCAAAAATCTTATGACACTTCTTCCACTAGTGTTGGTTGTTTGCTACAGACTAGCAGACATTCCTACCTCCTATAAATATTCCTTTGTATTCGTATTCCTTGAAAGGATTCTTCTTACTTTTCAGCAGTCTGTGTGGCCACGACGATTTGTCCTCTACCACACGATGTTCGCTTCGAAGAGTATAAGGTTATCTTTAAAAGGGATACACTAAGATGTTGTAGAGATTCTTGTCCTTGTATTTGTGTACACCAATCATATTGGTGCTAACACAAAACCCTTGATTTTGTCCCTCCTTTGTGAAAGATTGTTCTACCCAGTTTCGCTTATCACTCCAAGCGTGGTCTGGGATACCAAAACCAATAAGTCAAACCTCCATTTCTAGAGGTGATACTGGGTCCATGCCCACCTACGCTAGTCAGGTGTGGAGATGTTGATCCACTATCCCTATTTAAATCTCTTTCTTCTATCAGTCATGATTCGAGAGTTGTTCTTTTACCCAGTTTCGCTTGTCACCCCAAGCGTGGTATGGGATACCAAAACCAATAATTTCAAATCTACTTTCTGCAGGTGATACTGGGTCCATACCCACCTGTGTTAGTCAGGTGTGGTGATGTTGATCCGATGTCCCTAATTTGAATCTATTTCTCAGAGGTGATACTGGGTCCATACCCACCTAGGTTAATTAGGTGTGGTGTGATAGATCCAATATCCCTAAGCCCAACCCACTTTCTATAGGTGATACTGGGTCCATGCCAACCTGTGTTAGTCAGGTGTGGTTATGTTGATCCAATGTCCCTAATTCAAATATACTTTCTTTAGGTGATACTGGGTCCATGCCAACCTGTGTTAGTCAGGTGTGGTTATGTTGATCCAAGGTCCCTAATTCAAATCTACTTTCTATAGGTGATACTGGGTCCATGCCCACTTGTGTTAGTCAGGTGTGGCGATGTTGATCCAATGTCCCTATATAAGTTTCATCCTCCTATCGTTCGTGATACGATAGTTGTTCTTCCCTTGTCACTTGTACATATCCCTCTGTATGGATATAACTCCAAAGGATCTTTTCTACTTTTTGGCAGTCCGTGGCCACGACGATGTGTCCTCTACCACGTGATGTTTGTCGTACAAAGTATGAGATTATCTTTAGTGGTTGTATGTAAATACGCCGTAGGGATGTTTGTACTTGCACTCGTGCCCACCAATCGCTCCGATGTTGTGGCATGAAATCTCTTTTTCAGTCTCCTTCAAGGGTTGACTTTCCCCAGTTTCACTTGTCACCTTCAAGTGTGGTCTGGGATACCAAAACTATTAATTCGGATATCTATGGAACGTGATACTGGGTCCATCCTTGATCTACACTAGTCAAATGTAGTGATGTTGATCCATTGTCACTATGCAAATTTTTCTACAAATTCTGTGTAACAATTGTGCTCCCCAGTTCATTCATATGAGTTGAATGTGGCATGGGTTACTAAAGCCAATGTCTCACTCCTTTATATATCCTACACATAATCGTCTTTCTCTTTCCCCAGTTTCATTCATGAGTTGAATATGGCCTGGGTTATCAAAGCCAATAATTTTCCTCTCTTTATGTTCCAGTATACTTGATCTATATCTGTGAACATAATGTGAAAAAAAAATGATTTTAAAAGAGAGGGAAACTCTTAATTGAGTAGAATCGGTTGCCCTTGTCACAAGAGGAACCCGGTTCTACACTCCAAGAGCCCAAAGTCCCTCCAAAATTATCTCCCTCAAGGCTTCTTTATGATTGCTTAGGAGATGACATAATATTCAATTCTCTTATTATAACTTTTCCTTTAGAGGGTGTGATTTTTCCCCACCCATGATGTGGTACATCTTGCTTTAAGATGTTAACATCCTTTCTCAGTGGATTTTGATCTTCTAGTAAAAAGTTAATCCCCTACCTCCTTTAGCAACATAATTTCCCATTGAGAGCTTACTCTTAGCTACAAGGGTGGTCTTTTTGGATGAGTAGATGTTGCTTGCACTTCTCACAGGGTCCCATCAGCTAGTATGGGTGTTACCACTGTGATTTCTTTTAGTGATCATTGATCCTTAATATGATTACAATTCTTAGTGACATGTGTGTCCCCTTGTCACTTCTATGATATTATCCTTTTTTTACACGGTCGTATATATATTCCTCTTTTTAGAGAGATGTATATCGATCGATTGCTTCATGATGTGTGATTTCAATTTTACCCTAAGGAATTCTACTTGTATTTTAATTACTCATGGCCACGACGATTTGTCCTCTACCGTGTGGTAACTAGAATATTAAGTTTGGAATTTCTTAGATGATGGATTGCTTACTTCTCTTTCCCTCACAGCACCGCGCACATGTGCGTCGGGTGGTTGTAGAGGTGACTTTCACTCTTTGTCTCACTGTTTCGATCTGGTCAGGCGAACATTGGGTTATCCTCATTCACTGTTTTGATCTGGTCAGGTGAGTGTTGGATTTTGTCTTTTGTCCTGCTGTTTCGATCTGGTCAAGCAGACATTAGACCTTTTGGGAAGCTCTTTATTCGCTGTTGCGAATATGGTCAGGTGGATATTGAGCTGTTCTCATTCGCCGTTGCGAATATGGTCAGGCGAATGTTGAACTCCCTTTCTCTTTCCCCCTTTGTCTCGCTGTTTCGATCTGGTCAGGCGAACATTGGGTTGTCCTCATTCACTGTTTCGATCTGGTCAGGTGAGTGTTGGATTTTGTCTTTTGCTCTGCTGTTTCGATCTGGTCAGGCAGGCATTAGACCTTTAGGGAAGCTCTTTATTCGCTGTTGCGAATATGGTCAGGTGGATATTGAGCTGTTCTCATTCGCTGTTTCGATCTGGTCAGGCGAATGTTGACTCCCCTTTCTGGTTGGGTGCCCGACAGAGTCCCTGGGAGGCATACTTCACCACCTCTTCATTCCCCCTATTTTATTTTCCTGTTTGGGGGTTGTTGAGTTTTCTGTTGATTCTTTGTTTCGCTGTTTCGATCTGGTCAGGCGAACATTGAGTCTTTCCCCATTCACTGTTTCGATCTGGTCAGGTGAATGCGGGATTTTCCTTTTCCCCTTCTGTTCTGCTGTTTCGATCTGGTCAGGCAGACAGTTGGTTTTCTTTTTCTACTCATGTTCACTGTTTCGATCTGGTCAGGTGAGCATTGAGTCTTTCCCCATTCACTGTTTCGATCTGGTCAGGTGAATGCGGGATTTTCCTTTTCCCCTTCTGTTCTGCTGTTTCGATCTGGTCAGGCAGACAGTTGGTTTTCTTTTTCTACTCGTGTTCACTGTTTCGATCTGGTCAGGTGAGCATTGAGTCTCTCCCCATTCACTGTTTCGATCTGGTCAGGTGAATGTGGGATTTTTTTTTTCTTTTCCCTTCTGCTCTGCTGTTTCGATCTGGTCAGGCAGACGGTTGGTTCTCTTCTTTTTCTACTCGTGTTCACTGTTTCGATCTGGTCAGGTGAGCATTGAGTCTCTCCCCATTCACTGTTTCGATCTGGTCAGGTGAATGTGGAATTTTTCTTTTCTCCTCTGCTCTGCTGTTTCGATCTGGTCAGGCAGACGGTTGGTTCTCTTCTTTTTCTACTCGTGTTCACTGTTTCGATCTGGTCAGGTGAGCATTGAGTCTCTCCCCATTCACTGTTTCGATCTGGTCAGGTGAATGTGGGATTTTTCTTTTCCCTTCCGCTCTGCTGTTTCGATCTGGTCAGGCAGACGGTTGGTTCTTCTCTTTTTCTACTCATGTTCACTGTTTCGATCTGGTCAGGTGAGCATTGAGTCTTTCCCCATTCACTGTTTCGATCTGGTCAGGTGAATGCGGGATTTTCCTTTTCCCTTCCGCTCTACTGTTTCGATCTGGTCAGGCAGACGGTTGGTTCTCTTTTTCTACTCATGTTCACTGTTTCGATCTGGTCAGGTGAGCATTGAGTCTTTCCCCATTCACTGTTTCGATCTGGTCAGGTGAATGTGAGATTTTCCTTTTCCCTTCCGCTCTGCTGTTTCGATCTGGTCAGGCAGACGGTTAGTTCTCTTTTTCTACTTTTGTTCACCGTTTCGATCTGGTCAGGTGAATGTGATACCTTTTCCTTCTTTTGTTCACCGTTTCGATCTAGTCAGGTGAATGTGATACCTTTTCCTTCTTCTGTTCCGCTGTTTCGATCTGGTCAGGCAGACAGATGATTTCTCTATATTTGATTACTCTCTCTTATTGCTTTCTTTGATTATTGCTCTCTAATATTTCCTTTGATTTCCAAATGATTATTGATTTCCCTTCTCTTCGCATCATCTTAGATTCATTCTCTAGATGATCATTGAATTTCCTTTGGACTCTTTATGATCTTGTTTCGATTCTGCTCCTGTGAGCATTAAATCTCTTTCTGCTATTCTGCCATTGTTATTGGGCAGATAGTTGAACTACTTTCTTTGATTTACTCTCTCATTGTTGATCTTGTTCTGTTACTTGACCCTAGAGTTGCATCTTCCTAGAGTTAGGAAGGTCAACGCCAACACGTACGGTTCACTTGTTGTTCGCCGCACCTGTTGGGGGTCCGTTTGTTGACCTCGTTTTTTGCTCGAATATTCTCGAGCACCTTTGGTTGATTCGATTGAGCCTCGTCGAGCCCAATTCGAACCCGAATCGATCTAAATTGGTTTTAATTTAACTCGACCCTTTTTCACTCGAGCCCGAGTTGTTTAATTTGACTGCGACGAGTTCAATTTGACCCAAATCATCTTTAACTTGATTTAATCAAATCAATCGAACTTAGCTCAATTCTAATCGAGCCGATTTGAATCAGATTCGTATCCAAATCTAACCCAATTCAGCCTAAGATAATTCCAATTAAACTTCAATCCACTTTCGGGCGAATTCAAATTTGATACTCATATCAGGAAATTCAATCAAGCGTTCCCAAATCCCAATTGAATAACGGTACCTAGTCACAGGGTTGGCGGACGGGCGTTGATACCTCACTCCTCGCTCTTGGCTTAGGGCATTCCTTCATTTCTTCGGCTCTAGGCACCCGCTCCAGAGCTCTCGGGATTTCTCCCGTATGCAGATGTCCCGACCTCCCTCTGGCCTTCAGTTCGCCTCCCTCTCTCTCTCTCTCTCGCACGACCAGCTCATTCGACCTCCTCCTACTCCCGTCCAGCCCCAGCAAGGACCGAACTCCCTTGCTCCCGTCGACACTACCAATGAACCCGATAGCAGCCAACGCCTCCCCCACTCCCATCCGACCTCCAGGACCGATCCCGTCGCCTCGTCCGACGCCGATCCGGACGAATGACCCGAGCTCATCGCCTTTCTTGTCTTTGCCGACTGATCTTCCAAAGGCTGCAGCTAGTGAAAGCCAAGGCTGGACGCTCCCGTCGCCTACCCGATTTGCTGACTCGGGTCTTCTCTGGCTGAAAGAAGCCCTAGACGGCAGCCTAGCTCTTGTCTCCCTCTCTCGCGTGAGCCAAGGGAGACCGAGCCCAAGGTCCGTCCGATCTTCAGGACCGAACTCGACGTCCCCATTCGCTCCCTCTTCCTCTGCTCCCGATCGGCCTAGGCCCTCTCCCTAGCCGTTCTCTCTTGCTCGTCGTTGCTATTCGCAAATCCCAACAAGACTCGAAGGCCGTTCGACCTCCCTCGAGCAGCCCGAGACCCTTGCTACCGTCGATGCCGGCCTCACTCCAAGCCGTCAAACTTCGCTGCAGAGAGGATCTAAGCTCTTCTTCTTTGGCTTCAGAGAGGCGGTGGTGATAATGATTGTGAAAGGGAATTTACCCATGTACTCCTTGCAATGACTGTGATTTTCCTTTCTGCGTTTTTATGGGAGGGTGCATATCCTCTCCAATTGTTATTTTAATTTTGTGATGCAAATCCCCATCCATGCCTTATAACACACTTCATGTGGAGTTCTGTGTTGTTAATTCGATTTTAATTTGTGCTTAAATGTCAGCCGAAGATATTAACAATATGATTCTTATAAAGAATCCCTTTTATGGTTCATTTGGTTGTTTGAAATCTGAGATGTTTTAAATCATGACAAATTTTATTAGCTTTTTTTATTTTGACTAGATGCGGTTAGAGATAAAAGTGAATTGGGTGAGAAAGTTAGTAGTTTACACATGAATAATGCTTTGATACGCCCTTCCATTTTGCAAAGAAATTAATTTGTGTCTGCATGATGGGGCTTTGATCGGCATTTTGAGGATTGACGATATTGGTAGGGAAAAGCCAGTTTTCTTTTTAATTTGTCAGTTGGCCACGATCTGCTAATGGAGTTTATGGAAATATTTGAAATTCCTACAAAATTGCTGGCCCAATTTTGATTTCATCTGTTAAATCTCCATGATATCCTATTGTTGCATACAGCCCTTTCTATGTTAATTACCCAACTTTTAATCTTGAAGAAATAGCCTCATTTATGATTCCAATTTCCTGTTTGATCTATGATATTTGAACTTATCATACCTAGATAACTTCATCCTCAAGGATAGTGACATGCCATTCTTTATCAAAAAAATAAAATAAAAATAAAACATGTATGTAAGGTGTTTGAAGTAATTCTCAATTAGAAGAAGATATATATATATATATATATATATATATATATATATATATATCTTTAGATGGTTTGAAATGGAAGAATGATTTTATGTTTCTGCAAACCCCTTGTAGAATTGATCTCTATCTTGAGAACTACATTTGAATGTGTATTTCTATTTGAATACATGCACTGTGGATTTATTTTGTGAGTTTGTTCTTGACTATTCTTATATTTTCTATCACTTTTTGTTTAAAGGAAATGGTATTTGAGAAAATCATTTGATGCAAAGCTTCTTATTATATCATGCCATTATATTTTCTATAAGGTTGTTGCTCTTATTTCTAGAACCGATGAGCTTGGAGTTTACAAATTTGGGGAAGTTATCTTGATGATATGTATATAATCTCATATTTCTGTTATGATGGTGGTCAAGTGAGATGCTAAAGCCATATATATTTTCCTATATCGAGATGAGTTATGTGTTGAATGTCATCAAGTGATCATGTGATATTTTTTTTTTTTTGTGTCTTGAAGATTTCCATGGGTGTATAGTTTACCTTTGAATTTGTTTAAAAAGGTTGTGATGGTTGCGTAGAGGCCCCATGTTTAGTGAATTCTGTGAATTTATGTTGAAGGGATCTTGCCCCTATACTTCATAATACATGATATAAAAGGTCCTAAATCGCTGTTGGAAATAAATAGTCGCAATTTTTCGCTGTTTTCATGTGCCGAATTGTTTTGGGAGCGAGTCGTGTGCAGTTTTTCATTGTTTTCATGTGCCGAATTTCTTTGGGAGCGAGTCGTGTGCAGTTTTTCTATTGTTTTCATGTGCCGAATTATTGTGGGAATGATATACATGCAGTTTTCCATTGTTTTAAGTTTCCGGATTGTTGTAGGAATGAAATATATGCAGTTTTCCACCGTTTTGAGCTTCCGAATTGTTTTAAGAGTGAGTTATGTTTAAGTTTCTCGCTGTTTTATATTAATTTGTTTTATATTGAGGTGCTTTGTGATTGAATTCATGGTTGGAAAGGTTTGTAAAAATGATTTTTATGCTACGGTTTTGTAAGCAATCTTCAAACGAGGGATATTTCAAATTTGTTTTACATTTGATTTCATGTTGAAATGTTTTGTTAGTAATTTTATGTCGAGGAGCTTTTACATGAGTTTTTGTGAATCGTCTTATGTTGGGATTTTCGTTGTTTTGCTTTGTTTTGTGAGGATTTCCTGAAGGAAGGCTTTATAATGTCTATCCCTTTGGGAAATTTTCACAAGTCTACCCCACTCCAAATGAAAGAAAGAGGCACTTGATTGTGGGTCTTTTGTAGAGTTTTGGGTCGAAAACGAAAGAAGAATTTTGGTAGATAATTTGTTTAAGGTTTTGTCTGGTATTTAATTTAGAGATTTTCATAAAGAATTTTGAGGCTTATAATTTAGTGATTTGATTAGTGTAATAAAGTCCCTTAGTAGTTTTTCTTAGAGCAAGCTGATAATTAGTGCATGAATTGACTTCTTATTGAATCACATTAGTTTCTAAAGGATGAAATCTGGGGTTTGGGACTTTAGAGAGCTTTGGGTTGGAAGGTCTTTAATGTCTTTTTGTAGTTTCTTTGATTAGTCCTTGCTCATTTGAATTTTCTCCCTTTAGTATTAGTTCCTAAAAAAAAAAAGAGAATTGTTGGGTGAATCTAAACAAATAGAAAGTCTAGATGTTGGAATTGAGTTTTAGAAGTCTATTTCCCTTAGTTATCATAGGCTTTGCTTGGAGAGTCTTGTGGGTAGAGGTCTTAAACGTATCAAGTGCCTCGTTTGGAGTGGGAATAGCAAAGGGCATTGTTGCTGTTATAGGATGCACTTGACTTCTACGAAGTGTATCCAATAACAACAATGCCTACATCCCTTTTATTTGTTATTTTCATTCTTTTCTTTCTACTGCTTTGCTATAAATTCTTAAGTCTAGTGACACATGTACGGAAATCCTAAGGGTTAGAAAACAAAACCTCCTTTTATCCCTACAACTCTAGTGACATCTAAGGATAAAAATTAAGGACCGAGTCTTAGATAACTTAGACTTAGGGTGCATGCTCCCTGTAGGGTAGAGACATCAAAACTAAACTTAGTGACACGTCTCCCTAGGTTTAGTTCTTCTTAATCCACTAATAATCAACCAACCGATTCTAATCTAATTCTTTAAAATTCATTAAAACACTTAATTCCTAATCAACTGATTATTAACATTTATAATTGTTAGATTCAAAATCTAAAATGTAAACCTAAATCAATTCTAACTAATCTAATAATTAATCCTTAACCAATCTAAAATCTAAAAGATGTAGATTTTATTAGGGATTAAATTACAAATTAAGATTCATTAGGATAAGAGACTCCTAGATATCAAACCTTAGACTAACCTTTATAAAAATCAATCAACAAATCCCTTAATACACAACAACCGCTCTAAAAGTGAAGTTTATTGGATGGACTACTCCGGGCTGCGGGGCTAAGTGTCCTAAGGAGGCTGGTTCCTCGAGCCTGGTGGCACAACGCCACGAATGGATCTAATGGAGCGTCAAAACCTAAAATTAACTCTTCTAATTGACATAATTCAAACTTAATTAATAAATGATTTAATTCACCCTTTTCTTTTTCTTTCTTTAACAACAAACTATAATAATCAAACAAAGTTAATTATCACTGGGTAACCCAGGCCTACGAGGCTATTAAGTTAGCCCCAAGGAGGGTGAAATAAACCTCACGGCCTCGGTGTGAAACAAAGGTGGTAGTTAATTAAACATTAAAAATAAAAGATACCTAAAATCAATCCTAAAACACTAAGATTTGAATTTTAATTAAAAACTCTTCTTTGTCCATTTCAACAAACAAATCAAATACACATACAACTCTAACTAAAATCATCCTACATAGGATCTATCCAAAACTGCACAACCTACACACACCTTAGACTTGTTTGGTTAGGATACGACTTCTAGCCCTAGGTTAGACTGACATTTTCTTTTACTGTTCAGTATTTACTACTTGCACATATTCTATAGATGCTTTCTTTATATATTTCCTGTCAGTTATATTATTTTATTTACATGCATTTCTTTTCTGAACGGCATCTACGCTCATTTGTATATTTCTCTCTTATCTTATATTGCGAGGTACATCGGAGCTTGATGATCGGGAATTAAACAGGAGCATTCGCTTCGGAACTTTTAAGTGGCCGCGCCACAATCTGGACTTGCTTGCTTTTAGCTTTTAAGTGGCAGCGCCACAGTCAGGTATAACCTCTGCAACTTGTAAAGCAAATTTCTTGTAATTATATATCGGAACTGTTACACTCCACACACAAATTGTTAATAGGTATTCTAGCATGTGTAGGTAGCCAGCCATAGGGTAGTTCACTAACGAAGCTTTGGCCCTATAGGTCAAAGCTTGCCCCCTTCTGTGAGCCCTAGAGACCATTAGGGTCATTTAGGCCTGTAGAGTAGGCCACCTATTATGCCGGTTGGCATCGTTGTTTTCCCACACGAAGTGGGCATCGTTGTTTTTCTGCTAGGACTTTGGCCTTTTCCGGTTTTGGGTACGATACCCCCCCCCCTTTTTTTCTTTCTTTCTGTGAGCCCTAGAGACCATTAGGGTCATTTAGGCCTGTAGAGTAGGCCACCTACTCGTGCCATTGGGCATCGCTGTTTTCCCACACGAAGTGGGCATTGCTATGATGATTTTCTGTGCGGGTATCTTGCCTGAAGGATACCCTTAGGGTGTGTTTATTTATTTTTTCTGTACTCTGGATGTCATGCACACATCTGTTCTTACACACTTTTCTTCACAATGCACCTTACATGCATGCATTGCATTAGTGGACCTAAGGATATTTCTTACTCATGCATCTTTTCATGCATCATTAACAACGCTAGATATGTTCGTTTGCATATTGTAGAGTCTCTGATTTAACTCTTTTGAACTATTAATCCTTGAATCTTTAGGATAGAGCCTTCCCATCTTGCATACATATAGGGCGATTGGTTGTGCTTAGGATTTTAGCTGGCATCCTTTTTCAGGCAAGGAATAAGTCCAGATTGCATTAGTTAGGTCGTAGATGTTAGTGTTGTGTGTACAACACTACATCTTTTATAGATTTAGGGTCTAAAGGTGAGTGGTACAGGTGTACCACTATACACCTTATTGGTGGGTTAGTTCTCTACTTTTCCAGAGGCTATAAATCCTACCCATCTGCGTCACACTGATGACGCCACTTCCTTCTTTCTCTCGTGCATGTTTGAATGCTTAGCCTCTGTCTTTTCTCCAGTTTTTCTCTTCTTCAGATCGGCCGAATGTTGACTGAACCGTGTGTGATCGATTGAACCAATTTGGGACCTTCTTCCCTTTGATTAGGAAATCCTAGAAACTCCCTTGCACTAAACCCATTCGAGAAGATAATCCAACATCCTTAATCGAGAGTTTTCCTAAGTCAAGGCTTAGGATGTAATTAACTACGGGGGCTTGCGCCCGTAGGAAACCGATCCCCACAATCAAATAAACCCTATTCGATGCTGATGTATCGAATAGGGGAAATCTCGTGAACTTTTGGGTTATAGATATTATTATCCATCGAGGTTAGTAGGTGAAAGCCGCTATCCTCCATGGCTAATCGTATCTATAACTCCATCTGCTCTTCCATTGGCCTGCTTGTGCCGAGTGTAAAGGCCTACGACCATTTTGTCCTACGGGATAGTGTGATCGTACCCTTTGCATTCGAACCACACGAGCGGAATCCTTTCGGAGACCCACAATATTTACTTCAAATGTATCAATCTCCCATTCTTGCATGAAATACAATATGAAATGCTTAAATCAACACAATACAAGAAATATGTATATTAATTTTTAACTTCAAAAAATTACAACTTTTATTTTACCTAATGAAATTCAAAAATATTTTATTTAAAATGTTCATAAAATTCATATTTATCATATATGAAAAGTTCATGATAAAAGTGAATCATATAATGGTGGTGACTGGATGGAAGTCCGACGATAATGGTTGAGCGGAGGTCAAACAACGATAAATGACGACAACTTGATGGGCATTCGATGATGTTCATATAATGATAGTCTTGTGGTGGCTGCTGGGAGTGAGGGTTTACAGGTGGTGGGGTATTATGAGATTCACGCCTTATAGCTCTCTTAAATATTTATCCCAAGGTCTAAGCCCCCTCCTCTAAAAAGTCCCCTTCATGTAGAGTGTTAGGATATATTTATAGATTTTGAGAGTGACATACTCTATAAATATGGAGGAAATCTAAGGAAAATTTATAGTGCTCCATTTGATGACCCATATTGCTCCCCTCAATCATGGTACCTAAATGATGTCAGAATTAAGTAATATTGAACTCATTAGATTTATATCATTGAGCCACTTGATTCAACTATAACATGTCACATTTAGTTATCATTTGGTCACTCAATTAGTTTTATGAAGCTTCTAAATATGCTTCAAGCTATTGATTTGAATGTTTTGGGTTCAAATTGAATTTATTTTGGGGTGGTTGGATATGCCTCATCGATGCATTCAATGAGTATAAGTTTGTTAGAATCAGAATTCATATAGTCTAGTATTTAATTTTAGAAGTTTTCAATTGAGATATGTCTCAAGATTTGTGCTAGATCAAGGCAATTTTTGGTTACATATCAAGTATATATATTTTAAATATTCATAGCCACTAGAGTAATGCTATATATACTAATTAAAAGGTAATGATATTGTATACCCAAATATCTCACTTTCTTATAGTCTTGGGGTCATATCAACGCTAGGTAATTCGACATGATAAAGAATGAAAAGATAGTAAACTCATAAGTACTATTAAGTATCTTGTAAGATCTATGACAATGTCACTCAAGCACATTGGATCAATTACTTAGTCATAAAGCAAACTCTTGCTCGAACATCAGGCTAATGTATTCAACCTTAGGATCAGCTCAACTACTTTATAGGACTACTTGCCTAGTTTAAAAGCCAACTAACCTTAGTTTAAGGATTATTTATCCAACCAATAAGGAATTGTCACCTACATCTCGCTTAGGGCAGCAATTTCATCAAAAAGTTAGCTATCTCATCCAAGTAGCCTATGACTTTATTTGTGGACCTATGTCATCATCTAACTAGTCAATGACTTTTTCTAATTATTTGTTTACCTATTGACAAAATTTTATCTATTGCAATTTTACTTGTAAAAAATTTGATATTTTTTTTAGTATTTATTTTACTCGACAGTCCATTTGCTGGTAGCTTTTGATTAGGATTAATTTATTTATCCTTTGCAAAATTTGATTTAAGTTTCTAAATAATAACATTTCAGATTTAACTCTCCCAATCGATTAGCTGTATGAAATGTGATTGAAGATATACCAAATCATTTTAAGTGTGCATATTTGTTTTAATTCTTCAATTTTACAGTGGATATAATTTTAGGGAATCTTTGAGTAGGGTTGTGTAAAAGTATAAACCCTCTTTGAATTAAATTGTACATGTAGCCAAACAGTCCCTTATTGCATGATTTTTTTAGTTACTGCTTTTATTTCATTGTTTACTAAATAATTTATAAATAATTTATTGAATCAATTTTTTACTCTCTCATTTTAAATTTATAGATTTGAACGTCCATAGAGAGATATTTCAAGCAATCATCGAATTAAAATGCATCAAAACTATGGATGAGAATAACAACAAAAATGAAGAGCAAAATGAAAAGCGTAATTGAGCGAAGGTATATTTACCAAAAAAATATGAAATTATATATAAAATTTTCTATCAGATTTAGGATTATGGATTCCTATTAATGAGTTTAATCTTAACATTCAAGGCGATGTTCATAGAACATATTTACAAAAGTGATCATTTCAACCTCGCAGTTATGATTTTCTAAAAAGTAAATTTGGGATGAAAGATAAATAATTTAATCATACTTAGTTTGACAAGTACTTTAATTGGCTAGAATATAACATATGTAAAGATAAAGCATACTGCTTTTTTTGCGTGTTAGAAAATACGCGGCGGTAGAGTTTGTAAATTCGCGTCCGAGCGTTGCACGTAAGTTTAACACACAAACAGAAAGAAGGAGTGAACACCAAGAGTTTTTACGTGGAAAACCCAAAAATGGGAAAAACCACGGGGCCTCGCCCAGTTGCAAATTTCCACTAGTGTTTTCGTAGATTACAAATGGCGGATTTCGTCCCACAAGTCGGAATAATCCAAATACAACTTGTTTCTTCCACGAAATTCACAAAATCTTGTGAATTCCCTGCATTTCCTGAAAATCCGGCAGAGCTCCGGCGTCTTCAGGTGGCAGGAAAAACTCCGGCGGCGGTGGTCGAGGAGGTGAGAAATCTCCTATTCCCCTTTCTCCTTCTCCTTCTCTTCTTCTTCTCTCTCTTCCCTTGAGTCCCCTTGGTGTATAATGAGGGTTCTATTTCTAGTTTTTCTGGAGTGGCATAGCCCGTAAATAGGCGTGAGATCAAGGGCGAACAGGGAGTGGTTTGAATGGACGGCCGATATCGAATCCTTTGATCATGCACCGTTTGTTGGACATTTGAAGGCCTTAATGAAGTCGGAATTTGATGATCTTGGGCTCGTTGGATTCGTCTCGTTGAGCCGTTCGATTCGAGTATAAACTCATCAAAATCGGAGACCGTTTGTTAACTCAAATTGTGGTTTGAACCTTCCAACAGCGCTTCGAACACTTGATCCGGACTCATTTGAGCTCGGATTAGGTTGATCTTGGTGTCGTTGGGTTCGTATTTCCGAGACGCTCAGTTTGACTATAAGCTCATTGAAATCGGAGTTCATATGCTCCCGAAATTATTTTTTGAAGTTTCTAACTAGTTTTTGCCTCGAGATTCGTGCCCGATCAAGATGATTTTGCGATGTCGTATCAGTTGCCCCCCTATTTTCGGACGTCGTAGCTTCAGAGGTCCGAAAATATGTGTCACAAATTTCAGAGAATTTTTTTGAGTGACCCAGGATTGATCTGGCTGGTAGGAACCTCGAATGTCTCCGAAAATGTCAAAATTGAGTCCGGAACGTCGAAAAACGGTCCCGGGGACCCCAAAAACGTCAAATTTGGACTTTTCTGGGCAAAAAATGGGCTCGGATTAGTCCGGGCGGTCGAACCGGCTGGCCGACCGCCGCCGCGCCGCCGGCGGCGCGAAATAGCGGCCGCGGGCCATTGCCGCGCGGAACCGAGGACCGCGGTCCTCGAATGGTTTTCCCGCGGGATCACCGCGCGGCCTGATGGCCGCTCACGCGGACCCCCCTGCGCCCGCATCCAAGGGGCTGCCGCGTGCGGCTTTGCTCGGATCTGCGGCTGCGCGCGATCCGCGCGCAGCGGATCGCGATCCGTGTGCCTTCGCGTGCGAGTGGTCGCGTTGGTTTGCCCCACCGACTCAGGTGGGCCCCTCATACGTCAAAAAATGACGTTTTTGTCATTTTTAGGTCCGAAAAAATCCTAAAAAATTTCTAAAAATTCGTAAAAAATTTCTAAAAATAGGTAATTACAGAATTTGCAATAACTTCTCTCCTTTCTTTCTCCAAAACTTATAAATAGACCCCCTAGGCCTTTAGGAAACTTTCAACTTCTCTTTCTTTCTCGCTCTGGCTCTCTGGCGGCTGAGGCTTTCGCTATTTGCGAGCGAAAAATTTCCCCTGCTCGAATTAGCGCCCCTTCGTGCGCAGGAGTTACGGGATCTCTTCTCCTCCCCCACGGCTCTCTGGCGGCTGAGGCCTCCGCTATTTGCGAGCGGGAAACTTCCCCTGCTCGAATTAGCGCCCTCTTCGTGCGCAGGAGTTACGGGATTTTCTTCTCCTCCCCCTCCGGTTTACTGACGGTTGAGGCTTCCGTTATTTGCGAGTTGGAATTTTTTCCTACTCGAATAGCGCCCCTCCTCGCGTGCAGAAACCTACGGGATTTCTTCCTCCCCCTCCGGTTTACTAACGGTTTAGGCTTCCGTTATTTGCGAGTTAGAATTTTTTCCTACTCGAATAACGCCCCTCCTCGCGTGCAGAAACCTACGGGATCTCTTCCTCCCCCTCCGGTTTACTGACGGTTGAGGCTTCCGTTATTTACGAGTTAGAATTTTTTCCTACTCGAATAGCGCCCCTCCTCGCGTGCAGAAACCTACGGGATTTCTTCCTCCCCCTCCGGTTTACTAACGGTTGAGGCTTCCGTTATTTGCGAGTTGGAGTTTTTTCCTACTCGAATAGCGTCCCTCCTCGCGTGTAGAAACCTACGGGATTTCTTCTCCATTTGAGCGGAGGTTTGCTGGCGATGGACGATCGAGTTGAAGCCCGTTAGCAGTCAACGATCGAGTGTGGAGCCAAAGGGGAATAGTTCGAGAGTGCGTTGCAAGAAGCCGATGACGAGTAGTAATCTGCTGACGAGCAGAAGTCCGAAGACAAGGAGAAGTACGACGTCGGGTAGAAGTTCATTGTCAGGTAGAAGACCGACGAAAATTCATCGACGAGCAGGAGTCTGACGACGAGTAGAAGTCTGTTGACGAGCAGAAGTCCGACGTCGGGTAGAAGTCTGCTAACGAGCAGAAGTCCGACGTCGGGTAGAAGTCTGCTGACGAGCTGAAGTCCGACTACGAGTAGGAGTCCGCTGACGAGCAGAAGTTCGACGTTGGGTAGAAGACCGACGAAAATTCATCGACGAGCAGAAGTCCGACGACGAGTAGGAGTCCGCTAAAGAGCAGAAATCCGACGTCAGGTAGAAGTTCAACGTCGGGTATAAGACCGACGAAAATTCGTCGACGAGCAGGAGTCTGACGACGAGTAGAAGTCTGCTGACGAGCAGAAGTTCGACGTCGGGTAGAAGTTCAACGTCGGGTAGAAGTCTGACGAGAATTCGTCGACGAGCAGGAGTCTGACGACGAGTAGGAGTCCGCTGACGAGCATAAATCCGACGTCAGGTAGAAGTTCAACGTCGGGTAGAAGACCGATGAAAATTCGTCGACGAGCAGAAGTCTGACGACGAGTAGGAGTCCGCTGACGAGCAGAGATCCGACGTCAGGTAGAAGTTCAACGTCGGGTAGAAGATCGACAAAAATTCATCGACGAGCAGAAGTCTGACGACGAGTAGGAGTCCGCTGACGAGCAGGAATTCAACGACGGGTAGAAGTTCAACGTTGGGTAGAAGACCGACAAGAATTCGTCAACGAGCAGGAGTCCGACGTCGGGTAGAAGTTCAACGTCGGGTAGAAGACCGACGAGAATTCGTCGACGAGCGGGAGTCTGACGACGAGTTGGAGTGCGCTGACGAGCAGAAGTCCGACGTCAGGTAGAAGTTCAACGTCGGGTAGAAGACCGATGAGAATTCGTCGACAGGTAGAATTCCGATGAAAGTCCTGCAAGGCAAAAATTCAACGACAAGAGGAAATTCAACATCAGATAGAAATTTAACTTTGTGGAGAAGTTAAATGGAAGTCCCTTGACGGCATTGTGGCGACGTTAACCAAGGATGTAAGACCTATCCGAGGTTGTATGTTAGAACTTTTGTTCGATGACATTAACCTGTGCGAAAAAGGTCGAGAGAATCCACCAAGGACGTGAGACCTTTCCAAGGTTGTATGCCGGAGCCCTACTCGACGACGTTAACCTGTGTGAAAGAGGTCGGGAGAATCCACCAAGGACGTGAGACCTTTCCGAGGTTGTATGCCGAAGCCCTACTCGACGACGTTAACCTGTGTGGAAGAGGTCGAGAGAATCCACCAAGGATGTAAGACCTATCCGAGGTTGTATGTCGGAGCCCTGCTCGACGACATTAACCTGTGTGGAAGAGGTCGAGAGAATCCACCAAGGATGTAAGACCTATCCGAGGTTGTATGTCGGAGCCCTGCTCGATGACGTTAACCTGTGTGGATAAGGTCAGGATCAAATCCCCCTGGGATTGATCGTCCGGTGATTGAGATACAATATGGATTGTGTATTCCTCGAATCACGGAGAAAGAGTTTGAGAAGTTTTTTTTTTATCTTTCATAAGAGAAAAAATCATATCACAACAACATGAACATTCTATTACTGCATTACGTAAGCATAGTACAATAGTTCTCTGGTACGACTTACAAATTACAAAGTACGCAACACACAAGATCTTCGCACGGTGACAATACGACAACATTTAACTTGAAAGAAGATATTAGAGATATTAAAGTGACACTCAACTCAGCATAAAAGTGAGAACAAGACAAGTAATATTTGCTAATACAAATACACGAAGTGTGTGATCATTCAATCTCTCCAACCATTTGAACATTATTCAATGGTTGTCTTTGTTGTTGATTCTGCCCCCCAGTCGGACCAACTTCATCTCGGGTTGGTGTATTCTTGATGAATTGTCGGAGATATCCTTGTCGGATCAGTCTCTCAACTTCTTCCTTGAGTTGCCAACATGCTTCAGTAGTGTGCCCACGGCTACGGTGGAAGTGGAAATATTGCTCCTGGTTTCCGACATTGGGCTTCAAAGGGTGTGGCCATTTCACATTCTCCTGATCCCGGATGGCCATTAATGTGATGAATATTATTGGTGTTTCAGTTAAGCATCATAATCAATTTCAAGATATACAATGATAGAAGACATTAAATGAATTACATAGTGGAGAACTAATGATAGGGCAAGACTTGAATCAAGAAATAACTCTTAGGCGTATATGTGATACACGATAGGGTTCATATTTTGAATCAATTACATTATTGATTATAATTTTCTCAACAGTAATTAATGTTCTCAAAATTATTTTGAAAGATGTGTAATCTCAAAATAAAATGGTGATGCATATGCATTATTGGAATCATTTTAAACCTTTGAATTTTCTTTTTGCATATATCAGATGAAAGATGTACTTGATATCAATATTAAAATATCACAAGTTTTGTGGAGAGGAGAACAAATATCATAAATGCCATGTCTTTGATTCATATATGTAAAATGAGAGAGCGAGATTTGAGAGATAATAAGTTGATAGACTTCATCAATAAAGTAACCTTATTTTGTGAGCAGCATAAAATAAATGTTCCACATATTGATGATAAATGGGTTACTTGTGGTCGACCACGTCGTAGAGCTCAAGATTAAATAAATTTATATTATTTTTAGGTTAAAATTTTCTACATTGTTATTGATATGCAATTTCAAAAGTTGAACAATCATTTTATAGAAAAAAACAGTGAGTTGTTTTTGTCTATTGCTTGCTTAATTAAGTCCTAATAATGAATTTTATGTATTGAACAAAGACAAGTTGGTTAGAATGATAAAGTTTTATGCAACTGATTTTACTCTTTTTGACTAGGCAATTCTTGAAAATCAATTGAACACTTATATTATAGATATACGATTTGAACACTTATATTATAGATATACGATTTGATGATCAGTTCTTTTCATTAAAAGATATAGGAAGTCTTGTTGAGTAAATGATCCAAAATAGGAAGGGTAGTATATATAATCTTATTGTTAGACCACTGAAATTGACATTAGTATTACATGGTCCAACATTAGGTGTTGAAAGAGTATTTTCTAGCATGAATATTATATAAAAAATGACAGCGAAATAAAATTGGTGATCAATAGCTGAATGATATGTTAATCACTTATATTGAGAAAGAAATTTTAGATTGTATTGATAATATAATAATTATTCAATTTTTTTAAAATATGAAGAGTAGACATTATAAACTGTAATTTGTTTTTTATCTTATAGTTGATATTCTACCACTTTAGATAATAAATTGATTTTTTTTTAAATTGCTTATGCCGGTCCTAAGGCCAGATGAACAAAATTTGATGAAAAAAAAAGTTAGGCCTCTCTGAATAAATTTTCTGGCTTAGTCATTGTCTTTCTTTCTTTGTTTGTTTATTTTTTTCAAATCTTCTTATAAGTATTACTAGTAAGGTTCTTACATTGTCTTGAACACATTTAGATCCAACATATTTTGATATGTTAATTAACATTAAATATTAGATATAATACATAATTATGTATGTTTCTTAATGCAACACATCATTTTGTTTTATTTTATGAAAAAGTAGCAAATATATCATTTTTTCTCTTATAAAAAAATATTCGCGACTTATTTATTTGTGGAGACAATTGACACCACATAATAATTGGTCATAGTTTTACCACTTGAGTGCTTAAACTTATAAGGTACATATTGAAAATAATTTTGAGAATTCTTATACATAGCACCTAACCTAGAAAAAAAAATCTCAACCAGCTAAAGAGTAATTCTAGCCACAAATTCTAAATGAGTCAACATTATGAGAAATTACTACGTGCGAAGTCCAAACATAATTCTACTTTCAAACTCCAATAAAATCGTTACATATAGACTTATATATTGTATGTTTAAGTTCATACACATCTTATGTACGGTATGTATAAACCCACATATCATAATTTCATTAAAATTTAAACATAAAATTATATTCAGACTCCGCACGTAATGATTTCACCCACATTATAAATCAATTTGGTGGTCCCTATAATTTTTGAAGACAATTAACTAATTGAATCATTAATTAATTGATATTATTCCGCAAAAGGCATCCAAATTCCCTCCCCTATAAGCATCCTCAAACGCGGGTCCCATCGGCCATTAGCCTCGTCTGTGCGACTTCCCGTCCCTATCTCCAACAAGGACCACCTTCCCGCATAAATCCATAAATAAGTTCTCGTGACCTCCCGGTAAGTTAAACTCCGAGGGGGAACGTGATTTAACGGCTATGATCATTCCTACAATATCGGACGGGTGGCACGACGTACGATCAAATTTACACTCGATGGACTTCTATATATTACCCCGGACCCGATTTGTGAGTGACATCTATCCATATTCCTAATTTGGTGCGCTGTCGTCTTCTTCTTCTACACGGCGGTGATTTCTTCGTCGGTGAGCAAAGTTCCTTCAGTTGCTCGTGAGATTCTTCACTCCGATCTTTGAAGATATCATACTTTTATGTTGCAATTGCTGATTGATCTTTTGATACCTTTGATCTGAAATTTCTTTTGTTTTGATCGACTAGTTTTCATGGGGAATGCGCGTGGGATTGCTTCGGCGTTTCTTATTTTGACGATCGTTCTTCTTCCGCTGATTCTATCGGTTTCTGCGGAAGGATTCGTGAGGGTCGCGCTGAAGAAGAGACCGCTGGATGAGATCAGCAGGACTGCCGCAAGGCTTGTTAATGATGAGGCGGAACCCCTTAAATCAAGAGGGATTGGCCTCAGAGGAGTTGGGGATGGGTCAGAGGAGGATATTGTACGGTTAAAGAATTACATGAATGCTCAGTACTATGGGGAGATCGGCATCGGCTCGCCTCCGCAGAAGTTCACAGTGGTATTTGATACTGGAAGCTCGAACCTATGGGTTCCATCGGCAAAGTGCTACTTTTCGGTAAGTACTTTATTTGAGTAAAACTTTTGCTATTGGTACGGGCACATAGATTGGTCATGCTTTAGAATTGGTTATTGCGTGAAACTTGTCTTGTTTTACTATCAATTATGATTAAACAGATGTTTACTTTTGTTGTTCTTTTACGATTTGCAGGTCGCTTGCCTTTTCCATTCAAAGTATAAGTCCGGCAAATCAAGCACCTATAAGAAGAATGGTTTGTCTTTTTCTCATAGTCATTCTCTTTGTTGTTATAGTTTTTGATGTTGAGCCTGTCCTGCTTGGGCTATTGTCTAGAATGTTTGACATTTTTTTTGTCTTCTTTTTATGCTTAAAAAATATTTATGCTTAACGTTTTGAAGATCCAAAATGGTTGTTCGCCCTAGAAAAAAAAGAACAAACTTTTGCCCTACATTTAATCTGTTGGGAAGTACGAGTTAGTTTCTTTAGGATATTGTCATGAGGTGTAGATAGTTGGTTTAGTACGACTAAGGGTATGATTGGGATTTGCTTTTCATCGCAATGGCTATTTTTTTTCTCGCTGCTTTTTCACAGCTTTCTAGAAATTTCTATGTGGGAAGCTGTTTTTTTCAACCACACTCGCTAATGCGGGGTAGCTTTAAGAAAATAACTGTTCAATTTTTTTTTACAAACGAATATTTATAATATGCACAAAAGCTTTAAAAAAGGTTAACTTTTCCTACAATAATTTCACAATCAACTTTACAAAGTTCTGTAGCCGTCCCAAATAAATCCTAATACCTATAGTTACTATTATCCAAGCAATAAAGCCCTTTTCTAAGTATGCCTAATATTCATATTGAAATATGCAATTTCATAGCTATCATGGTGCTAGGTGGAGAAAAGGGCTCACGAGAAAAATATTACAAACATGTAAATTTTATGTTGAATGTGTGATAGCACAAATCTCAGTTATTCTCATCTTTAAAAATATTATGTCGACAATGATCATAATATGATGTGGAGTAAGATATCTGATATTCACATTGGAGGGAAGAGGAAGCATTGATTTTGTATGGAGCGGGATTATCGTGACAAGGATTCAAAGGGAATGGGTCGTTCAAACTAGCATGAGAAAAGTTGCTTAAAGGGATTGGCTAACCTAGAAATATTGTTGAATGTGTTGTAAGAAGGGGCAAATTATTGGTGAGTAGGAGTTTAAAAGCTATGGAAACACTTTTATTTTAGATTTCATTGATTGCTCCTAGCCTCCTATAGATAATAGTGAATAGTGCTGTGACTGATTATGATGGTGATGCTCTGACTTTGAGGCAGTGTTTGTTTATTTTTCTTGAAAACAATTGTGATACCCAGTACTTATGAGATCCTCTTCCATGAAGTGCAATCTGAACACTGAACATTGAATGACGATGTGAAAAATCTTGAAATACGAATTGGAAGATATCATTAAGGAATAAGAACTTGGAGAGAATAAAATTGGCTTTCAATCTAATCTGGTCAAATGGCATAGCTGGTGTTTAGCTCTGGTCAGATTTTTTTTTTCTGCCTTTAAAATGGGTGTTCAAGAAGTTCTGGAATATTTTTTTCATATAAGAGCTATTATTTCTCATACCGTGTTTAAGTCTCATGTCTTTGAAACATGGCTAGCACAACCACAATGATCCTTTTCACACTTTTTAAATATTCAATCTTTGCACTTGATATCTTGACTTATGAATTTGGATCTCTTATGTTGAAGATCTAAATACTTGTAATTATATTTAACTGGAAAAAAATTCTGTTCAAAGTGTTTTAATATGCAGCATCATTCATGAGTTTGTAATTGAATTGAGTTGCTTTATTTTTGTTTTTGAAGTAGCGTATGCTTTACTCATGTTGAAACATCCTCAACCTTTGTGCTTTGCATCAGGAATCAAATGATTTCATAGTCTGAGCATAAAAAGTTATCATGCAGGTTAATGCATCTGCCCTTAAAAAATGTTTCTGCCAATGAAAATTAACTTTTGAGCGCCAATACTGGATGCACATAAATGTTTCTAGCTTTCCTGTTTCAACTCTTTAAAACTCCTGTTATTTATTAACATATTCCTATATTTAAAGCATAGCTTGTCTAATATCTTTTCTTCATGATGATCTTCGGTCATGCTGCTCAGTTTCTATTGTTTCCTCTTTATTATAACTTCTTTCTCGTTGAATTTACTGAAAGGCCACTCTTTAGCAGATCATTTTATGACTTCTCTGTCCATTGTTTTGACCAGGGCAATCTGCTGCGATTCAATATGGAACTGGGGCGATTGCTGGGTTCCTTAGTCAAGACCATCTAACTGTTGGTGACCTTCTCGTGAAAGATCAGGTATGTTCTGTAGAAATTGTTTACGTATAGGTTGATTAATTTTGTTTGTGATATGGAGTAGGTATTGATATCATTGGTGTTCACAGGTTTTTATTGAAGCCACTAGGGAGCCAGGTGTTACTTTCTTGGTGGCAAAATTTGATGGCATACTTGGTCTAGGATTTAAAGAAATTTCAGTTGATAAGGTGGTACCTGTATGGTAAGCATATCAGTCTTTTGATCTGAATAACTTGGTTTTGTTTTGCATGTTTATTCAAGCTTTATCTAAAGCATTAGTTTGTACTTCTTCATTTCTAGCTTTTTCTAATGTGATACATTACCAGTTCTATATTTTAAAAACTTCTTTCATGCTTCATGAAAAAATCACAGTATCATTGCCCCAGTAGAAGCATGGACTAAAAAAATGTGGCATTGCTGCATTTGGTAACGACAAATGAACACTTAGAGTCTTAGATTTTTGATTAGTTCATGTCGTTGATGGAAAATTGTTTTATTACATACGTATGATACAAAAACATAGAATCATTAAAAAAAACTTTAAATTGTTTACCATCAAAATTTTAAAAAATAAACATTGTAAACTTTAGAAAGTATTATAAAATGTACTTTGCATAATATATTCATGTGTTTTAAGAAAGAATATTTTGTCGAAGTTGCATTTGAAGATATCCGAACAAGTTTTGATTGTAATAGGACATCTCACTATATAAAGTACCCATGAAAAATAGGGCATCTGAAAAAATCCCTCCAAAAAACATTTTTGGTGGACCAAAATCTGCTGACTTTCTTGGTGAATTAGATTGCCGATACTTCCTGGCGGTTATATTGCTATAAAGGATTTGCTGTTGTAAGTTTTTGATGGAATATTTATCAAATTTTCTACTAAATGATTGAGATCTGCAGACAGCTTGATGCTTGATGCTATTTTTGTTTGGGAATATCTTTCTTATTGAGTCAATATTGTACATGTTGTCCATTAAATATAGCATACATTAGATAACAAGTCTTAAATATAAAATAACAATATTCACTCGTTTCACAATCAAAAATAAAAATTAAATTTACTTATAAAGCAAAAAGTTAGAGTTCTTACAAACAAACATTCACTCCTCTCTCTTTGCTCTCATTCATTCAACTCCTTCCTATCATCACCTCTTTCTCTTATCTTACTGTGGACTCATTCATTGTTGAACTGTGGCATGGACATGTAATTTGTATCTGTGCATTCATATGTGCTTGTAGATCCTTGGTCCTAGCAATCACTTGGTGCATCACCATCTCTTGTAACGCATCCCTTACATAACTTTAGTGGGATATAGGAGGACTAAGAGTCATGAGCTATCTACTTGGAGCCTAATCCATAAATTATCTCCTTTTTTCTTCAAACATCCTATGTCGACAATCCATAATTTGATTTTTAGGATGATCTACTCGAACATCCATCTTTTATGGAGTTCTGTGTTTGTATATCTTTCAATCACATTTATCATCCTATAAAAGATTAGTATTTATGATATTTTGAAATGATGAAATAATTAATGTTCATATTTTAAATTACTCATATTTACATGAACTCTTTACGATTTATTGTGCCCCCACTATAATTTTATTTCCCTTTGATGGATGCATGTATACAGCTCGACCGTGGTATAGTCATTTTTTTCAAAAAACTTTAAATAAAATAATGAAGAAATACAACAACATAATTACATTATTTAAGTAATCTAAATCTCCTCCTCCATCTCCTATGTTTTTTTGTGGAACATAGCTGCAAGTATGAAGGGAGGTGCTCTTTACTTTGCAGTTAAAAGTGCAATTATGTTTGTGCTGCTTCCTCTACTTATTCACAGACCCTAACCTTCTCTTAATATGCTACAAACTTCCATACTGTGCACATAATCCGATCCACATGCCCTCCCCAATCCGCTAAGGCCATTGTCTTGATTTGCAAATATTAGTAAATATCACTTAGACGCACTGAATTGCATTGCTCCAAGTTCCTCATGACCTGGTCATGATGTTGGGAAACCTAAAAATAGCTCTCTGCAATATAAAAATAAATTATTGATATCTCGAAGTTATAGATTTTTAAAATAAAAATGTCAAATTTGTTGCCTCAAGCTTATGAAGATACATGGGAACTTTTGAAGGTGTCTTCTTAATGATAAACATCAGGAACATTAAATTTACTCATGATATCTCTTATTTAATATTTTGTTTAATGAGATGGGTTAAACTTGCAAAATTTAACCTAGCAAAATAAGAATTCTAAAAGGATAATCGTTATTAATTGTGTAAATAGAATCATATTTAAGTCTTACATTTGACTAGCAAGCTCAATGTATAGATTGTGCTTATGCGTAGTATGTCTACAATCCTATTGTGATGGGTAGGTGTGTGGTCAATAGGGCTATTTGAGGGATAATAAAAAAGCTCTGGGTAGTTAGGTCATCTAACAAAATGAGGTGGTGGAGGTAGTAGCTTGGTTATGCGTAGGAATGATGGTTTATATAGATGGTTGGTTCTGCATAGAGTGGCAGTGGAAAAAGTGAATATGAATGAAATTGAGTGGTATGTGCAACTATTAGGGAGAGGCAGATTGTTAAATTGAGAATTGTTGGTGTGTTGCAAGTGACAGTGGTGATGAGAGTAGTGGGTGGAGTGTAGGTTTGTGGTGTTAATGGGGCTGGCATCAATCTTCTTGCGCTGTTTGAAAATTATATATTTATGAGATTTGCCCTTTTGTCATTTCTTCTGCTGGCTAAGACTTCAACTAATTTATTCATAAATCTACATGAAAATATTATAAAAATTAGTATTAACTTTAGAACGAGTAATATAACAATTAAGATAATTTAATATAATAATATATAACTGCATATGTATAATGTGTACAAAACATGAAATGCTAGCACAACTGTGAATAGACTATAAGAACAAGTATATGATGTCACTTAATGATATTAGCATATATAAACATATAAACTAATATTCAAAACCTGCAGGACCGAGTTATTTGTAGTATTTTTAAAACATAAGAGACTTGGCACATGAATCACAATGCAAATATTCACCGAGTCAATTATATAATAAATGTTCAAGAATATAAATCTAAATTAATATTTGGTTTACACACAAGGATTTTGACAATGTTAGATACTGAACAACCTACTATTATTAAACATTTTTATAGTCCACTGCAGCAATGTTTAAAATTTTGTATTCGGGTATTGAGGTGTTTTTCATTCATGAGGCGAGGCGTAAGCCTCAAGGCGTTTTGAGGCGTAAGCCTCAAAATCAAAAGATTGCGTAAACATAAAAAGATAAATTTTTTATATACTAATGAGTGAATAATATAAAATATAAAAAAGCATAAGATATGAAGTGAAATCAAAATATCCCAATAATAAGACAACATGAAATATAGTTCAACTCAAAATTCTATCTTTCCCAAATCCCAATATTCTTTTCATTAATATATAATTCAAATTTCCAAAAATAAATAACAATGACATATCACATAAGAACTCATAAGTCATCAGCACTGTCATCACTAAGGGGTTCTTCATTTGAATCATCATTATGATAAATTGCTCTCTCCCCTTCCTCCTCTCCTATAGAGTCCAATGTCGGGCATTTACTTCAAGATTTATGCAAGTTTTAATATATATTGCATGAGGCGTAACCTCCTCAAAGCGGGCCTCAACCAAGTTGAGGCGCAATCCTCATAAAAAAAACTTGAGGCGTAAGCATCGAAGCGTTTTTTAATGGAATTGCGCAAAGGCGGGCCTCACATTGCGCAATTTTAAACCATGCACTACAGCTAGCGTGGTTAAACATTTTTATAGTCCATTACAGCTAGCGTGGAAGGAGGGAAATAAGATAAAGCTATCTAGGGTTAGGTGTTTTTCAGTTTAGAAAGCGTGAAGATGATATTTCTATATTTTCTATAGTTTATTTTTAATTATTAAGTCTTGAATTTAGTCAATCTCACTTTCTAAGTTGATTTAATTTATATTATACTGTATCAAATTCTATAGTGTTGTCAATATCAGTTTCTAAACTTCAAAACTGAGTTAAATTATACTATGTTCCTTCAAATTCTTGCTAGTTTGAAACTAATTTTCATCTTTTACCTCTTTTTATATGTAATTTTGATAAAAAGGTGGTGTTAGATCAGTGGTAACTTGCTTTATTTGTGATCTTGGGGTCACTTGCTTTCAGTCATGAAAACAACCTCTTGACTTTGTAGAGGTAAGATTGTATACATCAAGCACTCCCCAGATCTTGCATCGGTGGAAGCTTCATATATAGTTTACAACCTTTATATGCTATTTTAATAAAAATAGCTTTATATTAATTTAAATTGCCTTTGTAATACATACATGTCATTTGAATATAAAAATAAAAATCCTATATTCAATTACTTTTACATTTTCATGTTTTTAATTATGCACGTGTTATTTGTAGTCTTTTTTACCGTATATTTGGGTGAGTAAAATGAATAAAACTTGTGGACATCAATCTCCATTTAAAATAGTAATCCAGATCATGTATCTCAATTTAGTTATGCTTTGTTGAGTATCACTAGAACCGGCTCAATCTATTTTAGAAAACACTTTTGGTTTTGTTATGAGTATGGTTTCACTCTTGTAGTCTCATTGAAGATGCAAGCCTATCGTATTTGTTGATTGAATGGTTATAAGTTGTCTTCTGATAAACTTTTTCCTATTTTCATTCAGGTACAACATGGTGGATCAGGGTCTTATTAAAGATCCTGTTTTCTCTTTCTGGTTAAATAGGAACTCTAAGGATGGTGAGGGAGGTGAACTAGTGTTTGGAGGTTCTGACCCTAAACATTACAAGGGTGAACACACTTATGTCCCCGTGACTCTGAAGGGCTACTGGCAGGTGGGATGCTTTAGTTACCCATTTGATTGATTAGGGCTATCGTTTTAAATTAATTTCATCTGGCACAAGGATAGTGAAAGCGGTGATGATTCTTGTAAAACTAGTTTTTTCTTGCTGATCCTTGCTATAACTAATATTTTTCTGAAATTGTGTGATGCAGTTTAATATAGGTGATGTTCTTGTTGGTGGTAAAAAAACTGGTAGCCATTCAAACTTCTCATAATTTAAATTCCTTTGTATTTTACTAAAATTCTTACCACATAATCTAATTTTTATTTATATTTTGACTGCCAGGTTTCTGTGCTGGCGGCTGTGCAGCTATAGCTGATTCTGGTACTTCCTTGATTGCTGGACCAACTGTAAGTTGTTATATCTAATCAGCGATTTTGTTTAATGCACTAACTTGTTTGGAAGCTTCTACGTGGGTGGTCTGGGAGGGAAATGTTTATATTTTCTTCCAGTTCATTCGTTCACGTTTTATGCCTATGGTTCTATGTTTTCCATTCCATGCTATATATCTATTGATTTTGTTGTCATAAAGAAAATTTCGGTGGAGTCCAGGTTTTGGAAAATCTTATTTGCCATATCATAAATTCATAATGAATTCTTTTATGGTGCATAAAGAATACCTGTTCGAGTGACTCTTGGTGTAAGGTTGAGGTTCATATTTGGGGTTTTCTTGTATGTGTTATAGGGGTGTAAGTGAGCTGAGTCAGCTCGAGCTCGACTCGTTTATGGGCTCGCTAGTTGAGCTTATCGAGCTCACAAGTGGAGCTCGAGCTTGAGCAGGCTCGAATAAATATTAATATTTTTAAAATAATTTTATTTTATTTATTAAATTTAAATATTCAAAAAAAAAAAAAAACCACCTAAGTTTTATTTAAATATTAAACCTTTCATATTTTTTTTTTTTTTAATTTTGACTAAGCTTTAAAAATCCCGCTTAAGTTTTAAAAATCCCGCCTAATTTTTAAAAATCCCGCCTAAATTTAAAAATCCCTGCCCACGGCTCGCGAGCCGGCTCGAACTCGTTTACAGTGAGACGAGCTCAAGTTCGAGCTCGCTTTTCAACCAACAAGCCGAGCTTGATAAGAGCCTAAACTCGACTCAACTCTACTCGTTTACACCCCTAATGTGTTAAGCGGCTTATGATGAATCATTTGGAATATCTAGTTAGTCATTAAGCATTATACTTGGATAATGTACGGTCATTTTGAATCTTTCTTAAATATTATTTTGCTTCGTTTAGGTGCTGACTTTTTGTTCCATACAGACAATCATTACAGAAATTAACCAGAAAATTGAAGCTGCTGGTGTTGTTAGCCAAGAATGCAAATCAGTAGTTGCTCAATATGGGCAACAGATTCTGGATCTTTTGCTGGCCGAGGTATCAATAAATATTCTCACTTCATATAACACTTGCATTCTGTTTTGTATCATTTGCAGACAATATACATTAATAGGCGCTGATAATGATTTATTTTACAGGCACAACCAACGACGATATGCTCTCAGATTGGTCTCTGTGCCTTTGATGGGACTCACTCAGTAAGGTGAGAAATCAGCATCTTTCTTTGCATCTATTTGAAACTTCCCATTTATTTGACTAAAAATGTGTAACGCAGCATTGGCATTGAGAGCGTGGTGAAGGACAATGGGGCTAAATCTGCCCTTGGTAGGAGTGATGCAATGTGCACTGCCTGTGAGATGTCTGTTGTTTGGATGCAAAATCAATTGAAGGAGAATAAAACACAGGAACTCATACTGAACTATGTCAATCAGGTAAATAAACACTTAACGATTATATTCTCCTATTTTTTTCAGTCAAGCAGTTTGAGGCTAATATTTTCTGCAAGAATCCAGCTGTGCGAGCGACTTCCTAGTCCGATGGGTGAGTCCGCCGTCGACTGCGGTGCCATTTCTTCAATGCCCGGCGTTTCCTTCACCATTGCCGGCAAGACGTTCGACCTAACAGCTGAGCAGGTAATCCTATGGGGATTTTATAAGCTTGAAGCTATGATAGCTTATTATCAAAGAACAATAAATTTTGTTTAATTAATTTTTTTTTTCGTTTGAAACTTCTTTTCAGTATATTCTGAAAGTTGGCGAGGGAGCAGCCGCCCAATGCATCAGTGGATTCACAGCTTTGGACGTGGCCCCTCCTCGTGGTCCTCTATGGTATGTGCCTCGCAAGCCATTACAACATTTTCTGAAGATGAAACTTCTAAAGGTTTTTTGGCACAATTTTTTCCCAGCTTTTTTTCTTTAGAAGAAGGCTGTCATAGTTTTATGTAGGAAATTTGGTGAGAGTAAGCATAGTGCAGCGGCAGATCCAACCTTAATTTTCAAGGGAGACTAAACTTATAAGGAAAAGTGTAGAATTTTTTTTTCATAAATATCCTTACAACTAAAATTTGTTCCAAGAGCGCGGCCTCTCGACCCCTATTTGTTCATCGTTGTATGCTTTGTAGATATGTTGGGGGTAGCGCCTGCCTTAAGGTGGATCCGGCCATGGCATAGTGTGATAACTATTAAAAAATTATTATCTGGCTTTTTAAAAAGAAATTCTAATATCCAAAACAGCTTTTCAATAATCAATTTGTCCCATAACATTCATAGCTATTTTGAGAAAGCAGTTGTGCCAAAGGAATCTTGAATGGAGGGGCATGTAATACTAATTTTCTATGGCTTATGGCTGCAGGATTCTGGGAGACGTATTCATGGGAGTGTATCACACGGAGTTCGACTACGGAAACCTGAGGGTTGGGTTTGCGAAAGCTGCTTAATGTATAGACAGCTCTGCTAATACTACATAAGAACGTTTCAGGACAAAGGAAAACACTTGTTATGCAAAGTTAGGATTGTAATGTGCTATACTAATTTTGTTTTAAGACACAAACTTCATTTTCTTCTTTTGGGAATGAATGGTAATGTGCTATACTAATCTGTGTTTCCTTTTTTTTTTTTATTTTTTGGTATTTAGCTGTTAAATTTGTATGTTGATGTGCTGATTGTTTCTACGAAATGCTTTGAAACAACATTTCTAAGATTTGAAGATATATTCTGTTTTTTTCTTTTAATTTCCTAACATTACCAAATGTGTGAATAAGGCCTTTTGGGATGATTGTAGTCTTTTTGTAAAGATGATGATAGAATTGTTATGGGTAGGGGTGTAAATGTGTTGATTCAAGTATGTGTTTAACCGAGTTAAGCTTGTTTATTTTTTATTAAGCTCGACTTGTTAAAAGATTTATAGGTTTATTTGATTGTTTCTACGAAATGCTTGAGCTTGATTTGATTGTTGAGCTCGATTTTTTAAATTTAAATTATTATTTTTTTATTTTTAATATACAATTAATTTTAAAATATTAAAATATGTTATATATATAAGTTAATTGAGAGGCTTAATGAGCTTTCGAGTTGAGCTTGGGTATGAGCTCAAATTCAAGCTCATTTAATATATGGGCTTGAGTTTAAACTTGTGGTTTGATAAGTTCAACTTGTGAGCTCAAATTGGCTTGGCCTATTTTAAGTTCAAGTTTGATTGTCCATGCTTTTAGTGCAAACTCGATAAGTTCAAGTTCGACTGTCGATGCTTTTAGTGCAAACTGAATTTGACACTAGTTCATCCAACATTAAATTTAAGAATTTCATCTGTGCTAGCTCTACTCTACTTCTAAATAGATTTGTTCCTTGAGATATTTTTTTATTGCTTTTTAAAATTATTTTTTATTATAAAATTTTTAATACTAAAAAATTATTTAAGAAAACAATAAAAAATACTATCCCAAATAAAATCTTAAATAAGATAAATTATTATATAAATTAAAAAATTACTTTAAAAATAACCAAAAAGCTATCTCGAATGAAGCATAAATAATCCTGACTATTCATGCAATGAAACAAAGTGGTTGCAAAATGAATTCATCATTGTATGTATGATCTATAATGCAAGTGAGCAATTTGGGGAGATTTTTATGTGCTCCAGATATATTTTGAGAGGCCATATATCTAACATATTTCACTGAGTTGAAGAGTAACAACTAAAGATTTATTTTGCGAGTTTATTTTGGTTGGTTGAAAGTCTACACCAGATGCCAAACATGCTCCCATTAAACAATACTGTCATCTTTTATTAATGTCCTGTAGCCTACCATTACATCGAGAGAAGTTCTCCAACCAAAATTTTGCATTATATTTTCCCTCAATAAGCTCTCTCATAAGACGTCGTCCGAAGACAAATCATAATACGTCATGTCAGCAGTTCCAATTAAGCTCGGTACTGAGCGGTATTGAGCCACAGTACCGAGCAGTACTGAGCCGGAAACCAAACAGTGGGTGATGTGGCGCATTCTGGTTGGTCTCCGGACAGCGTTCGACATCCGCACAGAATAATTTCACCTCATAACAAGCTCTCAGTCTCCTTCACATGCTGCAAATATTGTCGAAGCCCCATCCTAAGTGAAAAAATTATTACGTGCGGTGTCTGGACGCTTCAAAAGATCAATTCGGACGCGCCACGTTACCCAATACACAGTGCATTGAGCGATATGTCGCATCCGGATTGACCTTCTAAATCCTAACTTGATTAATTATCAAGCTCAAATCATAGACTCCTTATATAAACAGTAGGTCTAGAAAGTCTAAAATCAAGTCCACGTAGGCCTCCTCACCCAGCACGAGCGGTCCGGTCACCTCCCTTATCCTTCAATGAGGAAAATAAGAGTTGTTGACCGTTTCTCTCTCTCTCTCTCTCTCTCTCCCACCTCGCCTGCACTATCGCTGCAGCGCGGCGGACTCGATCCAGTAAGCGGTTCGATCACCACTTGACTCCCTCTTCCCGCCGCCTTCCCGCCATCTGAGGACTCCCTTCCTCTCCTTTCCGCCATCTGTCCACTCCGTCGTTTCTCGTCGTCAAATTCTCAAAAAAAGAAAAGAAAAAAAAAAGAGATTTACTACTAATCGTCTAAACGGCTGAAATGAATTAACGGCGACGTCACGGAGGATCCGAATCCCTTCTTCCTTCCCTTTCTTTCTTATATAAATCGCCTGAAAGACCTCAGACCTGAAACACTATTACTTGATACGCATCTCTTCTCTCTTCCTCTCTTATCTTCTTCATTCAATTCATTCCATTGGTCCCGTTGACTTGCCGATGAGCCTCGCCTCGCCGACAATGGAGGCTGACGAGGACCGGAGAGTGGTCAACGAAATGGACTTCTTTTCAATGGAGAAGAGCCGGACTGAAACAGAGCAGGAATCTTATAAGGCTCAAAATCTAAACCTGGAGAAGGAGGATCTCACCATGGATGTTAGTATCCATCCTCTGCAACGCCTTGTTTTATAAATTTAAAATTTGTATTGTTTTTAGAATTGATTTTTAAATTCAAGCGATTAAATGAGAATTTATCAGCAGATTAATTTGCTTGCTTTCATTTGTAGACTGGACTGCACCTTCTTTCCGGCAGCGATCTCTCAATGGGCGATGGATTCTTAGTAGCTGCTCAGGAAACTGATGAAAAGAAAAGCGAGGTTAGCATCGCTCATGATCTTTAATTCTCCATCGTTCAGAGGCTGTGTATTAAAAACCACATTTGTATTAATGCGATTCAAAGTAATTATTGAAAAATTAGGATGAATTTGATTTATGATTAAAAAAATGCAGAGTAAAAAGAATATAATGCAAAATAAATGTAATGTATTTGAAGATGTTTGGATAAGTGGAGGTGAAAATCAAGAGATTATTAATTTTATTTGGCTTTAATTAAAATAAATATATTGTAATGTAAAAAATGATGGGGGTGGCTAGCAATAGTTTTTGATGATGGTGGCGGCAATTGGCAGGCGGTGGTGATCGGCACCAACGATAGCTCCGGGTGGTGGTAGTTGGCGAGAGATCGCCGGTAAAGACAGTATGTGACAATTAGTGATAATACAGTTATCTTACGATGAAAATGGAATTCAGCTAAAACTGACGAGTTTACAACACATCAAAAAAGAACAAGTTAAAAAGAGAATTTATTAAAATTTCTCATTACATTCCTTTTCCATCAAATCAAATACTCAAATTTCAAAATTCTACTCTTTTCTTTTTCAACAAATCAAACAACCCCTACACTTCTTTCCTAAGATGGATATAATATGACATCAAAATCATTATTAACTATATAAAATTTACAAGTGAAGATCAATATTCTTTATTTTAATATTTAACACTAAAAAATAGATAAATGTAGCGAATATATATATTTTTTTGTCAGACTGCAATCGATAAATTCTATTTTTCTATGTTCCTCACCATTTTTTATTGAAAAATGTAAGCAGATAACAGCAATGAAAGCCAAGATGGGGCAAATGGAAGAGGAAAACCAGAAACTAAGAAACATTCTTGCACAAATGAATCAAAACTACAATTTTCTGCAAATGCAGTTCATCTCAGTGATGCATAAAAATAAGAGTATGCAGGGAAGCACCAATCTAAGCAATGAGGTAATTATAATCAACGTATATTTATATACAATTAACGATGATTATTTAATAATTAAGGCCATTTATGAACAAAAAGGAACTGAACAAGCTGGAAGAAGGAAGAGATGGAATTGTTCCGAAGCAGTTCTTAGAGGGTCGGTGTTTGACGGAGGGGAACTTTAGTGGAGATTATTGCGCTCTAAAGAGCAGTTTTAATGGAGATCAAGAGGAGGGGAAGGAGACTGTTTCTCTATTGTCTTCTTCTTCTTCAAAGAGTTGCGAGCAAGCACAGGAGGCTACTATGAGGAAAGCTCGCGTTTCAGTCAGAGTTCGCTCTGATGCTCCCATGGTAATCTAATTATTAAGCATTTTATTTTATTATTCGACCAATACATAGAAGTAATATGCAAATAAGAATGATATTTTTAGATCACGGATAGAATGAAAATAAATTTCTTTTAAAAAAAATATTTTTAGATCACGGACGGATGCCATTGGAGAAAGTACGGGCAGAAGATGGCGAAAGGGAGCACTTGCCCGCGAGCATACTACCGCTGCACCATGGCTGTAGGCTGCCCTGTTCGCAAACAAGTAAAGAACCCTAATCACCTTTTCTCTTTTTCACTGCATTTATTTTAGATTATTTTTGTGCAATATTAGTTGAAAAAATCATCATTCAGAAATTCAGAATCCCTTCCATACTCACTTAATTGATCACTTAATCCAAATTCAAATCACTCAAAAGAAATTTGATGATGGTCTTACCTTTCACCCAGGTCCAACGTTGCGCTGACGATCAAACTATACTAATCACCAGCTATGAAGGAAAGCACAACCATCCATTGCCGCCGGCCGCCATGTCGATGGCCTCCACCACCTCCGCCGCCGCATCGATGCTTCTCTCCGGCACCATTTCGAGTGCCGACAGCCTCATGAACCCTAACCTCTTAGCTCAAGCTATGCTCCCCTGCCCCTCTGGTTTCGCCACCATCTCTGCGTCGGCGCCCTTCCCCACTGTCACCCTCGACCTCACCCAGCCCCCAAATCCTCTCCAGTTTCAGAAGCCTTCATCGCAGTTGCAGTTCTCGATTCCGGCCATCGGCCGCCCGACGGCGATTCCCCAGATCTTCGGCCAATCACTACAGGTTGGTGCTTGCGCTTTTATTACTTTTGATTGACAAAAAAAACTTTGCCGGATAATTTATTACTAGCTTCAATTTTTTTTGAATTTATATTAACACATTTAATAATTTTAAAATTCATTTTGATATGTTCATAATTTTTATTTTCTTTTAATTATAATAACTAATAATAAATAATAGAAAAAAATTACATACTTATCACATAATATTTATATATTTACATGTTTGATATTTAAATTTTAATATTTATTTATATAATATTTTATTATCTCAATTATATATATATATATATATATATATATATATATATATATATATATATATATATATATATATATATATATATATATATATATATATATATATATATATCTTTAAAAAAATTATATTTTTAAATCCTGATGAATTTTCCATTAAGATAAATTATCAAAAAAGAAAAAAAAAAGAAATAACGATGAATTTAATATTGCTTATAATAATTATTTTATATTTATTAGACAAATATTTTCTATTTCTTATAAAAATATTTTTATTTCAATTTTTTATCAAAGGCTTTTGACGTATTTTTTTTTATCAGATTAATGAATTATTTTTAAAAAATAGAACTGTAATCTATTTATTTTTTGATAGAGTGAGGAGCAGCAGTCAATAGCTGATACAGTGAGCGCCGCCACTGCCGCACTCACCGCAAATCCCAACTTCACGGCGGCGCTGGCCGCCGCCATTACGTCGATTATTGGCGGAGGCGTCGGCGGCAGCGGCGGCGGAGCCCATCAGACGGGAAGTCAAGCATGCGTAAACGAAGATACCCCAAGTTAGACAAATGTTTTGTTTTTGATTGTTAGGGTTGTTTATGCAATTATTGATTTATTTTGTGCCTTTATTGTAATAAGGCTAATAGAAATAGTTGGTATGATTAGCCTTGGAGTTTTTGAGAGGCAGAATTTTCTATTAAGAGAAGACTTGTATTATCAAATAAGTACTTCTTGGGGGAAATTAATAAAAATAAGTAAGAAAATTGTTTCGGCTGCAATTATGGCCCTTCATGAAATTATCATATTAGTTTTTTTTTTTAAATTTGAAAAAAAAAAGAGTTGATAATGTATATAATTTATTAAACTTATATGATAAAATTTATTTATTATATTGTTATTCTTATTAAAAATTATATTTATATTATTAAACTTTTTTTAATTTTAAGACCTAATTATTATGCGTATAATTATATTTGTAATATACATATATTTATATTCATATTAATTATCAATCAGGCTTTTTAATAAGCTTTATGTCGAGCCTTAATCAAACTTGTTCATGAGTTTTAATCAAAGTAGTTGTGTATTCTTTGTCAAAATTTTAATTAATTCTTATGTAATTTATATTATATTTAAGTATTTATTATGTTATTAGGTTCAACCCTGATTGAACCATCGAATTGCGAAACTCTCTTTCCGGTTTGTTGTCCAGTCTGATATTCACAACCTTGCAAGCAAACTTTGATGATGCGGGAAGCAAGTGATAAGAGTAGTTGATTGGACTCAATTGAATGAAACCTTAATGTCCTATCCATGGAGGCACCTAAGTTGCTTTAGTAGGTAAATTGAAATACTCCATTATGAGGTAACTCAATAAAATCAAGCGGGCCAACTAAAACATCATATACTTCTTGGTTGGTAACTTAAACTTTCAACCAATAGCTTAAAATGAACTGTAGTAGAACAATAAATTTAACTCAAAGATTAAAAAGACCTTTTACATATAGATTGTTCTCTTGATTTAGGCTCAAATCTAGATAAATATGATGGGTTGCGAGAATGAATTCGGCTTGATCGAATTGATCTTTTCCTCAAATCAAGATAAATAGAATTAGTTTGAGCCTAACCCGCTGAAATAATTTTTTGTGACTTTTGATCGAATTAATGCAAACTCACACACACAACACATATGCAAGTTTCAAACTCAAGATCATTTAGTAGATAACCTAAGCTCCCAGCCAATAGATTAAGGACCTACACAAGCCACTTCATTCATTTTTAGAGCCACTTTTAAGTTTTTTAGATATAAGCAACTAAAGTTGAGTTAAAGTGGAGAATAGATCAACCCATTCTCTCTCACAATAACAAACCTCACTCATAACTATTATTGTCAAAGTTTAAGTTTATTCACTTCCAACTCAATTTTTTATTAAAGTTTGTTTATGTCTATCATTTTTTTAATGTTGTATAACTATTTTTGAAGTAAATTGTGAAAAACAAAACGGGCAATTTTTTTTTTCCATTGTTTTGTTTATCCAAATAATCTTACCATTTTCTACCTATTTTTCATGCTATTATTCAGACTAAAAATTGAATAATAACACTTAATCTAATTTATTTTTACATGGATTGAATGCTTGAACTAGGGGTGTAGGTCAGCCAAAAGCCGGCTCGCGAGTCGGCTCAAGCTTTACTTGTTAATGAGCTCCTGAGTTGAGCTTATCGAGCCACGAGTTCAAGCTCGTATATTAAACGAGCTCAAGCTTGGCATGAAAGCTTGTTGAGCCTCTCGATTAAATTAAATGTATTTAATAATTAATTTAAAATATAATTACATAATATATTTTAATAATTTTAAATTAATTTTACATTAAAAAAATTAAAATTCTTAAAATAGCTGAATTTTTTAATTTAAAACTAAGAAATTGAGCTCAACAATTTATTCCAGCTCGAGCAATTGAGTCGAGCTCGAGCCTATAAATTTTTTAACGAGTCGAACTAGAGCTTATTAAACGAGCCAAGCTCGAGCTCAAGCTTAGTTCGATTAGACAGATAATTGACTAGACTCGTTACACCCGTAGCTTGAACCAAACAAGCTTAGCTCGATTAGGAAGTCAATGAAAGTGATGGTTAGGATGCAGCTAATCAGATGCATAATGCAGAATCAATGAGCCACCTGTTAGCTTTTTTACATGAGGCTCACATGGCTATAACAATAGCTCTTGACTTCAAACCACAAACTACCATATTTGTAGGTATATGTGCTCATATATTATACAAATATCATTGAATTGAATATTATACAAAACTTTATGAACTTGTTTTATGCGCAATAATATTTACTTTGATGCCTAAAGATCAGTTTTTAAAGTAATTTGTAGGTAGAACTAAGAAAAAAGCTGTTGATTTTTTTCACCCCTACTGTATCATAACATATCCTTCTATAAAAGTTCACAAAAATTCAAATAAATGGCCGGAAACCAATCACATAAGACTATCTAGATTGCTAGCAAGTCTATGAATGTGAGCATTCTGAACTCATCCTTGTTCAAACAAAATCGCTAGAAAGTTCCTCAAAATTCCACTTTTACCAAATCAACAGAAACATTAGGAAAAGGGATGATGAGAAAGTTCCATGACAAGTAGTTTGATTCTTAAAACAAGAATGATCAAGTTATGAATGAAGGAAAACCATGATTTCAATATTCCAAAATCTGGTTCAGATCAGAGCTTCATGTCTGGTGGATCAGAGAAGGATCCACCTAGTAGGGGTGTTAATATTTGACACGACACGAAATCCAGACCCGAACCCGACCCGTTTCCAAAACGGGTCGGGTTCAGATTCCAGGATTCGACCCGTTTGAAAAACGGGTCGGGTTCGGGTTGACCCGATGGATTGCCGGGTCAACCCGAAAACTCGTTTGAACCCTTGCCCGCGGACCTGCCCTCCCCTGCCCGCGGACCAGCCCGCTCCCTGCCCGCATTCCCGTGCGCTCGCGCGGCTGCCTGCGCAATTGCCTGCGCGCCCGCGTGACTGCCTGCGCTGCTGCCCGCACGGCCGAGTAGCCGCCCACCCGCCCGTGCGGTTGCCCGCTGCTACCCGCGCGCCCATGTGGCTACCCACACACCGTGCGACCACGCTCGCCGCAGTGTCGCTGGCGTCCGCGCCTGGTAGCCCGTGCGTGCCTGCGTGCCAGGCTGCCAGCCAGCCTTTCCGGGTCGGGTCGGGTCAACCTAGCAACCCGTCGGGTCGGATCCGGGTTGACATTTCCGACCCATTTACCTATTCGGGTTGGGTCAGGGTTGACCCATTTGAACCCGGGTAAGTTCCGGGTTCGACCCAAACCCGACCTGTGACCTGAAATTGACACCCCTACACCTTAGTGTCTTTTTAGGGTCTTCAAAATGAAGTTAAACTCTTCCAATGGTTTTTTTTTTCTGTGTTTCAGCTTCTTTAACTGCAATGTGCACCTTTGTTAACTTGTTTGCAGTAAATTTATGATGCTTGAATGTGTTCTTCTTCTGTAATGTGAAATGTCAGGTTTTCTTGGCAAATGTGCAAAAGAATGATGATAATTACTCAGTAATGTTATTTTTATGTCAGTGAATTTTTGTTTGATAACCAGAGTTTTATACATTACATGTTTGGTGTAACTAACTGCACATCGCTTGGAAGTACTGAAGGCAACCTCTGATACAGTGAAAGATGAGACTTGAATGTGCCGAATATGTCAAGTGCCTACAAACAACTTCAGGATATCTATAACTTCGTTTGGGAAAATTTTTTTATTGCTTCTTAAAGCAGCTTTCAAGTACAAAAATTAATTTTTGTACTATAAAATTATTTTAAGAAGCAGGAAGAAAGCCGCCCCAAACGAAACCTATATTATTTTATCTTTCAACAAAGAAGAGGTAAGTGAAATGCTTCTTGATTAGCAGGTGCTCTAATAAGACTGTTAACCCATAACAACTTCAAAATATTAATGACTTAAGGTAGTGAGTCTGGCTCATTTTGATTACCTGAGAGGGAGATCATGACCATGTTCCAAGGAGTGGTAGCAATCGGGAAAGGATCAAAAATATGTCACTAGTCATTTCCTTACATTTCACTACAATGTTTCAGCATATTCAACTATGGTGAGAGCTGGTCATATTTGATCAAATCGACCTCACTTAAAATTGATCAAACGAGGTTGATCCAATCAAAATCAGGTTAGAATCAACTCATTAAGGCTTGGCTTGGAACGACTTTCTTACTGCTTCTTAAAGCAGCTTTTTAGTACAAAAATTAAGAATTTTGTACTAAAATGTTGCTTTAGGAAGCAATAAAAAAGCCATCCCAAACGAAGCCTAAAGGTCTGTTTAGAACAACTTTCTTGCTACTTTGCTTTTCAAATATCACCATTTTGTCCGACAGTTGCTTCCATGTTATTTTCTTATTACTTTTCAAAAAATTCTATGGTAAAAAGCTACTATTTGTAGCTAGAGTACTCTAAAATTGCACCCCATATTTTCATCCTCTTTGAAACCTACTTTCTGGTGCAATCTTTACAAGAGATCTTTGACCTAATCCTAAAAGTAGTTTACAAATTGAAATATTTGAAATCGATGGGTTGATAGCTCAACCTCAACTCAAGTCAAATCCTAACTTGATCAGTACTTCTTTCTTCACACTTCTCAAGCTATTTTTCTAACGAGGCCGCCTACTGATCTAACTGAGTTCGGACACCTAAAACCTGCAAGTTGCAATTACTTATTTTATATGATAGTAGTTGAGATCATTAATCCAACGTTGTATGAAAGTTTGATTTTAAGTAGTAGAGAACTCTATATTGATCAAAGTTTTTACGCTTGTATCTTGGGTCAATTATGACCCTTTACGGATGTTTTGATGAATTATTCATTTTATTTCTAGTATGATTTAGTTGACAACATTTAGATATATGAAGATGGTAGTATTTATGGCTAACATATACTAATTTCAATTACTTGATATTTTAATAAGTTTTCTTCTTCCTTGTATATAATTTTATGCATACGTGCTAAAAGAGATTCATGGAAGTTGCCAATAAAATAAATTGTTAAATCACAATCTTTAGAGATAGTTATTATCTTTGGATTCCACTTCCTGGCAAAGAATAAGAACCTTTTTTGCCTGTTCATGGTCAATGTGTTCCTTATGGAGTGCATGTAGTCGATTTGTGATCCTTGTGGATAATTGAACTGATGCATATATCCAACCGTCCATGCCTATCTGAGGAGGAGCTGAAGATCGACGGTTGTGATCGTCCTACGTCATCTTAAATTTTTATTTTAATTATGAATTTTCTATTTTTACCTTTACTTAAGGGTCTAATCTTATGGAAGCCCTAGGGGCATGATCGTATTATTTTAATTTCTTTTATTTTCTGAGGCCTATATATAGCTAGAGACCCTTGCTATTGTAATGGTATGATGAAGTTTTAATAAAATTTTATTTTACACTTTTGTTTCTTGGGAGGATGTTAGTGAGAATTCCTATGGAGGGTACCGTCGTTTCCACCAGTCACAGGATGGATCCGGGCTCGTGGCTTGAAGTCTCTTGGTGAAGGGCAAAGCATTACTTGTCAGTCTTTGGAAGAGTCTGAAATTCGCGGTTTATTTTCTTGCTCTAATCCCTCACCTCCTTATCCTTTAATTGTCGGCTAAATCTTCCCCTAGCCGCTGGCTTTCTACCTCTCATCATTTTCCCCACCACTTTTAAACCCATTAACTATATCTATTGATGAGGTCTTTACTTTTCACATTGGACCCCATGCTAGTGCTTGCAAACCTTTATCGAAATAATTCTTATCTGGGTTATGTACCTAATTTTTTTTAAATATTAGTGTTTTTGGTATTAAATAAGATATAATTCAAATAAAAATTTTAAAATTTATGGGCTAACATAAGATCTAAATAAAGCTGAAAATTCATTTGCAACAACTTACTCAATATCCGTAGAATCTGTCTGAGGCAAATTGCTTACAAAATACCTGGTGATAAATCATCCAAATAATACTTTAGTATTTTAAATAAACATTACTCATTATGCATTTTATGGAAGAACTTATTCTAAAATTGGTTCAACTTCTTCACACTTTAGTAGCACATATAAATTATCTATTTTAATTTCTAAATAATTAAGAAATCTTTCAACACATTTGCCAATAGGCTTTCTATGACTTCTAAATACTGATAGTATAGCCTGTGATTGTTCTTCTACATCGAAGTCCATGTTACGATCAATCTTTGTTTTTATACTCCTTACATGGGGCTCAAAATAGTAGGAGCAGAAGTGAGTGGCTTCTTGAGATAAATATGCTTTACATATCGATCATTCTGGTCGTACTTTATTCTTAACATATTTCTTCAACTTGTTCAAATATCTATTAAACAATTATAATTACGGATGTTTTGATGAATTATTCATTTTATTTCTCGTATGATTTAGTTGACAACATTTAGAAATATGAAGATGGTAGTATTTATAGCTAACATATAATAATTTCAATTACTTGATATTTTAATAAGTTTTTTCCTTGTATATAATTTTATGCATACGTGCTAAAAGAGATTCATGCAAGTTGTCAATAAAATAAATTGTTAAATCACAAGCTTTAGAGATTGTTATTATCTTTGGATTGCACTTCTTGGCAAAGAATAAGAACCTTGTTTACCTGTTCACGGTCAATGTGTTCCTTATGGAGTGCATGTAGTCGATTTGTGATCCTTGTGGACAATTGAACTGATGCATATATCCAACCGTCCATGCCTATCTGAGGAGGAGCTGAAGATCGACAGTTGTGATCGTCCTACATCATCTTAAATTTTTATTTTAATTATGCATTTTCTATGTTTACCCTTACTTAAGGGTCTAATCTTATATAAGCCTTAAGAGCATGATCGTCTTATTTTAGTTTCTTTTATTTTCTGAGGCCTATATATAGAGACACTTACTATTGTAATGGTATGATGAAGTTTTAATAAAATTTTGTTTTACACTTTTATTTCTTGGGAGGAAATTAGTGAGAATTTCTATGGAGGGAACCGTAGTTTTCACCAGCCGTAGGATGGGTCCGGGCTCGTGGCTTGAAGTCTCTTGGTGACGGGAAAAGCATTACCTGCCAGTCTTTGAAAGAGTATGAAACTCGCGGTTTATTTTCTTGCTCTAATCCCTCACCTCCTTATCCTTTAACTGCCGGCTAAATCTTCCCCTAGAAGCTGGTTTTCTACCTCTCATCATTTTCCCCACCACCTTTAAACCCATTCACTATATATATTGGTAAGGTCTTTACTTTTCGCATTGGACCACATGCAAGTGCTTGCAAACCTTTATCGAAATAATTGTTATCAGAATTATGTACCTAATTTTTTTTAAATATTAGTATTTTTGGTATTAAATAAATATAATTCAAATAAAAATTTTAAAATTTATGAGCTCACATAAGATCTAAACCAAGCTGGAAATTCATTTGCAATAACTTGTTTAACATCCGTAGAATCTGTTAGAGGCAAATTGCTTACAAAATACCTGGTGATAAATCATCCAAATAATACTTTAGTAATTTAAATAAATATTACTCATTATGCATATTATGGAAGAACTTACTCTAAGATTGGTTCAACTTCTTCACACTTTAGTAGCACATATAAATTCCCTATTTTTATTTCTAAATAGTTAAGAAATCTTTGAACACATTTATCAATAGGCTTTTCATGACTTCTAAATATTGATAATATAGCCTGTGATTGTTTTTCTACATCGAAGTCCATGTTACAATCAATTTTTGTTTTTGTACACCTTACATGGGGCTCAAAATAGTAAGAGCAAAACTGAGTTACTTCTTGAGATAAATATTCACATATCGATCATTCTGGTCGTGCTTTATTCTTAACATATTTCTTCAACTTGTTTAAATATATATTAAACAATTATGATTACGGATGTTTTGATGAATTATTCATTTTATTTCTTGTATGATTTAGTTGACAACATTTAGATATATGAAGATGGTAGTATTTATGGCTAACATATAATAATTTTAGTTGCTTTATATTTTAATAAGTTTTCTTTTTTCTTGTATATAATTTTATACATACGTGCTAAAAGAGATTCATGCAAGTTGACAATAAAATAAATTATTAAATCACAAGCTTTAGAGATAGTTTTTATCTTTGGATTCCACTTCCTGACAAAGAATAAGAACCTTGTTTACCTATTCACGGTCAATGTGTTCCTTATAGAGTGCATGTAGTCGATTTGATGTCCTTGTGGACAATTGAACTGATGCATATATCCAATCGTCCATGCCTATCTGAGGAGGAGCTGAAGATCGATAATTATGATCGTCCTACATCATCTTAAATTTTTATTTTAATTATGCATTTTCTATTTTTACTCTTACTTAAGGGTCTAATCTTATGTAAGCCTTAGGGGCAAGATCATCTTATTTTAGTTTCTTTTATTTTCTGAGGCCTATATATAGAGACTCTTACTATTGTAATGGTATGATGAAGTTTTAATGAAAATTTGTTTTACACTTTTGTTTCTTGGGAGGATGTTAGTGAGAATTCATATGGAGGGAACCGTAGTTTCCACCAGCCGCAGGATGGGTTTGGGCTCATGGCTTGAAGTCTCTTGGTGAAGGGTAAAGCATCACCTATCAGTCTTTAGAAGAGTCTGAAACTTGCGATTTATTTTCTTGCTCTAATCCCTCACCTCCTTATCCTTTAATTGCCGGCTAAATATTCCCCTAGCCGCCAGCTTTTTACCTCTCATCATTTTCCCTACCACCTTTAAACTCATTCACTATATATATTGGCGAGGTCTTTACTTTTCGCATTGGACCTCATGCTAGTGCTTAGAAACCTTTATCGAAATAATTGTTATCAGGATTATGCACCTAATTTTTTTTTTAAATTTTAGTATTTTTTGTATTAAATAAGATATAATTCAAATAAAAATTTTAAAATTTATGAGCTCACATAAGATCTAAACCAACCTGGGAATTCATTTGCAACAACTTGCTTAATATCCGTAGAATTTGTCTGAGGCAAATTGCTTACAAAATATCTGGTGATAAATCATCCAAATAATAATTTAGTATTTTAAATAAACATTATTCATTATGCATATTATGAAAGAACTGACTAAAAGATTGGTTCAACTTCTTCACACTTCAGTAGCACATATAAATTCTCTATTTTAATTTCTAAATAGTTAAGAAATATTTTAACACATTTGCCAATATGCTTTTCATGACTTCTAAATACTGATAGTATAGTTTGTAATTATTTTTTTACATCGAAGTCCATGTTACGATCAGTCTTTATTTTTGTACTCCTTACATGGGGCTCAAAATAGTAGGAGCAAAAGTGAGTGGCTTCTTGAGATAAATATACTTCACATATCGATCATTTTGATCGTGCTTTATTCTTAACATATTTCTTCAACTTGTTCAAATATCTATTAAATAATTATAATTATCAAGTTAATAAATGATGTTCTCAACTTATTCAAAAACTTTGAAGACTTAATAAAAATATGTTTCATCTCTCGAAAGGATACATCCAACGATATTGTATAGGTTCATCAACTCTAGCTTCATAAGATAGATGGATTGGAAGATGTTCCATATAAAAAAAAATCCTCGGGGAAATTTTTTTTCTAACTTGCAGAGGATGATTGGTATGTTCTCTTCGTTCCTTTGTAGCATCTTCGCTTAATTTAGACGAACTTAAGTCTCTGAAGAAAATGCTAAGCTCACTCAACGTATTTGATATGTAATATGGTAACATACATACTATGATTGGAAGAAGAACCTTCATAATTATGTGACAATCATGACTTTTTAGTCCATATTACCTCATAGATTTCAAGTCAACACATCGCCTTATATTTGATTCATAACCATCATGTATTTTTAAACCTTTAAATTACTGATATATTGATCTTTTTTGCTATAACGTAAAAGAGTAAGATGCTTTAGACTTCATTATTTTACCATCAGATGGTTATTACTAACTTTAGATTTTTTTGCCAACAGTACTCTTTAATGTCCATCATTACTTTAACATTATCTTTGCTCTTACTTTTAACATCCATAATTATATTAAAAATATTATCCAGGAAGTTCTTCTTACTATGCATAACATTTAAATTATGCCTTATCAAATTAGTTCTCTAATATGGTAATATTCAAAAAAATACTTTTTTAATCCAATTATATTGAACACCATATCCCGAATATTTAGACTCTTATGACATTAGAAAATCAATAATTATTAAAAAGTCAGAAAGTCTCTGTAGTATATCATCGCCATTTAATTTGGGTGGAGAAGATAACATCTCAACTCTGTTTTTAACGAATGCTTCCTTATTCCTTCGAAATTGATGATCAGCAGGTAGGAACATACGATGACAATCAAATTAAGTATTTTTCTCTATATATTTTGTGTGAAAGCTTTAGTATTCTCCATGCAGTAAGGGCAAGCTAATTTTTCTGCTGTGCTCTAACCAAACAACATACTATAAGCTAGAAAATCGCCAATGGTTCAAAGCAATACAGCTCGAAGGAGAAAATTTTATTTTATTAATATGTCATATGTGAGAACACCTTCTTCCCATAATAACTTGAGATCATCAATTAATGATTGCAAAAAAAAATATTAATTTTTGCTTTTGGACTATGTGATCCAAGTATTATAAGTGTTAAGAACATGTATGGAGTAGTCATACACATCTCTGGTGGAAGGTTGTATGGTGTTATTATAAATGGACAACAAGAGTAAGGTGTAGCTTCTTGACTATATGGGATAAAATTATTGGCAAATAATCTCAATCTTATGTTGCGGGGTTCAATAACAAATAAAGCATGCACTCGATCAAAATATTTTCATGCATCAATATCTAATGGATGAGAAAGAATACCATTGTTTGCTAATTTCTCCTTATGCCATCTCATATGGTATACCGAACTTATTGATGCATAGTATCGCTGAAGTCTTTGAATGATTCGTAAATAAAATAAATGAGAATATAAAATATATTTCTTTTGACAATGTTGTTTTCCTAAGTTTAGCTTAAATCGAGGTGCATTATAGGTGCGACAATAAACTTCTATTATATCATCCTTGTAGTATAACATGCATCCATTAATACAATAATCAATTTTTGTAGCAATGAGACCCAACTTGGATACTAATTTCTTCGTTCGGTATAAATTTGAGAGAATTAAATTATCCGTTGGATTAATTTCTTTGAGAAGATCAATAAAGTCATTGAAACAATCATGAGAAATATTATATTTAGTTTTAATACTTAGCATCCTCACTGCAATCGATAATTCTGAATGAGTTTTGAAACCATCCCAAATTGATTTTTGAGCTGAATGTATTAACTCAAAAAATTTTTAGTTTCTGTATTTGGTGGCACTTTCATACTGGCCCTTAAATTAGGATCTGTTATATCAAAAATAAGATTTTTATATAATTTAGTCATTTGATCTTCGTCAAATATTTCAAAAGCTGTGGATGGATCGGCATGAATATCTCTATGTGGCTCGTACTCACCATGTAATGTATAAATCCATCCTCTTTAATATGGTAACAATCTGTTATATATATAATATCTGTTTTCTTGGATAGTCATTTGGATGTTGAAGCAAATATCCTCCTGCATAGTTATAAAATTAATTATTAGAAGATATACTCCCTGAATAAGTGTACGTGCTATAATTTCAAATAAGTGTACTTTACTTGAATTGGAATGCATTATAGGTCTCACAATAAAGCATTGTAGGTATCACAACCATCTGATAAAAAATTGTAGAGAACTCTCTAAATTAGAGAAGAACCTTCCATCAGAAATTATTTCATGTTTAACCATCATAAATAGCCATAAGGAGTTAAACTTATTCTTCATTCTACTGAGATTCGACAGAGGGAATGAAAAATGTTGTTCGTAAAGCTACAATGTTAAGAAAGGCTATAACCTATGAAGTTGTGTAAGACTCTAATTATGTGATATCATAGGATGTAAGAAACATATGAGAGCATATTAGGGCAATTGAGCTTCTAGGTCCAAATGTAATATGTAATATTAAATATCAAACATATATGTAATATTAAATATTAGTGCAAATATCAGGGAAATTTTAAAATGAGAGCATATCACATAATTTGCAAATATCAGGGCAATTCTAGGTCCAAATGTAATATGTAAGACTCTAATATCAAACATATATGTAATATTAAATATAAATTTTTCTTATTAATTTTTCTTTTTGTGGAGATCACCATAATCTATAACTTAACATCATCTCTATAATTATAGTTTTGAGTTTATTTCATGCACTAGTCTTTACACCTCTGATGCTCCTAGCTACTGGCATAATCATTACAATATCATCCTTAAAAGACGCATTACATTGATCTCCTTGTCAAAAATATCAAGACCGTTTGTTACATCCTCGCCACCTCCCATCTTTAATGCTGGCATTTATTTTCTGCATTTGAAGTTGTGCAAATGATATATTGACTGATAAAAGTCATTTAGGATCTTATTATAATTATTTATGTTGTCAATATCATTTAATGGCTGCTTTTCCTACTTTGTTACTTAGCATTTAACCCAATGACCCTTGTATTTATTTTGATGGTATTTGGTAATGGGCAAATCCACAACCCCACATGTCTTTGTGATTCATCATCCATTCAAAGTAACAACACCAAGCACAAATGTTGTAAAACATTTTAGGCATCCATATAAATTTTGCATAAAACAAATTATCAATCTTATATAATTATTTTGTATTTCCTTAGACGAAGTCTAAAAACATGATGGAATCAATTTAGATGAACAAAATATATATATAGTTGCGGACTAGAATATACGCGGTGGTAGAGTTTGTAATTTTACGTCCAAGCGTTGTACGAAAATTTAGCACACACAAACAGGAAAGGAAAAAATAAGCACCAGGATTTTTACGGGGAAAACCCGAAAGAGGGAAAAAACCACGGGGCCATGCTCAGTTGAAGTAATTCCACTAGTGTTTGTTTGAAGTACAGAGGTTGATTCGTCCCACAAGTCGGGACGATCAGATTACAATCAGTTTCTTCTAAATTGAAACAAAGTTATAAAGTTTTGATGAATTCCGACGTCTCCAAAAAATCTGGCAGAATTCCGGCATATTCAGGCGGCGGAAAGAACTCCGGCGGTGGTCGAGGAGGAGCTGATTCTCCTCCTTCTTCTCTTCTCTTCTTCTCTCTCTTCTAACTTCTCTTGCTTTAGTTCCCTCTTTTTAAGAATGAGGGCTCTATTTATAATTTTTCTGGAGTGGCATAGCTCATAAATAAGTGTGAGATCGGGGTCAAATAGGGAGCGGTTGAATGGATGGCTGATATTGAATCCCTTGATCGTGCATCGTTCGTCAGACATTTAATGGCCTTAGTGATGTCAGAACTTGATGATCTTGGGCTCGAGGGATTCGTCTCATCGAGCTGTTCGATTTGAATATAAGCTCGTTAAAATTGGAGACCATTTGGTAACTCAAATTGTGGTACGAGCTTTCCAACAACACTTCGGGCGCTTGATTTGGGTTCATTTGGGCTCGGATTGAGTTAGATTTGATGTCGTTGGGTTCGTATTTCCGAGACACTCAGTTTGAATATAAGCTCAATAAAATTGGAGTTCAGGTATTTCCAAATTTGATTTTTGAAGTTTCCAACTTGACTTTTGCGCCGAGATTTATGCCCGATCAAGATAATTTCATGATGACGTATCAGTTGCCCCCCTATTTCAGGCATCGAAGCTCCAGGAGTCCAAAAATATATGCTTCGATAATTTGCTTTAGCCAGATCGCAAAAAATTATGTTCCAAAAATTAAATGCTCGCTCAAACTTGATTGTAGAGGCCCTGTTGAGCTCCAAAAGTGTTGAATTTGAGTCCGGAACGTCAAAAAATGTGTCTGCGGACTCCAAAAACATCTAATTTAGACAGTCCGGGCTGAAAATTTGGCACGAACCCACGTAGGTGGCTGAACCGGCCGGCCGCCGCCACTGGCGGCATCACCCGCGTTATGCGCCTATGGGGGCGTCCCGCGCAGTTAGCCGTGCAGATAACCGTGCGTTTAATTGATTTTTTGTGGGCCCCACATGGATTTTTTAAATCCAAAAAATTCCCAGAAAATTCCAAAAACTTTCGAAAAAATTCTGAAAAATTCAAAATTTTTGAAAATTCTGAAAAACTCTAGAAACTTTCCCCTTCTCCAAAAAAAAAAAACTATAAATAAACCCCAAGGCGTTTAGAAAAATTGTCCCTTCTCTTCTTCTCGCTCTGGCTCTCTAACAGTTGAGGGTTTTTGCTATTTTTGAGTGGAAAATTTTCCCTGCTCGACTTAGCGCCCATCCTCTTGTGCAGAATTAGGGGATTTCTCTTTTTCTTCGTTCTTCCCTCCCCCCCACTTTTTGACAGTTGAGGCTTTCCGCTATTTTTGAGTGGGAAATTTTCCCTACTCTACTTAGCGCCCCTCCTCTTGTGCAGAAGTTAGAGGATTTCTTCTCTTTTCCCCCTCTGGCTTTCTGACTTCTTATAGGGGAGGCATTCCACTATTTTTCATGGGTGATTTTTCCTGAGCAAAATCAGTGCCCCTCTTTGTGCGTAGAGGTTAGAATTTTTGCAGTCATTTCTTTTCTTTCTCCTCCCACGTTCTGACTTTCTAACAGGGGAGGCTTTCCACTATTTTTCGTAGGTGATTTTTCCTATGCAAAATCAGTGCCTTTCTTCGTGTGTAGAGGTTAGAATTTTTGCAGCTGTTTCTTTTCTTTCTCCTCCCAACGTTCTGACTTTCTAATAAGGGTGGCATTCCATTGTTTTTCATAGGTGATTTTTCCTACGCAAAATTAGTACTTCTCTATTGTATAGAAGGATAATTTTTAACACCATTTGAGCGGAAGTCTGTCAGTGATGGACGATCAAGTTGAAGCCAGTTAGCAGTCAACGATCGAGTGTAGAGTTGAAGGAGAGAGTTCGAGGGTGCGCTGCAAGTAGCAGTTGAACGAGAAGCCGATAATGGCTGATATGAAGTGAAGGACCGCCAGTAAATATCAGACGAATGACAGAATGATGGCAAGAGTACAGTGGCATTTTTTCCATGCAATATGCATCCAAACTAAAGTGTACCAACAACAGATATCACTGAGTAAAGGGGCCGGGGCAGTATGTTATGTTAGTAGTCTGGCAACACACGTATATTGCTAACTGAGTTGAGGCTTGATGAAGATCAAATTATAATCTGTCTTGTTGCTTGATGTACAATCTTGTAATATAACTCCAATGATATTGTATATGAAGTTGAGATTATTGTATGAGATTGATGGTTATTTTTCATTTGAAATGAACTCGTCATCCAAAGAAAACTAAGTTGTTTCACGCCTCTTTGAGGTACGCTTTGAATGTGACTTTCGTGCTTTTTGAGATTTTTTAGTCTTTCAGAATTTTAAATTCATGTGTGGAACAGATCAATAGAATCCACTAAAGATATAAGACCTATCCGAGGTTGTATATCAGAGCCCTGTTCGATGACATTAACCTGTGTGGGAGAGGTCGAGAGAATCCATCAAGAATGTAAGACCTATCCGAGGTTGTATGTTAGAGCCCTGCTGTATGATGTTAACCTGTGTGGAAGAGGTCAAGAGAATCCACCAAGGATGTATGACCTATCCGAGGTTGTATGTCGGAGCCTTTGCTCGACGACGTTAACCTGTATGGAAGAGGTCAAGAGAATCCACCAATGATGTAAGTCCTATCTGAGGTTGTATGTCGAAGCCTTTGCTCGACGACGTTAACCTCTATGAAAGAGGTCAGGAGAATCCACCGAGGATGTAAGACATATCCGAGGTTGTATGTCAGAGCCCTGCTCAATGACGTAAACCTGTGTGGAAGAGGTCGAGAGAATCCACCAAGGATGTAAGACCTATCCGAGGTTGTATGTCAGAGCCCTGCTCGATGACTTTAACATGTGTAGAAGAGGTCAAGAGAATCCATCAAGGATGTAAGACCTATCCGAGGTTGTATGTCGAAGCTTTTGCTCGACGATATTAACCTGTATGGAAGAGGTCAAGAGAATCCACCGAGGATGTAAGACCTATCCAAGTTGTATGTTAGAGCCATGCTCAATGACGTTAACCTGTGTGGAAGAGGTCAAATCAAATCCCCCTAGGATTGACCATCCGGTGATTGAGATACAATATAGATTGTGTACTTCTCGAATCACAAAAAAAGAGTTTGAAAAGTTTTTTATCTTTTATAAAAAAAAATAATATCACAACAGCGTGAATATCATATTACAGTATTATATAAGACAGTACAATAGTTCCCTAGTATGACTTAGGGATATACAAGTTACAATGACTCGACACATAAGATATACGTCCGGGCACAATACAACATTTAACTTGGAAGAAGACATTAAAGATATCAAAGTGACACCGTACTCAACATAAAAGAGACAACATGACAAGTAGTATTGCTAATACAAATGCACAAAGTACGTGATTATTCAATCTCACCAATCATTTGAATATTATTCAAAGATTATCTTTGTTGTTAACTTTTCCCCCCAGCGAGATGAGCTTCCTCTCGAGTAGGTGAATCTTGAATAAATTATCAAAGGTAGCCCTATCAGATAAGTCTTTCAATCTCATCCTTGAGTTGCTTACAGGCTTCGATAGTGTGCCACAACTACGATGAAAGTGACAGTACATGATCTGGATTTCCTGTGTTCGACTTCAAAGGATTTGGCCATTTTAATGTACCTTGATCTCGAACGGCCATTAATACATTTGCTCGAGATGTATTGAGTGGGGTATACTCCTCCTGTCGGGGTTCCCATTGCGGTAATGGATGCCTAGGAGGTAGATCATTCTTCCTTTGATTTATCTATTGTGAGAATGAATTGTCCATCCCAGGTGCACCTTTGCGCTTCCCGTTGTTTTGTTCAAACTACTTCATGTGAGCATTTATAGCTTCATATGTAGAAATTTGCACCTTCATACGAAGGATCAAGTCAGCATATGAATGAATAAAGTCGCGCATGAGTGCTGAATAGAAGGGGACATGATGAAGACCTCCAAAAAAGACTCTTCTGAGTAATTCAGGGTCTACTCCTGGAATCTATCGAGCCTTGGCAGAGAACAGCTGAAAATACTCCTTCAACGATTCTCCTTCATTTTAGCGGATCCTAGAGAGGTGGGAAGAATCCTTAGCAATTCTTCGATTAGCCATAAACTGTTCAACAAATAGTTTGACTAATTTGATGAATGAAGGGATCGTTCTGGATGGAAGCGAATAGAACCACGTTCGAGCCTGTCCTTTAAGGGTGGTAGTAAAAACCTGGCAAAGGAGTGCGTCTGATGCTCATTGAATATGCATGATGGTTTTATAGTAGTCGATATGCTCGTACGGGTCGGTCATCCCGTCGTAGGACTCAATGTTTGGCACTTTGAATCCGACTGAAATGGGGTGCTAAAGAATGGCTTCAGTTAGAGGTGATGACTCCTGGAAGATCCTCTATCGGAGAGCTTGCCTCACATCTCCTCGGGGGAACTTTTCCCATATCAATCTTCGTAGTTCGTGATGTAGAGCATTGTGTGGGAGCTCAGCAATGTACGGTTGTGCTGAGTCTTCTAAGAGATTTGGAAGAATGCGAGACTATCGAGTTGAGGGCCAAGGATGTGTAGAACTTGCTGTATCAGCGAGTTCGTTGTTCTGGTGTATCTGTCTTCTTGGGGGGAGGAAGAGGAATTTCTGCTTGAAGATGCTCGAATTGAACATCTTCAACCCATGATGGATCTCGAGGGAGAAGCACTTCCTCCTTTTGTGGTAGTGTCAGTTGTCGAGCCTCTTGCAGGAGTTGAAGAATTTCATTCTAGGATTCTTCCATCTTTCGGATACTTTCTTCTAAAGAAGGTCAAAAGGTTCCTTCTCCGGCAGCATTTTGCCCCCTAGGATGAAAAGAGGTAGACATCGGGCGTTTGTGATTCACAGACTGATTTCTAGATTGGTGGGAGTTGGAGCGGGAAGCTCCAATGATGCGTCTGCTATGCCTGTTGACCGTTATAGCAATATTTGAAGTCGTGGGTTTGATTCCCACAGACGGTGCCAAACTGTTGCGGGCTAGAATATACGCGGCGGTAGAGTTTGTAATTTTACGTCCAAGCATTGTACAAATATTCAGCGCACACAAATAGGAAAGGAAAAAATGAACACAAGAATTTTTATGTGGAAAATCCGAAAGAGGGAAAGAACCACGGGGCCACGCCCAGTTGAAGTAATTCCACTAGTATTTGTTTGAAGTACAGAGGTTAATTCCTCTCACAAGTCAGGACGATCAGATTACAATCAGTTTCCTATAAAATGAAACAAAGTTACAAAGTTTTGTAGAATCTGACGTCTCCCAAAAATCTGGCAGAATTTTGGTGTATTCAGGTGGCGGAAAGAACTCCGGCGGTGGTCGAGGAGGAGCTGATTCTCCTCCTTCTCTTCTCTTCTTCTCTCTCTTCTCACTTCTCTTGCTTCAGTTCCCTCTTGTGAAGAATGAGGGCTCTATTTATAATTTTTTTGGAGTGGCATAGCTTGTAAATAGGTGCGAGAACAGGGTCAAATAGGGAGTGGTTGAATGGACGGCTGATATTGAATCACTTGATCATGCACCATTCGTCAGACATTTGAAGACCTTAGTGATGTCGGAATTTGATGATCTTGGGCTCGTTGGATTCATCTCATCAAGCCGTTCGATTCTACTATAAACTCATTAAAATTAGAGACTGTTTGGCAACTCAAATTGTGGTACGAGCTTTCCAATAGCACTTCTGGAGCTTGATTTGGGTTCATTTGGGCTCGGATTGAGTTGGATTTGATGTCGGTTGGTTTGTATTTCCGATATGCTCAGTTTGACTATAAAATCATTTAAATTAGAGTTCAGGTGTTTCCAAATTTGATTTTTGAAGTTTCCAACTTGACTTTTGAGCCAAGATTCGTGCCCGATCAAGATAATTTCATGATGACGTATCAGTTACCCCCCTATTTTCGGATGTCAAAGCTCCTGGAGTCCAAAAATATATGCTTCGACAATTTGCTTTAGCCAAATCGTAAAGAATTGCATTACAAAAATTCAATGCTAGCTCAAACGTGATCGTAGAGGCCTTGTTGATCTCCAAAGTGTCAAAATCGAGTTCAAAACGTTGAAAAATGTGTCCGAGGACCGCAAAAATATTCGATTCAGACCGTCCGGGCCTAAAATCTTGCCAATACACGCGTAGGCAGCCGAACTGGCCGGCCGGCCAGCCGGCCGTCGCTGGCAGATGCTCCCGCGTTGTGTGCCAACAGGCGAGTCCCGCGCGGTTAACTGTACGGTTAATTGATTTTTTTTGTGGGCCCCCCATGGATTTTTTAAATATGAAAATTCCAAAAAAATCCCAAAAAAATTTAAAAAAATTCTGAAAAAATTCTAAAAAACTCTGAAAAATTCAAATTTTTTGAAAATTCTAGAAAACTCTAGAAACTTCCCCCTTCTCCAAAAAAAAAAACTATAAATAAACCCCCAAGGCCTTTAGAAAAATTGCTGCTTCTCTTCTTCTCCCTTTGGCTCTTTGACAGTTGAGGTTTTCCGCTATTTTTGAGTCGAAAATTTTTCCTGCTCGACTTAGCGCCCCTCCTCTTATGCAAAAGTTAGGGTATTTCTCTTTTTATTCTTTCTCTCCCCCCGACTTTTTGACAGTTGAGGCTCTCCGCTATTTTGAGTGGGAAATTTTCTCTTGTCGTCTTAGCGCCCCTCCTCTTATGTAGAAGTTAGGAGATTTCTTATCTTTTTCCCCTCTGGCTTTCTGACTTTTTACTGGCCTGGGAGGCATTCCACTTTTTTTCGTAGGTGATTCTTCCTACTCAAAATCAGTGCCCCTCTTCATGTGTAGAGGTTGGAATTTTTGTAGTCGTTTTATTTCTTTCTCCTCTCGCGTTCTAACTTTCTAACAGGGGAGGCATTCCACTAATTTTCGTAGGTGATTTTCTCTACGCAAAATCAGTGCCCCTCTTCGTCTGTAGAGGTTGGAATTTTTGTAGCCATTTCTTTTCTTTTTCCTTCCATGTTCTGACTTTCTAATAGGGGAGGCATTCCACTATTTTTCGTAGGTGATTTTTCCTACGCAAAATTAGTGCCCCTCTATTGTGTAGAATGGGAATTTTCAATGCCATTTGAGCGGAAGTCTGTCAGCGATTGAAGATTGAGTTGAAGCCCATTAGTAGTCAACGATCGAGTGTAGAGTTGAAGGAGAGAGTTTGAGGGTGCACTGCAATTAGCGTATGAGCGAGAAGCTGATGATGGCCGATATGAAATGAAGGACCGCCAATAAATATCAGATGAATGACAGAATGATGGCAAGAGTCCAGTGGCATTTTGCCCATGCAATATGCATCCAAACTAAAGTGTACTGACAATAGATATAACTGATTCAAGAGGTCGGGTTAGTGTGTTATGTTAGTGGTCTGGCAACACACGTATATTACTAACTGAGTCAAGGCTTGATGAAGATCAAATTGTAATATGTCTTGTTGCTTGATGTACAATCTTGTAATATAACTCCAATGATATTGTATATGAAGTTTATATTATTATATGAGATCGATGATTGTTTTTCATTTGAAATGAACTCGTCATTCAAAGAAAATTAAATTGTTTCACGCCTCTTTGAGGTATGCTTTGAATGTGCCTTTCATGCTCTTTAAGATTTTTTAGTCTTCCAGAATTTTATATTCATGTGTGGAAGAGTTCAAGAGGATCAACTAAAAATGTAAGACATATCTGAGGTTGTATATCAGAGCCCTATTCGATGACATTAACCTGTATGGAAGAGGTCGAGAGAATCCACCAAGGATTTAAGACCCATCCGAGGTTGTATGTCAGAGCCCTGTTGTATAACGTTAACCTGTGTGGAAGAGGTCGAGAGAATCCATCAAGGATGTATGACCTATCCGAGGTTGTATGTCGGAGCCTTTGCTCGATGACGTTAACTTTTATGGAAGAGGTCGGGAGAATCCACCAATTATGTAAGACCTATCTGAGGTTGTATGTTGAAGCCTTGCTCGACGATGTTAACCTGTATTGAAGAGGTTGAGAGAATCCACTGAGGATGTAAGACCTATCCGAGGTTGTATGTCAGAGCCCTGCTCAATGATGTTAATATGTGTGTAAGAGGTCGAGAGAATCTATCAAGGATTTAAGACCTATCTGAGGTTGTATGTCAGATCCCTGCTCGATGACGTTAACCTGTGTGGAAGAGGTTGAGAGAATCCACCAAGGATGTAAGACCTATCAGAGGTTGTATGTCAGAGCCTTTGCTCGACGTCATTAACTTGTATGGAAGAAGTCGAGAGAATCCACCGAGGATGTAAGACCTATCCAAGTTGTATATCAGAGCCCTACTCGATGACGTTAACTTGTGTGGAAGAGGTCAGATCAAATCTCCCTGGGATTGACCATCCGGTGATTGAGATATAATATAGATTGTGTATTTCTCGAATCACGGAAAAAAAGTTTGAGAAGTTTTTTATCTTTTATAAGAGAAAATAATATCACAACAACGTGAACATCATATTACTGTATTATGTAAGACAGTACAATAGTTTCCTAGTATGACTTAGGAATATACAAGTTATAATGACTCATCACATAATATATATGTACGGGCACAATACAACATTTAACTTGGAAGAAGACATTAAAGATATCAAAGTGGCACCCTACTCAACATAAAAGACAACAAGACAAGTAGTATTGCTAATACAAATGCACGAAGTGCATGATCATTCAATCTCACTAATCATTTGAATATTATTCAAAGATTGATTTTGTTGTTGTCTTTGCCCCCTAGCAGGATGAGCTTCCTCTCAGGTAGGTGAATCTTGAATAAATTGTTGAAGGTAGCCCTAGCGGATAAGTCTTTTAATCTCATCATTGAGTTGCTTACAGGCTTCGGTAGTGTGAACACGACTACAATGAAAGTGACAGTACTGATCTGAATTTCCTGTGTTCGACTTCAAAGGATTTGGCCATTTTAATGTATCTTGATCTCGAACGGCCATCAATACATTTGCTAGAGATGTGTTGAGTGGGATATACTCCTTCTCCTGTCGGGGTTCCCATCACAGTAATGGAGGCCTAAGAGGTAGATCATTCTTCCTTAGATTTTTCTATTATGAGAATGAATTATCCATCCTAGGTGCACCTTTGCACTTCTCGTTGATTTGCCCAAACTTCTTACTGTGAGCATTTATAGCTTCATATGTAAAAATTTGCCCTTCCATATGATGGACAGGTCAGCATATGAATGAACAGTATCACACATGAGTGCTGAATAGAAGGGGCCAGGATGAAGGCCTCCAAGAAATACCCCTCTGAGTAATTCAGGGTCTACTCCTGGAATATGTTGAGCCTTAGTGGAAAACCGCTAAAAATACTCCTTCAATGATTCTCACTCATTTTGGCGGATCCCAGAGGGGTGGGGAGAATCCTTAGCAATTCTTTGATTAGCCACAAACTGTTCAACGAATACTTTGGCTAATTTGATGAATGAAGGGATTGTTCTGAACGGAAGCGAATAAAACCACGTTCGAGCCTGTCCTTTAAGGGTGGCAGAAAAAACCTGGCAAAGGAGTGCATCTGATGCTCTTTGAATATGCATGATGGTTTTATAGTAGTCTATATGCTCATACGGGTCGGTCGTCCCATCGTAGGACTCAACATTTGACACTTTGAATATGACCGGAATGGGGTGCTAAAGAATGGCTTCAGTTAGAGGTGATGACTCTTGGAAGTTCCTCTATTGGAGAGCTTGCCTCACATCTCCTCGGGGGAACTCTTCCCGTACCAATCTCCACAGTTCATGATGTAAAGCATTGTGAGGGAGCTCAACATTGTGCGGTTGGACTGAGTCTTCTGGGAGATCTGGAAGAATGTGAGGCTACCGAGTTGAGGGACAAGGATGTGTAGAACTTGCTGTATCAGTGCAAGTTTGTTGTTATGATGTATTTGTCTTTTTGGGGGGAGGAAGAGGAATTTCTGCTTGAAGATGTTCGAATTGAACATCTTCAACCCGTGGTGGATCTCGAGGGAGAAGCACTTCCTCCCTTTGTGGTAGTGTTGATTGTCGAGTCTCTCGTAGGAGTTGAAGAATTTCATTTTGAGATTCTTCCATCTTCCGGATTCTTTCTTCTAAAGAAGGTCCCAAGGTTCATTCTCTGGCAGCATTTTGCCCCCCTAGGATGAAAAGAGGTAGACATCGAGGGTCTGTGATTCACAAACTGATTTCTAGATTTGTGGGAGTTGGAGCAGGAAGCTCGAACGATGCGACTGCTACGTCTGTTGACAACTGTAGCAATACTTGAAGTCGTGGGTTCGATTCACACAGACGGCGCCAAACTGTTACGGGCTAGAATATACACGGCGGTAGAGTTTGTAATTTTACGTCGAAGCGTTGTACGAATATTCAGCGCACACAAACAAGAAAGGAAAAAATGAACACCAGGATTTTTACGTGGAAAACCCGAAGGAGGGAAAAAAACATGGGGCCACTCCTAGTTGAAGTAATTCTACTAGTGTTTGTTTGAAGTACAGAGGTTGATTCGTACCACAAGTCAGGACGATCAGATTACAATCAGTTTCTTCTAAATTGAAACAAAGTTATAAAGTTTTGCAGAATTCTGACGTCTCCCAAAAATCCGACAGAATTCCGGCGTATTCAGGCTATAGAAAGAACTCCGGCAGTGGTTGAGGAGGAGCTGATTCTCCTCCTTCTTCTCTTCTCTTCTTCTCTCTCTTCTCACTTCTCTTGCTTCAGTTCCCTCTTGTGAAGAATGAGAGCTCTATTTATAATTTTTCTGGAGTGGCATAGCTGTGGACCTCCGAAAGAGCACCGCGCAAACGGGTCGATTGGAAGGGACAGATTGGATCGTGCACATGACTAACCATTGGAGATAGAGGCTTTCACCAACACACCTCGATGGGTAGCAATATACACGATCTAGTCACGGGTTTCCCCCATCCGATGCAAAGGCTATAATGGGGTTTAGTAGATGTGGGACCGAGTTTCCCACAGGCGCAAGCCCCCGTGGTTAATTACATCCCAGGCCAAAGCCTGAGAAAACTCTCGATTAAGGATTATACATTATCCCCTCCTAAATTAGGATCAACACGAGGATATAGACTAGGAAGTCTTATCCAAATGAAAGATAGGTCCGAAGGGTTAAATCAACATGCGTGGCTCATACCAGCATTCGGAGGCTCTAGGGTACTAGAGAGAAACTGAAAAAAATCAAAGTAAACATTCGATCACATACGTGAGAGAAGAATGGAGGCGGCGTCATCCTGTGACGTGGATAAGTAGGATTTATAGTCCCTAAAAGGAAGGGGACCTACCTACTATTTAAGGCTTACTACGAGACCGAATGTAGTAGCCTCGAATCCTAAATCTAGTTTGGACTTAGTGTTCGACACACATTAAGACCAGTGTCCTAGCTAATGCGATGCAAAGATCTGGACTTACCCCGGCCTGGATTGGGGGAGCCAGCTAACCACCTAATCGCTTCAAAACCATGCTATTAGGTCAATTATGAAAGATGGGTAGGAGGTACAATTATTTGGAAATAGAACCGACATCTAGAGAATTTTCTAAGTGATCATGGACTTATGTGGGTCAGATGCTCCTAGCTAATGCAATTAAATTTTAATTAGTTGGTTACTAATGCAATGCATGCTAGTTGAATCGTCAGCTCATGAATGCTATAGAACTTTAAAAATAGGCTTATAGAAAATAATTTTTGAAAAGACTGAGTCTCCCTAGGTCCGGCACTTCATTCTCATAGGCCAGATTATCCGGACTCAACCCGCAGGCAGGGATCTGTCTTATAACAAGGAAAGAAGGATGCAGTAATATGCATGCGATCCCAGACGATTCCGACAATTCCGTAGGTTCGTTAAGTTTCTATATTATTTAGAACTTAAAATTTTAGGAGTTAGTTATGAGTAGAAAAATTTTGTAGTCCTTAAAGAGCCTAACGGAAATCCAGGCGAAAATAAAAGCGGCATGCAAGAAACAAACCTAGAAAAAGCAGGCAATTTCTACTGCACAATCAGGAAAGCACATCAATATAAATCCCAAAATAAATAATCTAAATGTCCACAGGCAAACTTCCCTTATTACAACCCAGATATGCAGAAAGTAAAGTGGCCGGGCACCACTGCCAACAACCCGAATTTCTAAGCCTATGACAGACGCAAATGACTTTGAGTGGGATATTGGTCTTTAGTCTTTTGGGTGTCTCCTTTTTCTTGAACTCCTTGGAACTCTCCTCCTCGGACTCCTTGGATCTCTCCTCCTTGGACTCCTTGGATTTCTCCTCCTTAGACTCTTTGGATCCATCGTGGCTTGAAAATCCAAACGAAAAGACAATTCCTCCTAGGTAGGGGGCATTTGCCTTTTCTCTTTGGATATCTAAAGCCATCCCACTTGATCTCCCAAATGGAAGAAGACTCTCCCATATAAGGATGCCTTCTTCTTTTGGGATTCAAGTGGGATAAGAATATCCCAACTCAAATATCCGTTTCACAACTCTTAACTATTATTACAAATTTTTACATCAAAAAAAAAAAGGCTGAAGAAATTCTAAAAGACCTGCATGGTTATCCTAATAAAAATCCCAAGCAGTTTGTATAAAAATAAAAGTGCTAACACCATTGACCCTGTGCCAAGCCATGCTCTTAATTTTGAGGGCTAAGCAGCTCCATCTGTGCAATTATAATTATTTATTTAGCCCCCGTTTTTATCTAGGGGGAGCTCAGCAAGCACCTGCATAAAACATTATTAGAAATAATTATAATACTCCCCCCTTTTATTAGCTTGAGCATGACCACATGCACGGAAGAACAATATATATATATATATATATATATATATATATATATATATATATATATATATATATATATATACGCTTCTAACCTATGGGTAAGTCTAACGCTCACATCCAGAGTGCAATAAATGTAAGCAAACACACCAATCATTTTTCAAACAGCATGCAATGAAATCCACGAAAGCTCCGGCACACAGCAGAAAAGTAAAACCCAGCGGCCTAACCTAAGTCTAGAAGTAGTACCCTAACAAACAATGTTATGTGTGTGTAAGGCTTGTGTGGTTTGGATAGATCCTAATATGGGTAGTTAGTTGAAATTATCTAGAGTCAGGTATGTTAAAAATCAGGAAAGAAAAATTTAGTTGAAATTCAAACATTAATGGATTAGGGTCCCTTTTAGTTAATTCAGTTTGTTGATCAGTTTTAAGAGCTTAGGGTATTCATATTTGAAGTTTAAATTGCATTAGCCAATTTTAGAGAGTTCTAGGTCCTCCTAGGAACTAGACTAAGGGTCCAAAAAGTCACTATGAGAAATAGTCTAAGTCTGGGTCTCCTATCACCTTAGGAATATACTAGACCTTAATACGATTAGTTAGATAGGTAGCAGGCTGAAATCGGAGTTTCCTATCCAAACTTATGAATTTTCTAAATTTCGGGCCCTAAATGAACTACGGTTGACCAAAAAGTTGACTTTCTAATTTAAGTCATTTTCTGAAAACATAAGATTCTTAATAAATACTAGGCCCTAATTGGAGTCTAATGCAAGTGAGTTTGCCTAATTTGGAATTTTCTACAATTAGTTATGGATTTCTAAAGATCAGGGTATTTAAAGGAATTTCTGAATTAATTAGGAAAGGACTGATTTTACTGTTTTGATCCAAATGAGCTCCAAACTAATTGAAATCACTCCCAAAAGTCAGGGATGACTTGAGAAAGGGATCCCAAGTGTTTGGAGAAAATTTGGGATTTTTAAAAATTTTTAATGATTTATTAGTGGCAAAACAATAAATTCCACCTATAGTCAAATTAGGGGTCAACCTAAAGTCAAACTAGGGAAACCTATTTATCCAAGGTCAAGGATCAGATTCTGATCAGTTTGAGGTATTATGGGTAATTTTCTAACCTAAAATTTATTTATTGTAATTTTCAGAAGGTCTCGGGGCCTTATTTAGCGGGTTAATTAGGGTTGGTTAATTAAGGGGCCTAAAGACTCATAAAAATTCCTAGAAAATTCTGATTAGTTTATGATGTCACTAAGTTTAAGTGCTGAAGTTTTCATGTCAATCCGAGATCTATCCTAGCTCATAGGAAACTTCTAAGTTCGCTAGACGAGTCCTTAATTATTGTCCTTAGGGTGTCACTACGTTGTAGGAGTTTAAAGTGATGTTTTGTCTAACCCTCAAGGTAATAAATGCATGGGAGTACAAAAATAAAATAAATACACCATGTCCTTAGATCTAGGAGAGCCTAAGCTAAGTGCTCTTGGTGCGACCTACACATGCAATCTACGAAAAATAAAAGTAAAGACACCTAAAGAAAGGATTAGTGAATGATTGGGACTCAACCATTCACTAACCCACTCCCCCATGATTGCTCTTCATTCATAGAACCCATGTTTAAAATTTCATGCAATAGCGGATCTCCCGGAATTAAGAGATTTAATATATAAATAGTTTCAAAATAGTTTTAAAATACTTAAATACATATATATAAATTTTGGAAATTAAGATAATTAAAAATAAGTCAAATTATAGTAAATAGGTATATGGGAGACCCACTGACCACCCAATCGAGGTTTCGAAATGGTTTGAAAATAGTTTGTATCTTGAAAATGATCATTATATTAATTAAGTAAATAATAATTAAATAATCATATAATGCTCCAAGACAGAAAACTGCCAAAATAACCAAAATCAGAGACTGGAAATAGCTTCGAAGCAAAATACATTTTTTTCTGAAAAGATCGAGGGGTCGCACGTCAAAATCCGATTCAAAACGACGAAGATATGATTTTCCGAAGTTTCAACATAATAAAATAATATTTTTAAATAGTGTTGTTTTACTGTTTTGGACACATCAGAAAATCTAAACAGAATTTTTACCAAAAAGTGATTTCATACTGTACAGAATTCTAGATACACCCAAAATAAGATGCTGTGCATCAAAATCCAACTTAAAACGAAGAAGTTATACAATTTCAAAGTTTAAGGGCGATAATTAAATAATTTTAAAATAGTGTTGCTGACTGTTTTCAAAATAACTGCATACAGATCCAAAATTTTTTGTATAAAACCAATTCTAAAGTGTGCAGAATTCAAATGCGTTAAAATCAAGATGATGTGCGTCGACAGCGGATTAAAAACGACGAAGTTATGAATTTTGGGAGATTAAATGCAATAAATAGTTTAAAAATAGTTTAAAATAAATAATATTTAAAATAGTATAAAGTAATCCCTTAATAGTTATGAAACTTAAAATAACTTAAAAATATATAATAATAGTTATATTTTAATTATTAGTATTTTTTTTATAATTTAAGTAATTAAAGTAATTAAAATCATATTTAATTATTAAAAATACATTTTTATATTTAAATAAATATGATAATATTAATAATAATAATAAATAAACACAAAACAGTAAGAAATATTTTAATAATGATTTAATTATTAATATTATAATTAAAAATAACAATTTTATAATATAATAATAATAAAATAATCAAAATAGTATTTTTTAAATAATGCCCTTTGCTATTTTTTTAATAATTAAAAATATATGCAATGAAAATACGAACAAAACAAGATATTACAAGTAAAAAACGGACGAAAAATGAATTTTCTGCGATTTTTTGAAGTTTTCTGGATTTAAAAAGATTTAAAATAAAAAGAAAATCCAGGAAAAACTCTCAGCGCGACACTTGGCGCTCTCAGATTTATCCCACGGTTTGCGCCAATGATTGGCGCTGCCGCCAATCATTAGGCAATGATTCCGGCGGCGGCGGGGCCCACGCGTTTTTGACTTAAATGAGTCAGCATCGCGCGGTAGCCGCCCGATCTCCCGCCGTCTGAAATGAACGGCTCAGATCTCGTCGGACCGAGATCTGAACATCCAGGCAGCTTGCATGGTTGTACCGGACAGTGGTACTACCCGATCTGAACCGTTGATCGGCAGATCAACGGTACAGAATTCGTCCAGTTCAGGCGGACGGACACCGAAACCCTAAGAGGGTTTTTTGCTTCGTTCTCTCAAACGACTGAACCAAATGCAAAGAAACTTTAGATCTAAGTTCTATTAGTGAAGAGCATCCGTGGGGGATAGATTTTGCGTTCTAAAACGTACTTATTGAAAAGTTATTTAACCCTAAGTGTTATAAACTAGGGTTTGCGATATACCTCAATCCACACGGTGGATTCGGGCGATCTTGGGCTTGTTGGACTCGTGGAATCCTCTAGAACAATTCTTCTCTTGAACTTCGACTCCAAAACGGTCTGGATTGAACGGGATTCCTCCAGGGACGGAAATGGGCTCGGTCTCACCGGGATCTGGCCGGCGGCGGCTCGAGGCGGTCGGGTTTTGGACGGGGAAGGTAGGGAAAGGGTACAGGAGTCCTCTCACAAAATCTCAGAGCTTATGGAGGTCTAGGGAGATAGCAAGAGCAAAAAATCCCAAAAAAAGATCAAAATTTTGCTATTTAAGTACCCTAAATTTAAGGTGAACGGTTGGGATTAATTCCTGAGGTGATTTGGAGGGAAATAGGTCAGTTTTGGTCGTGGGTTTTGAATTCAAATGCATTAAGAGCCATTAAACCCATTAATTATGTCTTAAATTCACATAAATAGGTCATATTAACCTATTAAAGGCTTGGTTTGACCGAGTCAGAGTTTGACTTGGTCAAATCAGTCAAAATAGGTTAATAGGGAAGAGTTCAAGCCATGATATGAATTAGATTTGATTTCAAATGGATTTGAGCTCTTAATGGGCCTAATGGGTCAAAATTGACACATTAGGACTTGGGTTGACCAAGTCAAAGGTTGACTTGGTCAACTCAGTCCACCATGCCCAGGGGTTTGACAAAATCAAGGTCAACAAACGGACCCCCAACAGGAGCAGCGAACAACTAGTGAACTGCTCGTGTTGGCGTTGACTGACTATGCCACAAAAAGGTAGAGTAAAGATCATGGATGAAAGAATATTAAGAAAGTGAAAGAAGGTAGGACACTCTTCTCCTGGCCTTACCCTACAGCGAGGGCAGAGCCTAGGAGAAAATGGAAAGCAGCAGTGCACTAGTCAAGAATTACCAAGATGGTGAACTGGTGGTATGGTCATCTCCTGGCCTTACCCAGTGGTAAGGGCAGAGCCAAGAGAAGAACCAAAAGTACAGTAGTAAAAGCATACCAACTATCTGTCTGACTATATCAAATCAGCAAAATAGATAGTGAAAGGGTCCCATATCCTCCTGCCTATCTCATAGTAGTGGATTGGGGTGACTCATATCTGCCTGGCCAAATCGGGTCAGCAAACAAAGAAATCATAAAGCCTAGTGTCTGCCTAATCGGAACATAACACTCAGAGGAAAAGGGTGACGAGGAGTTTCTGACAGGTGCTCTGTCGGGCCCTCTCTACCAAGTAAGTCGATGTCCACTCGGCACATATGCCTGCAGTGGGACAAAAGGAAAAGAAAACCTCTGCCCGGTGTATGTGCCTGTAGCAGGGTCTCTATTTGGCGCATATGCCAAAAGAAGTGTAACGGAAGAACACTCAACACAGTCATCTGGCGCATATGCCAACAATGATGTGGAGAGGAAAGAGTCACCTCTGCTCGGTGTATGTGCCTGCGGCAGAGTCCCTACCCGGCGCATATGCCTATAGTAGGATAAAGAAAAAGCACTCAACATAATCACCCGGCGCATATGCCTGCAATGATATGAGGAGGAAAAAGTGTTGAGGAAAGCCTCCCAGGGACTTTGTCAGGCTCTCTCAACTAGAAAAACCTAATATCCACCAGGCGCATATGCCTGCACTAGGATAAAAGGAAAAGAAAGATCACCTCCGCCCGTTGTATGTGCTAGTGGCATAGTCTCTACTTGACGCATATGCCTACAGTAGAATTAAGACAAAACACTCAACACAATCATCTGGCACATATGCAAGAAATGATGTGAAGAGGAAAGGGTGGTGAGGAATGCCTCACAGGGACTCTGTCGGGCTCTCTCAACTAGAAACCTAATATCCACCAGGAGCATATGTCTGCACTAGGATAAAAGGAAATGAAAGGTCACCTCTGCCCGGTGTATGTGCCTATGGCAGAGTCTCTACTTGGCACATATGCCTATCGTAGAATAAAGACAAAACACTCAACACAATTATCTAGCGCATATGCTAGCAATGATGTGAAGAGAAAAGGGTGGTGATGAATGCCTCCCAGGGACTCTGTCGGGCTTCCTCAACCAGAGACCTAATATCCACCAGGCGCATATGCCTACACTAGGATAAAAGGTAACGAAAGGTCACCTCTGCCCGGTGTATGTGCCTATGACAGAGTCTCTACTTAGCACATATGCCTATAGTAGAATAAAGATAAAACACTCAACACAATTATCTAGCGCATATGCTAGCAATGATGTGAAGAGGAAAGGGTGGTGAGGAATGCCTCCCAGGGACTCTGTCGGGCTCCCTCAACCAGAGACCTAATATCCACCATGCGCATATGCCTGCACTAGGATAAAAGGTAACAAAAGGTCTCCTCTGCACGGTGTATGTGCCGGTGGCAGAGCCTCTACTTGGCACATATGCCTATAATAGAATAAAGACAAAAACACTCAACACAATCATCAGGCGCATATGCCAGCAATGATGTGAAGAGGAAAGGGTGGTGAGGAATACCTCCTAGGGACTCTGTCGGGCTCCCTCAACCAGAGACCTAATATCCACCAGGCACATATGCCTGCACTAGGATAAAAGGTAACGAAAGGTCACCTCTGCCCGGTGTATGTGCCGATGACAGAGTCTCTATTTCGCGCATATGCCTATAGTAGAATAAAGACAAAAACACTCAACACAATCATCTGTCGCATATGCCAGCAATGATGTGAAGAGGAAAGGGTGGTGAGGAATACCTACCAGGGACTCTGTCGGGCTCCCTCAACCAGAGACCTAATATCCACCAGGCGCATATGCCTGCACTAGGATAAAAGGTAACGAAAGGTCACCTCTGCCCGGTGTATGTGCCGGTGGCAGAGTCTCTACTTGGCGCATATGCCTATAGTAGAATAAAGACAAAAATACTCAATACAATCATCTGGTGCATATGCCAGCAATGATGTGAAGAGGAAATGGTGGTGAGGAATGCCTCCCAGGGACTCTGTCGAGCTCCCTCAACCAGAGACCTAATATCCACCATGCGCATATACCTGCACTAGGATAAAAGGTAATGAAAGGTCACCTCTGCCCGGTGTATGTGCCGGTGGCAGAGTCTCTACTTGGCGCATATGCCTATAGTAGAATAAAGACACAAACACTCAACACAATCATCTGGCGCATATGCCAGCAATGATGTGAAGAGGAAAGGGTGGTGAGGAATGCCTCCCAGGGACTCTGTTGGGCTCCCTCAACCAGAGACCTAATATCTACCAGGCGCATATGCATGCACTAGGATAAAAGGTAACGAAAGGTCACCTCTGTCCGGTGTATGTGCCGGTGGCAGAGTCTCTACTTGGCGCATATAACTATAGTAGAATAAAGACAAAAACATTCAACACAATCATCTGGCGCATATGCCAACAATGATGTGAAGAGGAAAGGGTGGTGAGGAATGCCTTCCAGGGACTCTGTCGGGCTCCCTCAACCAGAGACCTAATATCCACCAGGCGCATATGCCAGCACTAGGATAAAAGGTAACGAAAGGTCACCTCTTCCCGGTGTATGTGCCGATGACAGAGTCTCTACTTCGCGCATATGCCTATAGTAGAATAAAGATAAAAATACTCAATACAATCATCTGGTGCATATTCCAGCAATGATGTGAAGAGGAAATGGTGGTGAGGAATGCCTCCCAGGGACTCTGTCGTGCTCCCTCAACCAGAGACCTAATATCCACCAGGCGCATATACCTGCACTAGGATAAAAGGTAATGAAAGGTCACCTCTGCCCGGTGTATGTGCCGGTGGCAGAGTCTCTACTTGGCGCATATGCCTATAGTAGAATAAAGACACAAACACTCAACACAATCATCTGGCGCATATGCCAGCAATGATGTGAAGAGGAAAGGGTGGTGAGGAATGCCTCCCAGGGACTCTGTTGGGCTCCCTCAACCAGAGACCTAATATCTACCAGGCGCATATGCATGTACTAGGATAAAAGGTAATGAAAGGTCACCTCTGTCCGGTGTATGTGCCGGTGGCAGAGTCTCTACTTGGCGCATATGGCTATAGTAGAATAAAGACAAAAACATTCAACACAATCATCTGGCGCATATGCCAACAATGATGTGAAGAGGAAAGGGTGGTGAGGAATGCCTCCCAGGGACTCTGTCGGGCTCCCTCAACCAGAGACCTAATATCCACCAGACGCATATGCCTGCACAAGGATAAAAGAAAAAAAAGGAAAGGTATATGTAAAAATTTTAAGGGTAGAGTTACTTAAGGAATCTCAAGCTAGCGCTCTGGTAACCACATGGTAGAGGACAAATCGTCGTGACCATGAGTATTCAAATGCCATCGAGATCTCTTAAAGAGCCCTAACCTTACATAAAAGGGAAGGAAGACATCAGAATGATGTCTCCCAAACAAAGCTGGAAGAGATACACCATCAGTGGAGGACGCGAAGGGACAATCTCATTTCAAAGGAGTAAAGAGAGCTGAAGTAGCGAGGGGTCACCTCTACTACAGAAGATAGGACTAAGCCTAGTAAAAATAATCCCCAAGGGGGCTACAGTGGTAAACTCATACCAACTGATGGGGACCCTGTGAGAAGTGGAAAGAGTATCAAAACATCCAAAGGTCCTCTCCAGCAGCTAGGAGTGGGGTCTCAATGGGAAAACAAGTGGTAAACGTATCTAAAAGAGCTGAATCTCATCTAGAGAATCAAAAGCTCAAGTAAAAGGTGATGGCGACCGGCATCTAAGGCATGACGCCTCCTATCATCAAGTAAGGGAAAGAGGGCCAGAGTAGTGAGGTAGCACCCTCTCTACTGAGGGCAACAACTCTGAGTAAGTAAAACCTCACAGTGGTAACACCCACACGAACTAGTGGGACCCTGTGGAAAGTGAAAATGACCTCAACTCATTCATAAGACTAATCCGACGACTGAGCCTAGAGCATGAATGGTATGATATGTCACGAAAAGGAGTAGGAGAACTTATCTTCTGCTAGAAGCTCAAAGTTCTCGGAGTAGTGATGTTGATATCCAAGGCAAGGTATACTACATCACTACAAGAAAAACAGCTCTAGGTAGTAAGGGGACGCACTCACTACCTGAGAATAGTAATCATAAATAGGATTGATAAAACTTTAGAAGGGTCACAGTGGTAACACCTACCCTGATCGGGTAGGACCCTATGAGAAGCAAAAAGCAACAAATCAACATTCATAGAGCTACTCTAGCAGCTAAGAGTAGTGTACGAATGCTGAAAGTGAGTGAGAAAAGGAACCAGGGAGCTGATCTTCTACTAGAAATCTGAGCTCCTGAGGATGTGATGCTAACACCTGAGAGAGTGTGTACTACATCACAACTAAGGAAATAACTCTAAGGTGACAAGGGAACACACCTGACACCTAATCTGATAATCATGAGTGAGATATATGATTATCATAAGATCACAGTGGTAACACCTACCCTAATCAGGTAGGACCCTATTCGAAGTGAAGGTAACACTGCCACATTCATAGGACTACTCTAGCAGCTCAGAGTAGTACATGAATGGGAGGTAGACTGTCAAAAGAGGGCAGCAGGGGGTGATCTCTTCTCAGAAAGACCTAAGCCCAAAAAGTAGTGATGGTTACATCTAAAAATACAATGTACTACACCACTAAAGAAGAAATACATTTAAAATCATATAAGTTAATCGACCAACTAAGTGGGAACTCGACCTTGAAGAGATCGTCAAAATACTCTCAAGGGAGGAGAAAGAGAAATTTTTGGGGAATTTGAGCTCTTAAAGAGTTTTACCGGGTTCCTTCTGTGACAACGGCAACCGGGTTTTTGTCCTCCTAAGAGCTTCCCATTTTTTTTTAAGGGAATTGTGATTTGGTTTTGATATCCCAGACTATATTCGCCACATGAACCAAACTGGGGAGAGAGAAAATCACATAGGATCTTATAGGAAAATAAATCATTAGTTTTGATAACTCATACCACATTCAACTCATGTGAATGAACTAGGGAGTATAATCATATTAAAATTAATGCATAATCAAGATCAACATCAGGATAGAGGATCAACACTACCACACCTGATTAGTATAGGATGGTGTGGACCCAATATCCTACCTCCAAAAGAGTCTAAACTAATGACTACGGCATTCCTAATCACATTCAACCCATATGAATGGATTGGAGGTTACATCTATCAGATCAAGACTGATAGGAAGAAGAGAATCTCATAGGGATAATGGCTCGCTATCACCCCACCTGACTAACATAGGTGGGTATGGACCCAGTATCCTCTCTCAAAAGAATCTAATCTAAAAAGACTACGACATCCCCGATCAGATTCAACTCATGTGAATGGACTGGGGGCTTTAACTATCAGAGCAGGACTGATAGGAAGAAGAGAATCTCATCCTAGAAGAGGATCAACATCACCAAACCTAATAAAGTAGGAGGGTGTGAACTCAATATCACATCTATAAATGGTCTAAATCAATGAATTAGACACTCACTATCACATTCATTTCATATGAATGGACTGAGAGCTTCAACTATCAGAGTAGGGCTGACATGAAGGAGCGATTCACTTTCTATTAAAGGATCAACATCACCGATCCTAACAAATGCAGGAGGGTGTGGACCTAGTCAAAAGTGATAAATGAGCACATATCCCAAATGAGTTTAGTACTTAACTCCCTCTAATCTTAAAAAGAACCTTAATTTAAATTTATTAACTCACATCAAGCTCCATACTAGGTAAATCATGACATCTCACTTATATGAGTATTTACCTCTCTTGAATTGAAATCAAATCCAAAAAGGAATTTAAATTAGATAAAGAAATTTAATTTTTTTTATTTCTTATATGAGATTATACTTCCATATCTTATAGGATATCAATGTATAACGATGATTTCAAAATCATAATTTTCAGACTCAAGTATCAAAAATATCAAAAGGATATAGATTTTCTGAGATTTAGAAATTTATTAGAAAGGAAAGTCATTTACTTATAACTTTTGGGCTCTTTGAGCCACTTTCTCAACTTTCATGTGCTTTGCACAAATTTCAATTACTTGATACACTGTGTATCTTTCACTTTTGGAGCTTTGCGCATCTTTTCATTTTTTTTGTAACTGGCTTCCTTTTCTAAATATCTAAAAGAAAACTATTTCTCAATTGTAAGATCATCTTCCAAGTACAAGAGAAGAAGACTTACTTCTCTTGGACAAGGAAGAATGATCTACAAAACAAATCCTATCCTCTGATAAGAATGAATAACATGATTAAGAAAATTATAAAGTTTTATGCATCAATATACTATAGTTATCTATGAGATAGAGAATCACAAGAAAATAAAGAAAATTTTCACTTCTAAATCCAATTTCAATTTGAAAAAGATTTTAGTTCAAAAGAAAAAATCTCTCCACCCCTAAGGTGAGATAGAGAGATCATACTCTTTCATGAGTCATCACTACAAAGCTAGTAGAACTAAAAGAAGTGAGAGAGTCATCATAATTGCAAATTATCATTTATTTTATTGATTAATCATCAAAATAAGGGAGAACGAGATCCTCCAGCCCAAGTGCTGGAAGGGGGCCTGTCTTCCCTTTTGAGGTTACAATCATTTTTTTAACATATTTTTCTAGTACAGATAGAAGTAAAAAGAAAATGTGTTCATCTAGCACTACAACAGAAGAAAGAAAAGAAAAACTAGAGCTAACGAAGAAGTTGGAGTGGCAACTGTCAACTTGGCCTTGGGAGGCGTTATCTCAACTGCCTCTAAACTCTATACGGCTTACTCAATCATCTGCTAAGTCTCCTTTGAGAGTGCTAGCTGCCACTCTCCCTCAGAACTACGGAGTAATCTGCCACTACTGCCCTGACTGTAACTCTGACTGTCATTGTGGCTGGAACTGTGGCTAGGACTGTGGCTGGGACTAAAGATCATCTGAACTGTCTAAGTAGCCTTATCTAAAGGTTGTACCAAATCACTGTCCTGTAGATGGATCTTCCCAGTGGCCATCTGAGTCTGTAAGTTTAAGACTATGGTGTCCGTAGCTACTGATCTCGGAGACCCTCCTGCCTCGGGATCTTCCCGCTCATCCCGGTCCTCGGGTTCTCTCTACTCATCCGAGTGACCTCGACGGGTAGTCTCACAGACCTGGTGTACTCGTATATCCTCATCTGACTCATCCTCGAATGAGTCATCCTCTGAAAAGATCCTACGAAGTGCCTCTATGTAGGGACTCATAGGGAAAGTGATCCTATGAGTACTGGGAGCTAAAGGTGTCTCAACTCGATCCGGTGACCCAACAGGGGTAACTACTACATCCTCATCACAAGTCATCGGGACCGCTTCAGACCCGGGAGAAACTGCTACATCCATCTGATCTACTACATCAGCCTACTGCACTGCCTGTGCTAATTGCACTGTCTCATCTGGTCGTGTTGCCTCGACTAACTGTACTAACTGTACTAGCTCGACTGGGCATATTATCTCCACTGACTGTATTGACTCTACTAGTCGTATTGTCTCCACTAACTATACTGGCTCGACTAGGGTGTCCGCCTATCGATGTCTCCAAACACGTCTACTACGACGGGACTCTACACGGGTAACTGGCTGCTCTGGAGCTATCACTACTGAACCAATCTGAGGCCGGGCAGGCTTCTGCTGCTGTCTCCGTCCTCGACGACGTGGGCGTCGTCCTACCATAGGAGCAACTACTAGCGGCCTAGCAACTGGAACTGTCTGCACTGACTGCTGGGGTGTCTGCCCCCTTTGCCAACTGTAAAGTCTCATAACAGTCTGTCATCGTAACTGGAAGGTAGCCCGAGAAATCTGACAGAGTAAGCCCTCCAAACTGACGGGCCCTCTGCCACGAGCTAAGCAGACGATGTTCCGAACCCTCTGGGTGAGGGCTCGGACACCAGCGTCCCTGGGTAACCTAGCTCGGGGTAGAGTAGTGGGGACAGGAGGAGCCGCCGCTATACGGGCGACATCCTCCTCATCTCCACTGTGCGTTAATGGGGAGAAGCGTCCACCCTGAACTGCCTCCAACTCGGGGGCTACCATCACCTCTGGAGTAGGTGCATCAACAACTGGACGTGGCCTCAGCTGCCTGGGAGCCACTCTCCTCTGCCTCTGAACTATCTCATCGTGAACCATGGCATCGGCCATCCGCTGCCTCTCTGCCTCTTACGCAGCTAGACGCAACCTCCTATTCCTATTCCTCCTGGCCCTTCTCCCGAGGCTGGAGGTGGAGGTCGAGGGGACATCTGAACCCACTACCTGAGAGGCAGGAGGAACAGGAACGACTGAAAGAGCCGGGGTCTGCCCGGCAGTCTCAGGGTGAGAAAACCGAGCAAAAAAGGAAACCCGGCCAGAAGAGGGCGAAGGCACCTCGGTCTGAGCACCCCTCTTCCTAGTGGAAGCGAGAGAGGGAACTCGAACGTGAGGTACTTTCGCCGGAGTGACGGGAGTAACAACAGCAGCAGGCTGCCGGCGCTGAGGGGCCGGAGCAACCTGTGCAACAGGAGCGGCAGGCGCAGGTCGCCTGACCGCTGGTCGAACTGGAACTGGGTGTGGCCTAGGCACTGGTCGCCTAGCCACAGCGCGCACTGGTTGCGCGAGTACAGAAACGGGACGAGCAGGTGCCCTGGCTGTCCGCCGAGCAGCTGGTCGTCCGAAAGGGCGTATGGCTGTGCTTCCTCTCCTCTGAGGAGGAGAGAATGCAGCAGCCTCCACCGGGGTCGGCCCGCCAAGAGTGACGAAGGCCGAGTAAGTGAAGGAAACAAAAGTGATTCCTCCCACTGGCGGACTAGCGAGCAGGGACTCAGGAAGAGTCACCCGCGCGTCCGAACCGAAAGCAAAAGTAACGGAAGGGGTTGAACGAGCCATGTCACTGCTGCCAAAAAAAAAAAGTGAAAAGAATTAATTAGAATTGAAATCATAAAAGAATGAAGGATTTGATAAAGATTTGATAAAGATATATAGAAATTGATAGGGAAATGAATAGCCTGTAAGGCTGGAAAGAAGTAGAGTAGGGAGGAGACCCTAGCTAAGGGGAAAGAACCCTAACTAAGGAAAGACCCTAACTAAGAGTGGGACGGACCTAATCTAAGGAGTACCAATCCCAGAGTACACACAAGAAAAGATAATATAGAATCCAAAGATGGAGAGAGAAACTGGTCCCACCGTGTCGGCAGAAACCTGTGGACCTCCGAAAGAGCACCGCGCAAACGGGTCGATTGGAAGAGACAGATTGGATCATGCACATGACTAACCATTGGGGATAGAGGCTTTCACCAACACACCTCGATGGGTAGCAATATACACGATCTAGTCACGGGTTTCCCCCATCCGATACAAAGGCTCGAATGTGGTTTAGTAGATGTGGGACTGAGTTTCCCACGGGCGCAAGCCCCCGTGGTTAATTACATCCCAGGCTAGAGCCTGAGAAAACTCTCGATTAAGGATTATACATTATCCCCTCCTAAATTGGGATCTACACGAGGGTATAGACTAGGAAGTCCTATCCAAATGAAAGAAAGGTTCGAAGGGTTAAATAAACATGCGTGGCTCATACCAGCATTCGGAGGCTCTAGGGTACTTGAGAGAAACTGAAAAAAAATCAAAGTCAAACATTCGATCACATGCGTGAGAGAAGGATGGAGGCGGCGTCATCCTGTGACGCGGATAAGTAGGATTTATAGTCACTGAAAGGAAGGGGACCTACCTACTATTTAAGGCTTACTACGAGACCAAATGTAGTAGCCTCGAATCCTAAATCTAGTTTGGACTTAGTGTTCGACACACACTAAGACCAGTGTCCTAGCTAATGCGATGCAAAGATCTGGACTTACCCCGGCCTGGATTGGGGGAGCCAGCTAACCACCTAATCGCTTCAAAATCATGCTATTAGGTCAATTATGAAAGATGGTGGGAGGTACAGTTATTTAGAAATAGGACCGACATCTAGAGAATTTTCTAAGTGATCCTAGACTTATGTGGGTCAGATGCTCCTAGCTAATGCAATTAAATTTTAATTAGTTGGTTACTAATGCAATGCATGCTAGTTGAATCGTCAGCTCATGAATGCTATAGAACTTTAAAAATAGGCTTATAGAAAATAATTTTTTGAAAAGACTGAGTCTCCCTAGGTCCGGCACTTCATTCTCATAGGCCAGATTATCCGGACTCAACCCGCAGGCAGGGAGATATCTTATAACAAGGAAATAAGGATGCAGTAATATGCATGCGACCCCAGACGATTCCGACAATTCTCTAGGTTCGTTAAGTTTCTATATTATTTAGAACTTAAAATTTTAGGAGTTAGTTATGAGTAGAAAAATTTTGTAGTCCTTAAAGAGCCTAACGAAAATCCAGGCGAAAATAAAAGCGGCATGCAAGAAACAAACCTAGAAAAAACAGGCAATTTCTACTGCACAATAAGGAAAGCACATCAATATAAATCCCAAAATAAATAATATAAATGTCCATAGGCAAACTGCCCTTTTTACAACCCAGATATGCAGAAAGTAAAGTGGCCGGGCACCACTGCCAACAACCCGGATTTCTAAGCCTATGACAGACGCAAATGACTTTGAGTGGGATATTGATCTTTAGTCTTTTGGGTGTCTCCTTTTTCTTGAACTCCTTGGAACTCTCCTCCTCGGACTCCTTGGATCTCTCCTCCTTGGACTCCTTGGATTTCTCCTCCTTAGACTCTTTGGATCCATCGTGACTTGAAAATCCAAACGAAAAGACAATTCCCCTAGGTAGGGGGCATTGCCTTTTCTCTTTGGATATCTAAAGCCATCCCACTTGATCTCCCAAATGGAAGAAGACTCTCCCATATGAGGATGCCTTCTTCTTTTGGGATTCAAGTGGGATAAGAATATCCCAACTCAAATATCCGTTTCACAACTCTTAACTATTATTACAAATTTTTACATAAAAAAAAGGCTGAAGAAATTTTAAAAGACCTGCATGGTTATCCTAATAAAAATCCCAAGCAGTTTGTATAAAAATAAAAGTGCTAACACCATTGACCCTGTGCCAAGCCATGCTCTTAATTTTGAGGGCTAAGCAGCTCCATCTGTGCAATTATAATTATTTATTTAGCCCCCGTTTTTATCTAGGGGGAGCTCGGCAAGCTCCTGCATAAAACATTATTATAAATAATTATAATGCTCCCCCTTTTATTAGCTTGAGCATGGCCACCTGCACGGAAGAACATTATATATATATAACGCTTCTAACCTATGGGTAAGTCTAACGCTCACATTCAGAGTGCAATAAATGTAAGCAAACACACCAATCATTTTTCAAACAGCATGCAATGAAATCCACGAAAGCTCCGCACACAGCAGAAAAGTAAAACCCAGCGGCCTAACCTAAGTCTAGAAGTAGTGCCCTAGCAAACAATGCTATGTGTGTGTAAGGCTTGTGTGGTTTGGATATATTCTAATATGGGTAGTTAGTTGAAATTATCTAGAGTCAGATATGTTAAAAATCAGGAAAGGAAAATTTAGTTGAAATTCAAACATTAATGGATTAGGGTCCCTTTTAGTTAATTTAGTTTGTTGATCAGTTTTAAGAACTTAGGGTATTCATATTTGAAGTTTAAATTGCATTAGCCAATTTTAGAGAGTTCCGGGTCCTCCTAGGAACTAGACTAAGGGTCCAAAAAGTCACTATGAGAAATAGTCTAAGTCTGGGTCTCCTATCACCTTTGGAAAATACTAGACCTTAATATGAGTAGTTAGACAGGTAGCAGGCTGAAATCGGAGTTTTCAATCCAAACTTATGAATTTTCTAAATTTCGGGCCCTAAATGAACTACGGTTGACCAAAAAGTTGACTTTCTAATCTAAGTCATTTTCTAGAAACCTAAGATTCTTAATAAATACTATGCCCTAATTGGAGTCTAATGCAAGTGAGTTTGCCTAATTTGGAATTTTCTACAATTAGTTATGGATTTCTAAAGATCAGGGTATTTAAAGAAATTTCTGAATTAACTAGGAAAGGACTAATTTTACTGTTTTGATCCAAATGAGCTCCAAACTAATTGAAATCACTCCCAAACGTCAGGGATGACTTGAGAAAGGGATCCCAAGTGTTTGGAGAAAATTTGGGATTTTTAATAATTTTTAATGATTTATTAGGGGCAAAACAGTAAATTCTACCTATGGTCAAATTAGGGGTCAACCTGAAGTCAAATTAGGGAGCCCTATTTATCCAAGGTCAAGGATCAGATTCTGGTCAGTTTGAAGTATTATGGGTAATTTTATAACCTAAAATTTATTTATTGTAATTTTCAGAAGGTCTCGGGGCCTTATTTAGCGGGTTAATTAGGGTTGGTTAATTAAGGGGCCTAAAGACTCATAAAAATTCCTAGAAAATTCTGATTGGTTTATGATGTCACTAAGTTTAAGTGTTGAAGTTTTCATGTCAATCCGAGATCTATCCTAGCTTCTAGGAAACTTCTAAGTTCGCTAGACGAGTCCTTAATTATAGTCCTTAGGGTGTCACTACGTTGTAGGAGTTTAAAGTGATGTTTTGTCTAACCCTCAAGGTAATAAATGCATGGGAGTACAAAAATAAAATAAACACACCATGTCCTTAGATCTAGGAGAGCCTAAGCTAAGTGCTCGTGGTGCGACCTACACATGCAATCTACGAAAAATAAAAGTAAAGACACCTAAAGAAAGGATTAGTGAATGATTGGGACTCAACCATTCACTAACCCACTCCCCCATGATAGCTCTTCATTCATAGAACCCATGTTTAAAATTTCATGTAATAGCGGATCTCCCGGAATTAAGAGATTTAATATATAAATAGTTTCAAAATAGTTTTAAAATACTTAAATACATATATATAAATTTTGGAAATTAAGATAATTAAAAATAAGTCAAATTATAGTAAATAGGTATATGGGAGACCCACTGACCACCCAATCGAGGTTTCAAAATGGTTTGAAAATAGTTTGTATCTTGAAAATGATCATTATATTAATTAAGTAAATAATAATTAAATAATCATATAATGCTCCAAGACAGAAAATTGCCAAAACAGCCAAAATCAGAGACTGGAAATAGCTTCAAAGCAAAATACATTTTTTTCTTAAAAGATCGAGGGGTCGCACGTCAAAATCCGATTCAAAACGACAAAGATATGATTTTCCGAAGTTTCAACATAATAAAATAATATTTTTAAATAGTGTTGTTTTACTGTTTTGGACACATCAGAAAATCTAAACAGAATTTCCACCAAAAAGTTATTTCAAACTGTACAGAATTCTAGATACACCCAAAATATGGTGTTGTGCATCAAAATCCTACTTAAAACGAAGAAGTTATGCAATTTCAAAGTTTAAGGGCGATAATTAAATAATTTTAAAATAGTGTTGCTGATTGTTTTCAAAATAACTGCATACAGATCCAAAATTTTTTGTATAAAACTAATTCTAAAGTGTGCAGAATTCAAATGCGTTAAAATCAAGATGATGTGCGTCGACAGCGGATTAAAAACGACGAAGTTATGAATTTTGGGAGATTAAATGCAATAAATAGTTTAAAAATAGTTTAAAATAAATAATATTTAAAATAGTATAAAGTAATCCCTTAATTGTTATGAAACTTAAAATAACTTAAAAATATATAATAATAGTTATATTTTAATTATTAGTATTTTTTTATAATTTAACTAATTAAAGTAATTAAAATCATATTTAATTATTAAAAATACATTTTTATATTTAAATAAATATGATAATAATAATAATAATAATAATAAATAAACACAAAACAGTAAGAAATAGTTTAATCATGATTTAATTATTAATATTATAATTAAAAATAACAATTTTATAATATAATAATAATAAAATAATTAAAATAGTATTTTTTAAATACTGCCCTTTGCTATTTTTTTAATAATTAAAAATATATGCAATGAAAATACGAACAAAACAAGGTATTACAAGTAAAAAACGGACGAAAAATGAATTTTCTGCGATTTTTTAAAGTTTTCTGGATTTAAAAAGATTTAAAATAAAAAGAAAATACAGGAAAAACTCTCAGCGCGACACTTGGCGCTCTCAGATTCATCCCGCGGTTCACGCCAATGATTGGCGCTGCCGCCAATCATAAGGCAATGATTACGGCGGCGGCGGGGCCCACGCGTTTTTGACTTAAATGAGTCAGCATCGCGCGGTAGCCGCCCGATCTCCCGCCATCTGAAATGAACGGCTCAGATCTCGTCGGACCGAGATCTGAACATCCAGGCAACTTGCATGGTTGTACGGGACCGTGGTACTACCCGATCTGAACCGTTGATCGGCAGATCAACGGCACAGAATTCGTCCAGTTCAGGCGGACGGACACCGAAACCCTAAGATGGTTTTTTGCTTCGTTCTCTCAAACGACTGAACCAAATGCAACGAAACTTTGGATCTAAGTTCTATTAGTGAAGAGCATCCGTGGGGGATAGATTTTGCATTCTAAAACGCACTTATTGAAAAGTTATTTAACCCTAAGTGTTATAAACTAGGGTTTGCGATATACCTCAATCCACACGGTGGATTCGAGCGATCTTGGGCTTGTTGGACTCGTGGAATCCTCTAGAACAATTCTTCTCTTGAACTTCAACTCCAAAACGGTCTGGATTGAACGGGATTCCTCCAGGGACGGAAATGGGCTCGGTCTCACCGGGATCTGGCCGGCGGCGGCTCGAGGCGGTCGGGTTTTGGACGGGGAAGGTAGGGAAAGGGTACAGGAGTCCTCTCACAAAATCTCAGAGCTTATGGAGGTCTAGGGAGATAGCAAGAGCAAAAAGTCCCAAAAAAAGATCAAAATTTTGCTATTTAAGTACCCTAAATTTAAGGTGAACGGTTGGGATTAATTCCTGAGGTGATTTGGAGGGAAATAGGTCGGTTTTGGTCGTGGGTTTTGAATTCAAATGCAATAAGAGCCATTAAACCCATTAATTATGTCTTAAATTCACATAAATAGGCCATATTAACCTATTAAAGGCTTGGTTTGACCGAGTCAGAGTTTGACTTGGTCAAATCAGTCAAAATAGGTTAATAGGGAAGAGTTCAAGCCATGATATGAATTAGATTTAATTTCAAATGGATTTGAGCTCTTAATGGGCCTAATGGGTCAAAATTGACACATTAGGACTTGGGTTGACCAAGTCAAAAGTTGACTTTGTCAACTCAGTCCACCATGCCCAGGGGTTTGACAAAATTAAAGTCAACAAACGGACCCCCAACAGGAGCAGCGAACAACTAGTGAACTGCTCGTTTTGGCGTTGACTGACTATGCCATAAAAAGGTAGAGTAAAGATCATGGATGAAAGAATATTAAGAAAGTGAAAGAAGGTAGGACACTCTTCTCCTGGCCTTACCCTACAGCGAGGTCAGAGCCTAGGAGAAAATGGAAAGCAGCAGTGCACTAGTCAAGAATTACCAAGATGGTGAACTGGTGGTATGGTCATCTCCTGACCTTACCCTGTGGTAAGGGCAGAGCCAAGAGAAGAACCAAAAGTACAGTAGTAAAAGCATACCAACTATCTGTCTGACTATATCAAATCAGCAAAATAGAAGGTGAAAGGGTCCCATATCCTCCTGCCTATCTCATAGGAGTGGATTGGGGTGACTCATATCTGCCTGGCCAAATCGGGTCAGTAAACAAAGAAATCATAAAGCCTAGTGTCTGCCTAATCGGAACATAACACTCAGAGGAAAAGGGTGACGAGGAGTTCCTGACAGGTGCTCTGTCGGGCCCTCTCTACTAAGTAAGTCGATGTCCACTCGGCACATATGCCTGCAGTGGGACAAAAGGAAAAGAAAACCTCTGCCCGGTGTATGTGCCTGCAGCAGGGTCTCTATTTGGCGCATATGCCAAAAGAAGTGTAACGGAAGAACACTCAACACAGTCATCTGACGCATATGCCAACAATGATGTGGAGAGGAAAGAGTCACCTTTGCTCGGTGTATGTGCCTGCGGCAAAGTCCCTACCCGGCGCATATGCCTGTAGTAGGATAAAGAAAAAGCACTCAACATAATCACCCGGCGCATATGCCTGCAAAGCTATGAGGAGGAAAAAGTGTTGAGGAAAACCTCCCAGGGACTTTGTCGAGCTCTCTCAACTAGAAAAACCTAATATCCACCAGGCGCATATGTCTGCACTAGGATAAAAGGGAAAGAAAGATCACCTCCGCCCGGTGTATGTGCTAGTGGCATAGTCTCTACTTGACGCATATGCCTGCAGTAGAATAAAGACAAAACACTCAACACAATCATCTGGCGCATATGCAAGCAATGATGTGAAGAGGAAAAGGTGGTAAGGAATGCCTCACAGGTACTCTGTCGGGCTCTCTCAACTAGAAACCTAATATCCACCAGGAGCATATGCCTGCACTAGGATAAAAGGAAATGAAAGGTCACCTCTGCCCGGTGTATGTGCCTATGGCAGAGTCTCTACTTGGCACATATGCCTATAGTAGAATAAAGACAAAACACTCAACACAATTATCTAGCGCATATGCTAGCAATGATGTGAAGAGAAAATGGTGGTGATGAATGCCTCCCAGGGACTCTGTCGGGCTCCCTCAACTAGAGACCTAATATCCACCAGGCGCATATGCCTGCACTAGGATAAAAGGTAACGAAAGGTCACCTCTGCCCGGTGTATGTGCCTATGGCAGAGTCTCTACTTGGCACATATGCCTATAGTAGAATAAAGATAAAACACTCAACACAATTATCTAACGCATATGCCAGCAATGATGTGAAGATGAAAGGGTGGTGAGGAATGCCTCCCAGGGACTCTGTCGGGCTCCCTCAACCAGAGACCTAATATCCACCAGGCATATATGCCTGCACTAGGATAAAAGGTAACGAAAGGTCACCTCTGCCCGGTGTATGTGCCGGTGGCAGAGCCTCTACTTGGCGCATATGCCTATAATAGAATAAAGACAAAAACACTCAACACAATCATCAGGCGCATATGCCAGCAATGATGTGAAGAGGAAAGGGTGGTGAGGAATGCCTCTCAGGGACTCTGTCAGGCTCCCTCAACTAGAGACCTAATATCCACCAGGCGCATATGCCTGCACTAGGATAAAAGGTAACGAAAGGTCACCTCTGCTCGGTGTATGTGCCGGTGGCAGAGTCTCTACTTCACGCATATGCCTATAGTAGAATAAAGACAAAAACACTCAACATAATCATCTGTCGCATATGCCAGCAATGATGTGAAGAGGAAAGGGTGGTGAGGAATGCCTACCAGGGACTCTGTCGGGCTCCCTCAACTAGAGACCTAATATCCACTATACGCATATGCCTGCATTAGGATAAAAGATAACGAAAGGTCATATCTGCCCGGTGTATGTGCCGGTGGCAGAGTCTCTACTTGGCGCATATGCCTATAGTAGAATAAAGACAAAAACACTCAACACAATCATCTGGCGCATATGCCAACAATGATGTGAAGAGAAAATGGTGGTGAGGAATGCCTCTCAGGGACTCTGTCGGGATCCCTCAACCAAAGACTTAATATCCACTAGGCGCATATGTATACACTAGGATAAAAGGTAACGAAAGGTCACCTCTGCCCGGTGTATGTGCCGGTGGCAGAGTCTCTACTTGGCGCATATGCCTATAGTAGAATAAAGACACAAACACTCAACACAATCATCTGGCGCATATGCCAGCAATGATGTGAAGAGGAAAGGGTGGTGAGGAATGCCTCCCAGGGACTCTGTTGGGCTCCCTCAACCAGAGACCTAATATCTACCAGGCGCATATGCATGCACTAGGATAAAAGGTAACGAAAGGTCACCTCTGTCCGGTGTATGTGCCGGTGGCAGAGTCTCTACTTGGCTCATATGACTATAGTAGAATAAAGACAAAAACACTCAACACAATCATCTGGCGCATATGCCAACAATGATGTGAAGAGGAAATGGTGGTGAGGAATGCCTCCCAGGGACTCTGTCGGGCTCCCTCAACCAGAGACCTAATATCCACCAGACGCATATGCCTGCATAAGGATAAAAGAAAAAAAAGGAAAGGTATATGTAAAAATTTTAAGGGTAGAGTTACTTAAGGAATCTCAAGCTAGCGCTCTGGTAACCACATGGTAGAGGACAAATCGTCGTGACCATGAGTATTCAAATGCCATCGAGATCTCTTAAAGAGCCCTAACCTTACATAAAAGGGAAGGAAGACATCAGAATGATGTCTCCCAAACAAAGCTGGAAGAGATACACCCTCAGTGGAGGACGCGAAGGGACAATCTCATTTCAAAGGAGTAAAGAGAGCTGAAGTAGCGAGGGGGAACCTCTACTACAGAAGGTAGGACTAAGCCTAGTAAAAACAATCCCCAAGGGGGCTACAGTGGTAAACTCATACCAACTGATGGGGACCCTGTGAGAAGTGGAAAGAGTATCAAAACATCCAAAGGTCCTCTCCAGCAGCTAGGAGTGGGGTCTCAATGGGAAAACAAGTGGTAAAAGTATCTAAAAGAGCTGAATCTCATCTAGAGAATCAAAAGCTCAAGTAAAAGGTGATGGCGACCGGCATCTAAGGCATGACGCCTCCTATCATCAAGTAAGGGAAAGAGGGCCAGAGTAGTGAGGGAGCACCCTCTCTACTGAGGGCAACAACTCTGAGTAAGTAAAACCTCACAGTGGTAACACCCACAGGAACTAGTGGGACCTTGTGGAAAGTGAAAGTGACCTCAACTCATTCATAAGACTAATCCGGCGACTGAGCCTAGAGCATGAATGGTATGATAGGTCACGAAAAGGAGTAGGTGAACTGATCTTCTACTAGAAGCTCAAAGTTCTCGGAGTAGTGATGTTGATATCCGAGGCAAGGTATACTACATCACTACAAGAAAAACAGCTCTAGGTAGTAAGGGGACGCACTCACTACCTGAGAATAGTAATCATAAATAGGATTGATAAAACTTTAGAAGGGTCACAGTGGTAACACCTACCCTGATCGGGTAGGACCCTATGAGAAGCAAAAAGCAACAAAGCAACATTCATAGAGCTACTCTAGCAGCTAAGAGTAGTGTACGAATGCTAAAAGTGAGTGAGAAAAGGAACCAGAGAGCTGATCTTCTACTAGAAATCTGAGCTCCTGAGGATGTGATGCTAACACCTGAGAGAGGATGTACTACATCACAACTAAGGAAATAACTCTAAGGTGACAAGGGAACACACCTGACACCTAATCTGATAATCATGAGTGAGCTCTATGATTATCATAAGATCACAGTGGTAACACCTACCCTAATCAGGTAGGACCCTATTCGAAGTGAAGGTAACACTGCCATATTCATATGACTACTCTGGCAGCTCAGAGTAGTACATGAATGGGAGGTAGACTGTCAAAAGAGGGCAGCAGGGGGTGATCTCTTCTCAGAAAGACCTAAGCCCAAAAAGTAGTGATAGTTACATCTCAAAACACAATGTACTACACCACTAAAGAAGAAATACATTTAAAATCATATAAGTTAATCGACCAACTAAGTGGGAACTCGACCTTGAAGAGATCGTCAAAATACTCTCAAGGGAGGAGAAAGAGAAATTTTTGGGGAATTTGAGCTCTTAAAGAGTTTTACCGGGTTCCTTCTGTGACAAGGGCAACCGGGTTTTTGTCCTCCTAAGAGCTTCCCGTTTTTTTTTAAGGGAATTGTGATTTGGTTTTGATATCCCAGACCATATTCGCCACATGAACCAAACTGGGGAGAGAGAAAATCACATAGGATCTTATAGGAAAATAAATCATTAGTTTTGATAACTCATACCACATTCAACTCATGTGAATGAACTAGGGAGTATAATCATATTAAAATTAATGCATAATCAAGATCAACATCAGGATAGAGGATCAACACTACCACACCTGATTAGTATAGGATGGTGTGGACCCAATATCCTACCTCCAAAAGAGTCTAAACTAATGACTATGACATCCCTAATCACATTCAACCCATAGGAATGGATTGGAGGTTACATCTATCAGATCAAGACTGATAGGAAGAAGAGAATCTCATAGGGATAATGGCTCGCTATCACCCCACCTGACTAACATAGGTGGGTATGGACCCAGTATCCTCTCTCAAAAGAATCTAATCTAAAAAGACTACGACATCCCCGATCAGATTCAACTCATGTGAATGGACTGGGGGCTTTAACTATCAGAGCAGGACTGATAGGAAGAAGAGAATCTCTTCCTAGAAGAGGATCAACATCACCAAACCTAATAAAGTAGGAGGGTGTGGACTCAATATCACATCTATAAATGGTCTAAATCAATGACTTAGACACTCCCTATCACATTCATTTCATATGAATGGACTGAGAGCTTCAACTATCAGAGTAGGGCTGACATGAAGGAGCGATTCACTTTCTATTAAAGGATCAACATCACCGATCCTAACAAATGCAAGAGGGTGTGGACCTAGTCAAAAGTGATAAATGAGCACATATCCCAAATGAGTTTAGTACTTAACTCCCTCTAATCTTAAAAAGAACCTCAATTTAAATTTATTAACTCACATCAAGCTCCATACTAGCTAAATCATGACATCTCACTTATATGAGTATTTACCTCTCTTGAATTGAAATCAAATCCAAAAAGGAATTTAAATTAGATAAATAAATTTAATTTTTTTTATTTCTTGTATGAGAATATACTTCCATATCTTATAGGATATCAATGTATAACGATGATTTCAAAATCATAATTTTCAGACTCAAGTATCAAAAATATCAAAAGGATATAGATTTTCTGAGATTTAGAAATTTACTAGAAAGGAAAGCCATTTACTTATAACTTTTGGGCTCTTTGAGCCACTTTCTCAATTTTCATGTGCTTTGCACAAATTTCAATTACTTGATACACTTTGTGTATCTTTCACTTTTGGAGCTTTGCGCATCTTTTCATTTTTTTTTTGTAACTGGCTTCCTTTTCTAAATCTCTAAAAGAAAACTATTTCTCAGTTGTAAGATCATCTTCCAAGTACAAGAGAAGAAGACTTACTTCTCTTGGACAAGGAAGAATGATCTACAAAACAAATCCTATCCTCTGATAAGAATGAATAACATGATTAAGAAAATTATAAAGTTTTATGCATCAATATACTATAGTTATCTATGAGATAGAGAATCACAAGATAATAAAGAAAATTTTCACTTCTAAATCAAATTTCAATTTGAAAAAGATTTTAGTTCAAAAGAAAAAATCTCTCCACCCCTAAGGTGAGATAGAGAGATCATACTCTTTCATGAGTCATAACTACAAAGCTAGTAGAACTAAAAGAAGTGAGAGAATCATCATAATTGTAAATTATCATTTTTTTTATTGATTAATCATCAAAATAAGGGAGAACGAGGTCCTCCAGCCCAAGTGCTGGAAGGGGGCCTATCTTCCCTTTTGAGGTTACAATCATTTTTTTTAACATATTTTTCTAGTACAGATAGAAGTAAAAAGAAAATGTGCTCATCTAGCACTACAACAGAAGAAAGAAAAGAAAAACTAGAGCTAACGAAGAAGCTGGAGTGACAACTGTCGACTTGGCCTTGGGAGGCGTCATCTCAACTGCCTCTAAACTCTATACGGCTTACTCAATCATCTGCTAAGTCTCCTTGGAGAGTGCTAGCTACCACTCTCCCTCAGAACTGAGGAGTAATCTGCCACTACTGCCCTGACTGTAACTCTGACTGTCATTGTGGCTGGAACTGTGGCTAGGACTGTGGCTGGTACTAGAGATCATCTGAACTGTCTAAGTAGCTTTATCTAAAAGCTGTACCAAATCACTGTTCTGTAGATGGATCTTCCCAGTGGCCATCTGAGTCTGTAAGTGTAAGACTATGGTGTCCGTAGCTACTGATCTCGGAGACCCTCCTGCCTCGGGATCTTCCCGCTCATTCCGGTCCTCGGGCTCTCTCTACTCATCCGAGTGACCTCGACGGGTAGTCTCACAGACCTGCTGTACTCGTATATCCTCATCTGACTCATCCTCGAATGAGTCATCCTCTGAAAAGATCCTACGAAGTGCCTCTATATAGGGACTCATAGGGGAAGTGATCATATGAGTACTGGGAGCTAAAGGTGTCTCAACTCGATCCGGTGACCCAACAGGGGTAACTACTACATCCTCATCACAAGTCATCGGGACCGCTTCAGACCCGGGAGAAACTGCTACATCCATCTGATCTACTACATCAGCCTGCTGCACTGCCTCTGCTAATTGCACTGTCTCATCTGGTCGTGCTGCCTCGACTAACTATACTAGCTCGACTGGGCATACTATCTCCACTGATTGTATTGACTATACTAGTCGTACTGTCTCCACTAACTGTACTAGCTCGACTAGGGTGTCCGCCTGTCGACGTCTTCAAACACTTCTACTGCGACGGGACTCTACACCGGTAACTGGCTGTTTTAGAGCTACCACTACTGAACCAATCTGAGGCCGGGCAGGCTCCTGCTGCTGTCTCCGTCCTCGATGACGTGGGCGTCGTCCTACCACAGGAGCAACTACTAGCGGCCTAGCAACTGGAACTGTTTGCACTGACTGCTGGGGTGTCTGCCCCCTCTGCCAACTGTAAAGTCTCTTAGCAGTCTGTCATCGTAACTAGAAGGTAGCCCGAGAAATCTGACGGAGTAAGCCCTCCCGACTGACAGGCCCTCTGCCACGAGCTAAGCGGACGATGTTCCGAACCCTCTGGGTGAGGGCTCGAACACCAGCGTCCCTGGGTAACCTAGCTCGGGGTAGAGTAGTGGCGATAGGAGGAGCCGCCGCTATACGGGCGACATCCTCCTCATCTCCACTGTGCGTCAGTGGGGAGAAGCGTCCACCCTGAACTGCCTCCAACTCGGGGGCTACCATCACCTCTAGAGTAGGTGCATCAACAACTGGACGTGGCCTCCGCTGCCTGGGAGCCACTCTCCTCTGCCTCTGAACTATCTCATCGTGAACGATGGCATCGGCCATCCGCTGCCTCTCTGCCTCTGACGCAGCTAGACGCAACCTCCTATTCCTATTCCTCCTGGCCCTTCTCCCGAGGCTGGAGGTGGAGGTCGAGGGGACATCTGAACCCACTACCTGGGTGGCAGGAGGAACAGGAACGACTGGAAGAGCCGGAGTCTGCCCGACAGTCTCAGGGTGAGAAAACCGAGCAAAAAATGAAACCTGGCCAGAAGAGGGCGAAGGCACCTCGGTCTGGGCACCCCTCTTCCTAGTGGAAGCGAGAGAGGGAACTCGAACGTGAGGTACTTCCGCCGGAGTGACGGGAGTAACAACAGCAGCAGGCTGCCAGCGCTGAGGGGCCGGGGCAACCTGTGCAACAGGAGCGGCAGGTGCAGGTCGCCTGACCGCTGCACGAACAGGGGGAACAACTGTAGCAGGCTGCCGGTGCTAAGGGGCCCGGGCAACCTGAGCAGCAGGATCGGCAGGCGCTGGTCGCTTGACCGCTGGTCGAACTGGAACTTGGTGTGGCCTAGGCACTGGTCGCCTAGCCACAACGCGCACTGGTTGCGCGAGTACAGGAACGGGACGAGCAGGTGCCCGGGCTATCCGCCGAGCAGCTGGTCGTCCGAAAGGGCGCATGGCTGCGCGTCCTCTCCTCTGAGGAGGAGAGAATGCAGCAGTCTCCACCGGGGTCGGCCCGCCAAGAGTGACGAAGGCCGAGTTAGTGAAGGAACCAAAAGTGATTCCTCCCACTGGCGGAATAGCGAGCAGGGACTCAGGGAGAGTCACCCGCGCGTCCGAACCGAAAGCAAAGGTAACGGAAGGGGCTGAACGAGCCATGGCACTGCTGCCAAGAAAAAAAAGTGAAAAGAATTAATTAGAATTAAAATCATAAAAGAATGAAGGATTTGATAAAGATTTGATAAAGATAGATAGGAATTGATAGGGAAATGAATAGCCTGTAAGGCTGGAAAGAAGTAGAGTAGGGAGGAGACCCTAGCTAAGGGGAAAGAACCCTAACTAAGGAAAGACCCTAACTAAGAGTGGGACGGACCTAATCTAAGGAGTACCAATCCCAGAGTACACACAAGAAATGATAATATAGAATCCAAAGATGGAGAGAGAAATTGGTCCCACCGTGGTCGCCAGAAACCTGTGGATCTTCGAAAGAGCACCGCGCAAACGGGTCGATTGGAAGAGACAGATTGGATCGTGCACATGACTAACCATTGGGGATAGAGGCTTTCACCAACACACCTCGATGGGTAGCAATATACACGATCTAGTCACGGGTTTCCCCCATCTGATACAAAGGCTCGAATGTGGTTTAGTAGATGTGGGACTGAGTTTCCCACGGGCGCAAGCCCCCGTGGTTAATTACATCCCAGGCCAGAGCCTGAGAAAACTCTCGATTAAGGATTATACATTATCCCCTCCTAAATTGGGATCGACACGAGGGTATAGACTAGGAAGTCCTATCCAAAGGAAAGAACGGTTCGAAGGGTTAAATCAACATGTGTGGCTCATACCAGCATTCGGAGGCTCTAGGGTACTAGAGAGAAACTGAAAAAAAATCAAAGTCAAACATTCGATCACATGCGTGAGAGAAGGATGGAGGCGACGTCATCCTGTGACGCGGATAAGTAGGATTTATAGTCCCTAAAAGGAAGGGGACCTACCTACTATTTAAGGCTTACTACGAGACCGAATGTAGTAGCCTCGAATCCTAAATCTAGTTTGGACTTAGTGTTCGACACACACTAAGACCAGTGTCCTAGCTAATGCGAAGCAAAGATCTAGACTTACCCCGGCCTGGATTGGGGGTGCCAGCTAACCACCTAATCGCTTAAAAACCATACTATTAGGTCAATTATGAAAGATGGGTGGGAGGTACAGTTATTTAGAAATAGGACCGACATCTAGAGAATTTTCTAAGTGATCCTGGACTTATGTGGGTCAGATGCTCCTAGCTAATGCAATTAAATTTTAATTAGTTGGTTACTAATGCAATGAATGCTAGTTGAATCGTCAGCTCATGAATGCTATAGAACTTTAAAAACAGGCTTATAGAAAATAATTTTTTGAAAAGACTGAGTCTCCCTAGGTCCGGCACTTCATCCTCATAGGCCAGATTATCCGGACTCAACCCACAGGCAGGGAGATGTCTTATAACAAGGAAAGAAGGATGCAGTAATATGCATGCGACCCTAGACGATTTCGGCAATTTCTTAGGTTCGTTAAGTTTCTATATTATTTAGAACTTAAAATTTTAGGAGTTAGTTATGAGTAGAAAAATTTTGTAGTCCTTAAAGAGCCTAACGGAAATCCAGGCGAAAACAAAAGCGGCATGCAAGAAACAAACCTAGAAAAAGCATGCAATTTCTACTGCACAATCAGGAAAGCACATCAATATAAATCCAAAAATAAATCATCTAAATGTTCATAGGCAAACTGCCCTTATTACAACCCAGATATGCAGAAAGTAAAGTGGCCGGGCACCACTGCCAACAATTCGGATTTCTAAGCCTATGACAGACGCAAATGACTTTGAGTGGGATATTGGTCTTCAGTCTTCTGGGTGTCTCCTTTTTCTTGAACTTCTTGGAACTCTCCTCCTCGGACTCTTTGGATCTCTCCTCCTTGGACTCCTTGGATTTCTCCTCCTTGGACTCTTTGGATCCATCATGGCTTGAATATCCAAACGAAAAGATAATTCCCCCTAGGTAGGGGGCATTGCCTTTTCTCTTTGGATATCTAAAGCCATCCCACTTGATCTCCCAAATGGAAGAAGACTCTCCCATATGAGGATGCCTTCTTCTTATGTGATTCAAGTGGGATAAGAATATCTCAACTCAAATATCAATTTCACAACTCTTAACTATTATTATAAATTTTTACATACAAAAAAAAAAAGGCTGAAGAAATTCTAAAATACCTGCATGATTATCCTAATAAAAATCCCAAGCAGTTTGTATAAAAATAAAAGTGCTAACACCATTGACCCTGTGCCAAGCCATGCTTTTAATTTTGAGGGCTAAGCAGCTCCATCTGTGCAATTATAATTATTTATTTAGCCCTCATTTTTATCTAGGGGGAGTTGAGCAAGCACCTGCATAAAACATTATTAGAAATAATTATAATGCTCCCCCCTTTTATTAGCTTGAGCATGACCACCTTCACGGAAGAACAGTATATATATATATATATATATATATATATATATATATATATATATATATATATATATATATATATATATATATATATATATATATATATATATATATATATATATATATAACGCTCCTAACCTATGGGTAAGTCTAACGCTCACATCCAGAGTGCAATAAATGTAAGCAAACACACCAATCATTTTTCAAACAGCATGCAATGAAATCCACGAAAGCTCCGGCACACAGAAAAAAGTAAAACCCAGCGGTCTAACCTAAGTCTAGAAGTAGTGCCCTAGCAAACAATGTTATGTGTGTGTAAGGCTTGTGTGGTTTGGATAGATCATAATATGAGTAGTTAGTTGAAATTATCTAGAGTCAGGTATGTTAAAAATCAGGAAAGAAAAATTTAGTTGAAATTCAAACATTAATGGATTAGGGTCCCTTTTAGTTAATTCAGTTTGTTGATCAGTTTTAAGAGCTTAGGGTATTCATATTTGAAGTTTAAATTGCATTAGACAATTTTAGAGAGTTCCGGGTCCTCCTAGGAACTAGACTAAGGGTCCAAAAAGTCACTATGGGAAATAGTCTAAGTCTGGGATTGAAGCCAACTTGATTTTTGAAGCCAACTTGACTTTTTCGCTGAGATTTGTGCCCGATCAAGATAATTTCATGATGACGTATCATATATATATATAATCTTATATTTTAGTTTTGTGATTTGATAGAGATAATATGTTTATATGATAATAAGTATGAAATGACTTTCTTTGTACTTCTTAAAGCATCTTTCTAATATAAAAATTTAATTCTTTATGCTAAAATGTTGCTTTATAAAGTAGAAATAAAGCCGTCCCAAACGAAACCTAAGATTAATAGGTCAAGTGAAAGAATCTCGAAAACCCTCCTTGAACAGTTTAACATCATTGAAATGTTTTAATTTAAACAATGTTTAATGTTCCAATTAATTTATTCATTTTTTTAAATTAAATGGTCCATTAAATTAAGGCTTCGTTTGAAACAACTTTTCATTGTTTTTCAAAACAACTTTTTAATACAAAAATTTTTAATTTAAAAAAAATTAAATAAAAAGTTATTTTAGAAAACATTTAGAAAGTTGTATCAAACGAAACCAAATATAACCTCTCCACCATATTTATTTTAATCATTTTCTCTCATTAGTGGAAAAATAAGATAGTTGTTATCCATCATTTTGAGAGATATATATTGCTTGAATAGACAAACAAAATCTGTAGATGTTCATCTTAAATTGAATTATTATGACGAGAGAGAGAGAGAGAGAGAGAGAGAGAGAGAGAGAGAGAGAGAGAGAGAGAGAGAGAGAGAGAGAGAGAGAGAGAGAGAGAGAGAGAGAGAGAGAGAGAGAGAGAGAGAGAGAGAGAGAGAGAGAGAGAGATTTATGTTGTAACTTTGCTTGAAGGTTCAATACACATACTTAAAAAGGAATAATATAGGAGAAAGCAAAGTTTTTGGTGGCAGATTTAGAAAAAAAATAATAGGATTTGACCCCGTTAAAATATACATGCACTACATACTTGAATTAACAAAAATTATTTCTTCCCCACACCTAGAGAAGACATGATTACAAAGTTAGAAGCACTTGCTTAGTTTCATCTACTTTTTGTAAAGATTGTTGGGGCAATATTGTGAGGATTAATAATGCTAATTAGATGATATTTTTTGAGCAACAATGGTTGGTCAATGTGGTTGGAATGGGTGATTCAGTGATGGTGAGTGAGCGATGCCAATCAAATGATGGTGGTCAAGCAGTGGCAGCCGGATAACATTGATCGAATGATGAGAATGGGTATAACAATTGAGGGGCTCTATTTGACAACACGCTTTCTAGATTTGGAGACTAATTGGTCCTTCAATTAAAGTCCCAAAGTTTCTTAATATACTTTGAGTACTTGATTTGGATTTATTTGGACTCAAATCGAATCATTTTTTATATTGTTGGGTTCAACTCATTCTACTATAAGTGTTTTGAATTTAAAATTTATATATATATATATACACTGCATAAAAATTAATTAAACTCCATAATCTAACAATCCACCTTATCAATATGGGTCAAACTATGATTTATAATAAAATATATAGGGGTGTATATTCTATGGATTTGGATGGATTGGTTGATAGATTTGTTAATTCGAGTAAACTAAATCAAATTATAGGAAGAACTAAACCGACAAAATTATATGTAACCAACTGACCTGCAATTTAGGTTTCGTTTGGAATAGCTTTATTACTGCTTTTGCTTTTAAGATCGCAATCATAGCTTTTATTTGACTACTATTTTAAATAAAAATTTATACATCGAAGTTGCTTTCCAGAGCAATTTTACAACAAAATGTTTATAAAAAATTACAGTCGTTCCAAATGGACCCCTTAATTTGATTATTTTGATTCAATTTTGGTATACCTAAAATTTAAAAATATGTTTAATTTCTGCCAAAAAAAACTCTAATAGTAATTATACAAAGGAATTGGATAATGACATTTCGTTTATTTGGAATTGAATATTTATTCAGTTCATACGAATTTTTTTCTAAAATTGAACCATAAAAAGAATCCAAATAACCATAATTAAAAAAAAAGACCTTTTTAATAAACCGAATAAAATCAACCAAATAGAAACGATTGTTTGATTTTTTTACTTAAATATTATTATCATAAAAATATTTCCCCTTCTTATTTTTCATCAACTACTAAGAGAAAAAGATCTAAGCTTTTACAACAATAATAAAGCAAATTCAACAATTTAGCACTAATTTTAATGTAAATTTAGAAGCATTTAATCCAATTTTAATGCAAAACAAATCACAATATCTTTACACAATTTTTTTTTAACTCAACTAACAAAGAGAAGACATGGAATGCTTCACCTCCAACCATTCAAGCATTCCATTTAGATTCCATTTGGAATATCTTTTTTTTGTTATGTAAAACTGCTGTAGATTAAATAATTTTCTAAAGCTGTTATAAAAAATTGATTTTCAGGAAAAAAATGTTTTTGAAAGCAACGAAAAAGCAGTTACCAAATATAAATTTTGATTGTAGTCTAAAAAACAATGTAGTAAGAAAGTTATCCCAAACGAATCCGGTTAATTTGATGGGAAAATACATAAATAAGGCAAACACACACTCACATCATCGAAAGCTACGAACCTAAGTTACTTAGGCTTTGTTTGGGACGGCTTTTATATTTCACTCAAATTAAAATTTTTGTACTAAAACTCTATTTAAGAAACAATAAAGATGTCGTTCAAATAGGGGTGTCAATATTTGACACGACACGAAAACCCGACCCGGACCTGACCTGGAAAATTCGGGTTGGACCCGACCCGATTTAAAAACGGGTCGGGTTTAGGTTCCAAAAATTGACCAGTTTGAATAATGGGTCGGGTTCGGGTTGACCCGATGGGTTGCCGGGTCAACACGTGAACCCGTTTTATTCAAAAAAATTCGAATCCTGTAGCTGCCCGCGCTGCTTGAACCCGCTGCCCGCTAGCGCCCACGCGCCCGCTGCTCAGCCCTCTGCGTGCCCGCGCCCTTTGCCCAGGCCCCAGCGCACTCGCGCCCGCTGTTGTGATGCCCATCGCGTGTCCCGCGCCCGCTCGCGTCCGCCCGCTGCCGTTCCGGCGCCAGCATAACCCAAAATCGGGTCGGGTCAACCTGGCAACCCGCCTGGTCGGGTCCGAATTCGGATTTCCGACCCGTTTGTCTACCCGGGTCAGTTCCAAGTTCGACCCGAACCCGACCCGAGACCCGAAATTGACACCCCTAATTCCGAACGAAGTTTTAGTTAATAGCCAAAACTGCTAATCAGTAGATCAAAATGAGCTGTGGCGGTAACCTTTCTCAATTGTCTTTATCAAATGAAATGAATGTGTTTGACATGGTTGGATAGGAGCTTCAATAATTTTCAAATGTAGAGGCTTTATATATTATTTGGTAGCTAGGCTGTCACTCACACACCTCAGCTCTACTATAAATAAGAATCACACACACATTTTTTTTTTTTTTTGAATAAATAATCAATCTAAAAGACCGACAATATAGTGTTGTAATTAACTTCCTTTATTTAGAAATATAATTAAAATATAAGCATATTCAATTATGTTAATTGTATTTAATGAGATTAATTTATTTTGATTGATTTAATAGATTAATGTTGAGATTAGTGCAATATAAATTTTTTATTTATATACTATCAATCTTAAAGCAGTTTTACTAGATTTTTAATAAATAAATATTTTAAATATTAATATTTTTATGTGGAAATCCAACCTGCTCAAGCTGTTTCATCCATTTGGAGCTTTTATTAGCTTTTTCTTTCCCTAAAACCTGATTAATAAAATACTATTCCATGTGTTAAGCCTTAATTAATGCTCCATTTATATTATTACTAGCTATCAATATCCACTAGGTATAAGTGAGTCAAGCCGACTAGTAAGTGTGCTCGAGCTCGGCTCGATATATGGTTTGCGAGTTGAGCCTGATGAGCTAACGAGCCAAGCTTGACTCGACTCATGAGCTTGCGAGTCTGCTCGTTTAAAATTTTTTAATATAAAATACACTTAACATATATTAACATTTAAGATTTTAAGTACAAAATTGCTAAAAAATATTTTAAAAAGTATCTCACTTTCTTTTGATAATTAATTCCTTATTAATTTTCTTTTAATTTCTCATTATTTCACCATATTATTATAATAATTGGTTGATCATAATCATTTTCTTTCTTTCATAATAAATTCAGCTCGAACTCAGAGAATAAGATTTGAACTCAAGCTCGAACTCGATTTATTAATCAATCTCAAGCCAGGGGTGACTCGAGCTGCCTCAACTTGTTTATACATCTAGGTGTGAGTGAGTTAAGCCAACTCATGAGTCGGGCTCGATGAGATAACAGGCCAAGCTTTAGTCAACTTTGACTTGATTCATTAACTTGTGAATCTCCTCATTTAAAAAAATTAATATAAAATATACTTAAAAATATATTAACATTTTGAAGGTTTAAGAGCAAAGTTAAAATAACTAAAAATTATATCTCACTTCCATATATCAAATGAGTCATTATTTATCTTCAAATTTTTCATTTTATTAGGACAACATTTTTTCACTTCTATTTTGCTAGTTTAAAAAAATTTTTGTGCAAGAAATTGTTGTAGAAAGCAGTTTCAAATGAAGCTTTAGGCTTCGTTTGAGATGGTTTTTTTATTGCTTCTTAAAATAGCTTCCTAGTACAAAAATTTTATTTTTTGTACTAGGAAGCTGCTTTAAGAAGCAATAAAAAAGCTGTCCAAAACGAAGCATTAGTCTTCATTTGAGACAACTTTTTTGTTGCTTTCTAAAACAACTTTTTAGTACAAAAATATCTTGAATTAGAAAATTTTATACTAAAAAATAATTTTTGAAAACAATAAAGAAGCTGTCCCAAATGAAGCCTTAGACTTCTAGAATTAAGCTCGAGCTCGAATTATCAATGAAGCCCAAGCTAAAATCTAGCTGATGAAATATTAAAATAGAGCATTGGAAACAGAAACTGTAAAAATAATCTAGCTTGCCAGCCTTTTCAAAACAAAGTAGCCCATGTGCCCTTTTTGAAGAGGAAACTTCTGCTAAAAGTAACACAGATTTGTATTTTACTATTTTTACATAAAAATTCAAATTTTATCTTGAGATTATATTGCAATTCTTATATATATAAATATATGCAAATTGAAACCTCAAAGTGGACCCCAATTAAAGACATGCCCAATGTCTTAAAGCTGAGCCATTCCTCAAATAGGCTTGGCCGCTTGCGTACTGCTTCACGACACAGGCTGCCCGACCGGTATGATATAACAAAACTATTTAAGTACAACTTTTCCAACTATAAAAACTTCTTTAATATCATAAAAAAGACAATTTTTATTTAGGGTCTATTTAGGGATTACTTATTCTGTGGAGACACCGGAGGCAATTCAAAGAACGCCATGTCACCTCCTTGCTATGTACCGCAACTGCATACATGTTACGTAACGCGCTATGATTCGCCTCCGAACACAGAGCTACGTCCGGGTCCGTACAGAATAATCTCTCCTATTTAGAGCCGCTATAACTTTGAAAAATATGATTGTAAAGTTATTGTGTGATGTAAAATAATTTTTTTTATAGCTCCTATGCATTGAAGTTTAGTTTGGAACATATTTTTTAGTGCTTTTAAAAATAGTTATCAAGTTTAAAATTTTTAGTTCAAAAAGTTTTTATATTAAAAATCTAATTCAGAAAGCTGTAAGAAAGCTAGGTTTCGTTTGGGACCGCTTTCTTACTGCTTCTTAAAGTGGTTTTTTAGTACAACAATTTTAATTCTTGTACTAAGAAGCTGCTTTAAGAAGCGGGAAGAAAACCGTCCCAAACGAGGCCTTATTTGGCTATTGATTTTTTGTTGCTTTTAAATGTGCTAAAAGAATGTTTTTAGAGCATTTTAAGAAAATTATTTTTCTTGCAATATACTTTTACAAAATTGTCCCAAAGAGATCCATAATAGATATGATTGCAAAAAATAACTTTTAGCACAAATATTTTTAAATAGCATTGATAAAGAGCAATAGAAATAGCCAAACAAATATATGATTGTGGTTTGAAAAATATAGTAAAAAAAGGCTATCTTAAATAGGCCTTTAACTATTATGAAAGGATACATTCAATTTGTTTGATATAATAATAATAATATTAATAATATTTTTTTATTGAAAGAAAAAAAAAGTAGTAGATTTAATAAATAATTAAATTTTTTCTAAAAAAATGAATTATCAAAATATATATATTTTTTGGATGGGATATTTAATCTAAAAAATTGGACCAATTCTTTCTATCATTATAACTAACTTTATTTGACGCTTAAAAAAATAAATAATCTTTTGAAAAATTGCACTTAAATAAAATATATAGTATTATTCTAATTTTAATTAAGTTTCAAAATAAATACCAAATAATGTTTTAAATAAATTTTAAAGGACCTCAGCTCGGAAGCATAGAAAATAAGCTCTTTCAGAATAGAGAACAAACACAACTCTTTTTGGCCTATTGGTTGAGAGCTTAGGCTTCCAACTAAGAGGTTTAGGGTTTGAGTCTATGTGTATGCGTTGTGTGTGTGAGTTTGACTTAAATAAGCTCTTTCAGAATAGAGAATAAATTAAAAAAAAAAAAAAATACCCGCAAGTTTTTTCATTTTAAAAAACATATTATTTCTTCTCTTTTATATTTACACAGCAACAGGTTCTGGTAATCCCGCGGAGTACGAGACAACGGAGAGCGACTCCTGTCTCTGAAACCGCTGCTGCTTTGCGATGAACTCCTCCACCGTGCGCCGAAACTGCTCGGCATCCTCCTCTGCCTCCGCATCCACTCTATCTTGCGCCGCAACTGCCTTCACTTGCGGCAGCTTCAGCGGTGGCGACGAAGACAACTTCGCCTCGCCACTACTTACCTCCGTTTCCAAGAGTAGTATCTTCGGCTCCTCCCTTATCTTCTCCAATTCCTCCGACCGGCTCCGCGGGGAAGCACGAATCTCCACGCATACCTCCTTGTCCTCGTACACCACCTCCTCCGCCTCCCCCAAATGCGGCGGCGTTGGGTACGATAGATTAGAGGATATTTCATCAGATCCGTCCACGGAAGAGAGAGCGGAGCAGGATTCCGATGATGAGGCGATTTGGCCGGATTTAGCGAAGAGGACGACGACAATGGCGTTTCCAAGGAGAAATACAAAGGTAGGGCTAAAAAGAACAACTGCGGAGCGGCGGAGGAACACACCGGAATTCCTCGCGATTGACGGAACGTAGTTGTAGGAGTAGGAGAGCACGACAAGGGCACCGGCGAGCTCAAGAAAGCGGAGAAGCCGTCCGATATGCCGGAATCTGCGAAATCGCGGCGTTGCTGTTTCCTTCTCCCTCTCCATCGGACGATCGAGGGTTGAAGATCTATTTCGTGGAGAGAGATTGCGCTCAGAGAAAGATATCTCCGGCGAGAAGAGACAGTAGAAGCCAAACTGAAATCTCCGACGAGGGTATGCGGAGGAGCCCTTTTATACCCGAGGAAAGCCGGATAAACTGCGTAAAGTGAATTAGGGTAGCGATATGGTCACCTCCCGCTGCGGCGGTAAACCAATGGAGTCCGGTGGTGGTGTGGTCCCTGTAGCAATCTTTCGTCAAAACGAGAAAACGAGTACAAATTGAGTCACATCATTGTAATCATAAATAAAAATAAATAAAATATAACAAAATAAAAAAAGGGATTTTTACATACCTAATACTTAAAACAAGCCTATTTACCTATTTAACACCTAAACTTTCATATTTACCTCTATACCACCTTCAAACCCTTATTCTCATCAAAAATAACATTCCGTCACCTCCCCGTCGCCTCCCGTCAACACAAAATCGCGAAAAAGGGCGGGAACCTACAACAACTTCTTTTCTTGACGTGAATCGCACAGTTCGCGACTGCTTGGCGAACTTCTCTCTGAATCACACTGTTAGCGAATCCAACCTTCTCCTCTTATTCAGATTCGGCATCTGATACAGGCATGAAAAAGTTCGCGTCGGGTTCAGTTCGTATAGTTTGGTTCTGTTATTTTTAAATTTTTTTCCCTTCTCCATTGCACAATTGGCGCCTTCTGCACTTGAATTAGCGACAAAATAGGTTCTGAACTAACTGACGAAATATGCGAAACAGAAAAGCTTCTATGGACCTTAGCCGAAATATGATTCATCTGCTCTGCTTTTATTAATCTTTAGTTATATTAGTGGAGTGCAACAATGTGTTTTATGGACCTTAGCCGAAACATTTAATCTATTTTATCATATAAATTTGTTTTATCATTTATAACTGTTTAATATAATCCCTTTTTAATTTTATTTACAGACATGGAGTGCAACAATGTGTGCTCTATTTTTTTCAAATATGGAGGATACTGGACTGAGGTGAAGGGCCAAAATAGGATGAAATATGTCGGTGGAAATCAGAAAACTTTGAAATTTGATAGAAGTCACATTAATTTGTTGTTATTGAAAGAACAGACCAAAGCAATTTGCCAGTGGATTAGGGGTCATGCCTATGATCTACATTATCATATTAGTGGAACATCACCTAAAATGTACATGCCAATTAAAAGTGAGAATGATGTGATTGACATGCTTTTAGGTTCCCGCAATGTCAACAAAGTTGAGGTGGTGGTTGTAGTGATAGATCATCAAGAAGGTATGATTTATACAGATGAAACTCAACGTGGCTATGTGTAAGATGTAAGTGCCACGAATACGGTGAACAATGACATATTAGTAGATGGTTTGTATGATGCTTCATTTGTGGGTGGAGTTGAAGAAACAAATATTTTATGTGTAGGTTCCCGTTTTGAGGATTCGTCAAGTTTCAAGCAAGCTATTCGTTCTAATGCAATATTACAGAACTTTGCAATTAGAATAAAGGCAAGTGACAAATCAAGAGTTATTGCTACATGCACATATCGTGGTTGTCCATGGAGAATACGCGCCTTTTTATGTTCAGATGGCCATTCATTTGAAGTTAGAAAATTACTCTCGACACATTTATGTCCAGGAGTTAACAGAGCTAGGAACAAACAAGCTACCTCAAGCTGGATTGCTCATGAAATTCAAGACATTGTGAAAAGGAATCCTGATGTTACTCCAAAGGATATTGGTAATAACTTAGAGACCACTTTTGGATTATCTTTATCATACATGAAAATATGGCGTTCAAGGGAGTTAGCAAGAGAGCAAATGTTTGGTTCAGTTGATGATAACTACAAATGGGTGCCGACATTGAGGTCAGAGTTATTGAATAGGAATCCTGGTTCACATATAACATACCAATGTGACAAACAAAATGCCTCATTTAAGAGGTTTTTTGTTAGCTTCAAGGTTTGCATTGATGGTTTCCTTGCCGGTTGTCGATATTTAATTGACATTGATGCTTGCCATCTAAAATCAAAATATTTAGGCGTCCTCCTTTCTGCTAATTCGTTGGATGGGAATAATGGTTTATTTAATATTGCATTTGCCGTTGCTGAATCTGAATCGAAGAAGAGTTGGGAGTGGTTTCTTATGAATTTGTCCCAATCTTTTGATGTTCATATAGAACATTTAGCATTTATTTCAGATATGGAGAAAGGGCTTGGTGAAGCAATTAAAACTGTCTTTCCTCATGCCGAGCACAGAGTATGTATGCGACACCTTTGGAAAAATCTTAAAAGACTTTTTCGTTGTGATGATAGCCACAATTTGCAAAAATTGGTATGGACTGCTGCTAATTGTTATAGCCCACATGAGTTTAACTCGAAGTTACAACAAATATTTAACATTAATCCACAACTTCATTCATACTTGACATCATTATCCTATAAATGGTCGAAAGCAACATTTTCAAACCATATTAGGAACCACTACAACACGAATAATATGGCTGAATCCTTTAACTCTTGGGTAGAGGAGGCAAGAAGTAAGCCTGTTGTTGATCTGATTGATATGATTCGTGGTATGTTGATGGAACAATGTGCTCATCGAAAGTCAAATGCTGTTTCTTGGAGAGGTCCTCTTGTTCCTTGTGTGGATGAATACATTAGAGATGTTACAACTAGAAAAGAGCACTTCATTATAAGACAATCAACTGCAACCAAAGCTGAGGTTGAAGGGCTATCTAAGCGACATGAAGTTGACATAGAGAATCATACGTGCACTTGTGGTTTTTGGCAGATTGCAGGCTTACCATGTATACATGTTGCAGCGTTTATAGGAAGTAAGCATCACACTTTGTGGCACACATATGTGGAGGAGCTATATTATAGTTATAGGTATGTAGTCTTACTTCATTAAAAGCTTTGTTCATTTTTTAAATCTAAACAACAGTATTTTATGCAGACACAGAATGGCATATGAAGGAGCCATATCAACATTGCCAGGGAAAGAGCAGTGGACCTTATTACCTGATAACCAGTTTGTTTTCTCACCTGTTATAATCAGGCCATGTGGTAGACCCAAGAAAAGACGTATTAAAAGCTTCTTGGAAGGTTCACAGAAATAAAAAACAACTCATAGATGTGGTCGATGTAATTCTTGGGGTCACCATAGAAGCACCTGTAAGGAACCTATAAGATTTGAGGGACAAGATATTCAAACTGATGTTTCTACAAAATTACCCATTTGGCGTGCCAGTTATAATTCTGGTCCCGAGTGAAAAGCTGCATTGCTGATTTTTGTATAGGTTTAAAGCCAAAGACTTATAATTTTGCTATTTTTTGAAAAACTGCATTAACTTTAAGTGCTGTTTTTTTGTTCTGATATTGGTCTTAGGATTCTGTTTTGAAAAACTCCATTAATTTCAGCTATAATTTGTGCTGTTTTGAAAAACTGTATTTTATTATTATTCTGTTTTGAAAAACTGCATTAATTTCAGCTGAAACAGAAGCAGTAATTTGTGCTCCCGTGATGAAAACTGTAGAAGCAATGTTTTCAGCTAGGAGCAAGCTTCGTTGGCAATGTGCACCCGCGATGCCAACTGCAGAAGCAGCAATGACAACCAATGCTTTTGGAGAAATCATTCGAAACAGCTTAACATCATTTGAATTTCGAAACAGCTTAAGCAGCTATCTAATATTTCAACTTATCGAGTTAGCATCATGTGCCAAATAGAAAATTTTCAAATTCTTTACAATGAAAGCTAACTGAACTCCGAAGATTTCATTGATTGTCAAAATATTTACATTGACTCAAAGTCACATTTATGCATAATGACCTTTATTTACAATGAACGCTACAATAACATTAAGGAAAATCACTATAACCAACATAATTTTTATTTGTAATAGCTCGGCTCTAATTGAAGCAATATGCGTTGCACTGCTTCCAACAACATTTGAACTTCAAAAATTGCTATCATACGTCAATTCATTAACTTCATCACACCATCGAAAGTAATGGCAATCGTCTTCTATTCTATTTCGGGAGCATTTGTAGAATCTTCTTCCTTTGCTACGAGATTGGTAAGATGTAAATATCGTGCATTGTAAGTTGCAATGACAATATATTTGATTACTAAAGTTTCGGATTGGTGTTGCCGAGGAACTCGAACTCATTGTAGATTGCCTCCGTAACGTCCACCTTAAAAAAAAATGAAACAGAAAAATCAGAAATTCAAAAAAATAGACTTTGGCATTAAGATCGGAAACAACTAATATGCATTTGTTGTTTCCGATCTTGGAATTAAGATCGGAACAAAAATAGACTTTGGCATATGCTCAGTCTGTTGTTAAGATCGCAGAAGTTCAAAAAAACTGAAACAGAAAAATCAGAAATTAGACTTTGGCATTTCATCAAACAACTAATATGCATCTCTAAATTTACAAACTCAACATAATGAATGAATATTTGAGTAGTTCACCCTAAACAACTAATGAAGAAGATCACCATCAACAATGAGATTATTTATAAATCTATTAAAAAATGAAAACGAATGAACAAGAAAAAAACTGTCACAGTGCCGACCTAAGTCGCCCGAACTCAGACTCCCGAATTCTAACACAAAACCTGGCGTAAGACGGATAAAATTAGGAGAAGCCGAACTTGCCTGCGGACTTCGAAGAGGCGGCGAACGGGCGGAGAACTTCCTGAAGTGGTGACCCTAAACCCTAAACGAAGCAAACGAGATGAAAGGAGCGAACAGGATGAACGGGGCGAACGTCCGAAAATGGAGTGGTATAATTGATTTAAAATGAGCGGTTCAGGTGGTATATTAGTAAATAGATTAGTTTAGATGTTAAATTTGTATTTTAAACATTTTTAGGTGTTAGGTATGTAAAAATCCCAATAAAAAAAAGAGAAAAGTTGTTAATTTTTAGGAGGTTATGAGGAGATTAAATTTAATTTAAATTTATTTTTTTTTTAATTTGGGCTTCATGCGAGCTTCTGAGCTAGGGTTTCTGATTGAGCTCTTCTGGCCGCCCCTTCTTCTCCTCCGAGGAGGATCTCCTCCAGGATGTTATCCTCCTCTTTCTCACACTTTCCCCCTCTAGCTTTTGTTTATGTTCCCCCACTCACCGCTGCTAGTTCCCCCCTCGTTTGGAAAATTCTCATCGCTTCCCAAGCTTCCAACGATCTCACATCTTCCCTTGCTCACTTCCCGACCGAAAATGCCACTGCTCACTTTACAAAAGCTCAATTTGATGATGGTTCTCCTGAATGGTCGCTCTCCTTAGTCGGCTATTTGATCTATCGTCGCCTGTACTATGATGCTTGGTTAGATTCTTATCCCAACTTGTTTTCTAGAGTTGGATATTCGCAAATCTAATCACTCACCCATCATTTTGCAAAATGATGCAAACATCCAGCAAAAACATAGATTTCTTTATAAGAATTAATGGGTTTCCAAAGCTGGTTTTTGGGACTGCCTCATCTCTGCTTGCTCTCTACCCTCACTTAGAAGTCCAATTTGCCCATTCTACCAGAAACTCAAGATACTCAAAAACAGTATTAAAACCAAATATTGGGCATCCTCTAACTCTCCCAAGCAAGAAATTGAAGACCTTTCCAATGCTCAACATCTCATTTTGGAACAAATTCAGGCTTCCCCCACGGATCCTGGACTAAACTTGGCCTTAAAAATCAATAATCACAAATTGTTAGAAAGAAACTCTGATTGGACTGATTGTATTTCACAAAGAGCTAAAGCTAAATGCTTGTCTTGTGGATAGGATGATTTAAAATTTTTTTACTCTAGAATCAATGTTCGACATAATCATAGTCTTATAAAATCTATTACCACAGCTGAGGGAGTTCTTAAAAATTCCAATAACATCAATAATGCTACTGTTAGCCACTTTCAAAAGCTTTACAACACCCCATATTTGTCGAATTCTGACAGTTAGAATTCTCCTATTGGTAACACCATCCCTCATCATCTCATCTCCAGTTTAAATGCTGAAGCAATTATGGAAGAAATCAAAGATGTGGTCTTTTCCTCACCCAACTCCTCAGCCCCTGGACCTGATGGATACACTTTTGAACTTTATAAGTCCACTTGGAACACTATTGGAAAGCAATTATGTGAATTTGTTTCCTCTTTTTTCTATTCTGGTTCTTTACGTACACTACAGGAAAATCACCCATTACCGGCAGAATTTTTTGGAGGCTTTCCGACGGTCAATTTTTTGGCTGCTTTTTGGCAGTGTTCCAATGGAAAACAATGAGACAGCTTTTTCGGTCGATGTTTCCAGCGGTTTATTTCCTGCATAATTTTTCGACGACTTTTCTAGCTTTTGGTAGCCTTTAAATAATTTAAATAAAATGATTAAAAATTTAACTATTTAAATGATTTAACAAAAAAAATAAATTTTATATTAACTAATTTAAGTTATCTATTTTCTTAATTAAAAAGATTTAAATTTAAAATTATTATTTAAATTTTAATTTATTTTAAAATTTTATTTTCAATGATTAGTAATTTTAATAGTATTTTAATAAATTATTAAGTTAATAATTTGTTTAAATTAAATTTCAATGATAATACATTAATTTAATTAATTTCCAATTTAAATTAATTAGTAATTACTAATTTTAATTTTTAAAATTATTATTAATTTTTATTTACATAATAAAATTAATTAGTTAATATAATTTAAGTTTTTAAATTGAATATTAATTTTTAATCCAAATAATATATTTTAAATATAAAAAAATAAACAATGAAACATATTTTGTATTATAACATTATGGTTATGTGTTTGATAAATTTTGAATCCAACGAAGTTCAAATCCTGCAAGCAGAGCATGGGCGTAGGCAGACAGGCAGACCAGCAGGCACTCAGGTGGCAGGTGGGGCAGGATGCTCAAGCAGTCATGGGTGGTAGTCGGTCAGCACGGCGGGAAGGCAGCGGGCAGCACGAAAATGCATATGGGCAGGCGATTAGAGCGCCTAGGCAGCTTGGTCCGCCGGTCAGTGGGCAATCGGGCATCTCAGTAGAAAGAGAGCGGGCGGTGCAGGAAGGCGTCCAGGTGGGCGGGCAAGGTTGTGGGGTAGCTGAGCAACTGACCACGTGAAGGCATCATAGTGGTCAGCAGGTAGATTGAGCGGTCGGGTAGCCAGGCATAATAATTTTTGAATTTTTTTCCTGTTCCCAAAGAGCGCCGGATAGCTGCCATGATTTTTTACTTCCAAAAAAGGCCGCTGAAAAACTTTTTCTTACTGTGTTTTACCGGCAAAAATTTTCCCATCGAAAAATCACCGGTAAATTTTAAAACCACCGGAAAATGATCACTTTCCACTGGAAAAAGCTACCGGTAATAGGTAATTTTGTTGTAGTGCTAAAGATGTAAAGCTATGACCATTACACTGATCCCTAAACGTTCTCATGCTGCAAATTTATCAAACTATAGGCTGATTTCCATTTGCAACATTTTCTATAAAATTATTGCTAAGATCTTGGCTAACAGAATGAAAGTGGTCATGCCTTTCATCATACATCCTAGCCAATCCAACTTTATCAAAGACAGAGTCATCTCTGATAATATCTTTTTGCCAGCTAAACTTTTTTGGAGATTTTAATCTAAAAGCTAGAGATAAGTACTTTCGTACCAAATTTGACATACATATGGTCTTTGATACTATATCAAAAGAATACTTACTTAATCGCCTTCTTGCCAAAGGCTTTCCTACAAAATTCATTTCATGGATCAAAGGGTGTATTACTAATGTCTATTTCTCCATATGCATTAATGGAGCTCTGGAAGGTTACTTCAAATCGACTTATGGCCTTAGACTGGGTTGCCCTCTTTCTCCTTGTCTTTTCATCATTGTTATGGATAGTCTTTCTTCTTGCTTTGAGGAGGTTGCTACCACCAACACTTTTCAAGGAATCTTTGTATGTAATACTTCCATTTCTCACCTCCTTTACACTGATGATTTGCTGGTGTTTGGTAAGGCTTCCATTGAAAATGCTGAGGTCCTCAATGAATTACTCCATTTTGCTTATATTTAGTGCTTGCAGGAGAACAATGAAAAAAAACACTATCCTATTTTCTAGAAATGTTTTGAATGATCATTGCATATCCAGTATCCTTAACTTTCCTATTTCTAGCTCTCCTATCAAATATCTTGGTATTCCTATCTTCCATAGGAGACTCAAACTTAATGACTTCCAGCCTTTGCTACAAAAAAATTCAAAGTTACCTTGAAGGTTGGAAAGCAAAAATCCTCTCTTTTGCTGAAATGATGGAATTCCATAAATTCACAATATGTAACTTTTAGCCTATTGGATTAGAGGGGCTATTATACCCAAATCTTGCTGCAAAACCATCAATAGAATTTGCTCCACATTCTTATACTTTGGTGACATCTCCAAAAGAAAGCTGTATATGATATCTTGGAAAGAAACTTGTAAACCAAAAGAATTTGGTGGGCTTGGTATTTCGACCATTCATCTGCTCTCTCATGCTTTTGGCTGCTCCACTATTTGGAGATTCTATAACTTTGATAGCCTTTTTTTTCCATTGGCGGAGGGCTAAATATATCTCCATTTGGAATCCCATGATCTGTCGTTGTTCTGTTTATTGGAGAAATTTTTGTGTTGTGGCTGAGAATATAAAATATAATTTAAATTTTAAAGTCTTTGACAATAACAAGCTTTCCTTACTATGGGACTCCTCGTGCTCCGGTTCTTCTATTGCTAATAAACTTGGGAATGTTCATAGGGAGAGCTCTCTTTTAACTTACTTTAAGCCTATTACACTACAGAAAAATCACCCACTTCCGGCGGCTTTTTCCGGCGGAATTTGAACAGTTTCCGACGGTTTTTTAATTTTCCGACGGTTTTCCGGCGGCTTTCGTGCCGCCGGAAAAAACGGCATAGGAAAATAATTTCCGACGGCAAATAAATCCGGCGGTTTGCCGGCGGTCAAAAACCACCGGTTGAAATAAAAAAAAAATACACAACCCGCTCCCGCTGAAACCGCTCCCCAGCGGATCCGGCGGCACGCCAGCAACCCGCTCCGGCGGGCGGTCGCGCCAGGCCTTGGGTCGCGCCGGACCAGACCGCGTCGCGTCGCGTCGGACCGCGCTCGCATGCGCCAGGCGAGCCCGAGTGCGCCAACAAGCCCGCTCCCGCGCTGTCTTCGCTGAGTTTCGAACCGTGGACCTCCTCACCCGCAACCCCGATCCCTGACCAATGCGCCGATTCTGCAAAATGATTAAAACTAAGTATTTTTTTATTTATATTAAAATAGTCTGAATATTATAATTAAACATTATTAATTACAAATTTTTATTTTAATTGATAATTAAAATAAACTAGTTAAGTAAAGCCGTCGGTAATCCGTCGGAAAGCCGCCGGAAAATTCCGCGGGATAATTTTGCGGGAAATTAGCCGTCGCAAAATTTTGCGGGGAAATTAGCCGTCGGAAAGCCGCTGGAAAGCCGTCGGAAAGCCGACGGAAATTTTTGTAGGAAATAAGCCGTCAAAAACCGCCGGAAAGCCGCCGGAAAGCCGCCGGAAAATTCCGTCGGTAATAAGTGATTTTCCTGTAGTGTTAGTTGCCTGATCAGTAATGGCAATTGATGCCTTCCTTTTATTATGTGTGGGCCAATCATTCCCATCTTAACTACTATGCCTATGGTAAACTCTGGTATGACCTACCTTTGGTTTGATTCTAAAAAGCCTAGTTTTAATAATTTCAAAATATATTACTATAGAGATCACTCCACTGTGAGTTGACACAAATTTGTTTTGCACAAGAGGCATGCTTTACATTTCTCAGGCTTTACCTGGTTAGCATTCAAAAATGGTTTGAAAATAGCTGATGCATTGATTTTTAGGGTGATGCTACCAAATGTGTGTTTTGTTACCATGACTTGGAAAACCAAAATCACTTTTTATTTGAATGTGATTATACATATGTTATGCTTAAAAACTTGATCCCTCGTATTGGCTATATGCTGCTCCACCCTACACTCCTGGAAGATTTTAGCTGTATTGATGAATGGGTTACAGATAAGAGCTAGAAAAATTTATAGTACTTGATGATGTGTGCGATCACTTATTACATTTGGAGAGCCAGAAATGATAGATTGGTTAGCTATCAAATTAACTGCCATGCTACCATTATTGCCAAAATCAAAAAGGTTGTTTCTTACAAAATCTCAAAATGGAAAAATTCCCATGTTTTCCAGCAACTGGTTATTTAATTCCTATGGGACAGTGTGGGGTTTCCTGCGATTACTTTGTCGTCATCTTTCAAAATATAGAATAATGGATGGTGTTTTTTGGGTCTCTGGAGAGTCTTTTTGGCAACTAGAGATCTTTTTGAAGGACGATAATGAATGCTAGTTTATCTATACTTCGCCTCGGACAGTCAAATTTGGCAACCAGGGGATCCCTTGCATCTTTTTAGATGATTTTGCTGCTATGCATCCCGAGTCCTTGGTTTCTCTTTATCTCCCCCTTTCTTTTACTGTTATCTTGTTTTGGTTGTTCTCCAACCTTGGCTGTTAGGTTCTTGCTACATTTTGGTGCCTGCTTTTGTTTTGATTTTTTTACTTACTGTAAATTTCTCTTTAGATCAATGATATGGGCTTCTGCCCCAATTTTATAAAAAAAAATGATTTTTAATTGTGGTTAGACTGTTGAATTGTAATGATTTTAGTATATTTTGATTATTTTATAAAATAATGTGACTTAAGTGACAAAATTAATTTATTTATTTATCAAATTTAACTCTTGATAGTTTATTAATGAGTCAATTTTTTTATTCATTTTCAACCAAATTTCAATCTAATATTTATGGGGATTTATATACACCATGCTTAAACTTTTATCATTTATATAGTTAACATATAAATTTTAATATTTATTTAAAATAACACTTCTTTAATAGAGTTAACAAAATTATTACACACCTTGTGATAAAGTGGTGAAGGATTTCATTAAACATCCTCATTTCGAGATTCCCTTGTCACTTATGTCTCATCGATCAACATCTCTTGCTCAAGATAGCACATGAATGATGAAGACGACTGTCACCCGATGAGTATGGTCTTTCAGACCTCCATCACTAGATTACAGTCCTTCCGACCTCTATCGTCAGACAATAATCTTTTTGACCATTGTAGCCTGCAGACTACTGTCCATTTGATCTCCATCGCTAGACAATGATCTTTTTGACCAATGTTGCCTGTCAACTACGATCCTTCCATCCTCCATCAGCGGACTACATTATTTCAGACCTCTATCGCCAGTTGACTGCAGCCCGTTCGACCTCCATCATCTGACAATGATCATTTCTACCTCCATCACCTATAGACTACGGTTCCTTCTGATCTTCATTGCCAGACAATAGTCTTTCTTACCACTATCGCTCGCCGACTACGGTGCTTTCGACATCTGTCTCTAGACAATTGTCTTTTTGACCACTGTTGATTGTCAATTATGGTCCTTCCGACTTCCATCACCAGTTTACAATCCTTCCAACCTCCATCGTGAGATTATGATATTTCTAACCTCCGTCATCTGCTAACTATGGTTTTTTGACCTCCATTACCATACAATGGTCTTTCTGATAACTGTTGCCCACCGGCTATGATCCTTTTGACCTCCATCTCCAGATAACGATCTTTTTTACCGCTATCGCTTAAAGACACGGTCCTTCCGACCTCTCGTCGCCAGATTACGGTCCTTCTGACCTCTTTTGCCAGACTACCATCTTTCCGATCTCTATAACCTATTGACTATGGTCTATCTGACATCCATCACCAGATAAAAATCTTTCTAACCTTCATCTAATGACGATTATTGTTCTTCCAACCTACATCTCTTGACAACAATCTTTTCGACCTCTGTTTCCCACCAACTGTTATCCTTTCGACCTTCATTTCCAGACAATGATCTTTCTGACCACTGTTTTTCAAATATATGAGCATAGAAATTTCAGTACTTTTAGCATGTTTAAATAATATTTAAAATATCACATAAATATACAAAAGTTCATATATATGGCATAATAGTATGGTTTATGAAGATAAACTTCTAGACACATTTCAAAAGTGAAAAATTATAAAACCATTCATATGTAACATTCACAATAATATTTCATAAAATACCTAAAATAATTTCTATTAATGCCAATATACTTATTAAAATACCTAAAATATCATATAATAAAAAATATCGAATTAAAATTTAATTTATACATACTTTTATGACCAAAATATTTCATTATATAAGATACTAAAAGTTACACTATGAAAAGTTTTCCAATCTTCGTAGATCTAAGTTTCTGCAAAATTTGACTAGATAAAAAACCAAATTTCATACAAGAGACAAAATTAAAATCTAAAGTGGGATGATGGTAGCCTATCTTGAGCTGAACAATATTCTCATTTAGCCTGACAGACGAAATCAACTCCAATACCTCTTAATCCAGCCTTCTCTCTCTTCTTCCTTTTTTTTCTTTGTCTTCTCCTCTTCTCTGGCCAAAGGAACAAAATAAGATGAGGAATAGATTTTGAAAGTGAATTTAAATATTTATATAAAATTTCATTCCTAAAACTGAGATACCAAAGCTTCAATGCCATAGTGGCCCTATTAATTCCTAAAACTGAGATACCAAAGCTTCAATGCCATAGTGGCCCTAATGGCCAAATTATCATCTTAAAATTTGAGAAATGAGCATCGCAGTGCTGACACGATAGCATTATAGCACCCCCAAGAGATGTTTTTAACTTATCTAATTCTTAATAATAGAGAGATAAGCACCACAATACCACATGATAGCATTATGGTGTCACAAAAGAAATATATAACACTGCAACACCAATACGACACCACCATAGTGCTCCTAAAGGACACTTCCAACTTATCAAATTTTTCTCCCAAATTCAATAAAAAATATAATAATTTATAGAAACTTAATAAATGCTAGATAAACATGTAAATCTTATCTAATCTTAATTAGTTCACTATACATAGTTTAATTATTGTACAACTAGTCATTATATCCTCCCCTTCTTAGAATAATATTATCCTTAACATTCACTACTAGCTAGTGATAAAAATAGGTGTAGTTTGGGCTTTCTCATCTTAACATCCTCCTCTAATATGGCCTCTTTATCTAGCATTTTCTTCTACTGAACTTTAATCATAGGAATTTGCTTTCTCCTTAATAGTCTCACATCATAAGCAAATATACACTTAATTTATTTTCTACAAGTCAATTCTAGTCATACTTAACTTCATTCTCAGGAACTTTGTGCTCGAGATCAGTAACCCACTTTCTTAGCACAGAAACATAGAATAAATCATGCACATCAAACATATAATTTGGCAACACTAATCTGTAAGCAAAATTTTCAACTCTATTGATCACCTCGAATGGTCCAGTGTATCTCAAACTCACCTTTCCTTTTCTATTGAATCAGCTCACACCAATCATAGGGATAACCTTTAAATGCAAAATTTCTCATCTAAAATTCACTTTACCAATACTTCATATCATAAAAAATTAATTTTATATATTGTGCTGCTCTAGATCTATCCTTAATTAATCAAATATTCTCAGTGGCATCATCCACTAAGTCAAGACCCATCAATCTTCTCTCACCCACCTTTATCCAAGATAAATGTGCCATGCATCTCCTATCATATAATTCCTCATATGATACCATACTAATACTTTATTGAAAGTTTTTATTATGACCAAACTCAACCAAAGGGAAGTAATCCTCCCAACTTCCTTCAAAATCAAATACATGCAATCTTAATAAATCCTCAAACACTTGAATGGTCCTCTCAATTGGACCATTAGTCTATAGGTATAAAGCTCTATTGAAATTCAATTTAGTCTCCAAAAACTCTTGAATACCTATCCATAATCTAGAAGTGAACCTACCATCATGATCAGAAGTAATAATATTTAGTTTTTAATGCAGTCTGATAATCTCACGTACATACAGTTGTGCCAACTTTTTAACTATATTTATCTGATTCAAGTAAGAAAATGTGCTAACTTTATCTGCTAATCAACCAAAACCCATATTGCATCATTACCCTACCTAGACCTCGAGAATCCCAGACCAAAATCTGTCGTGATATCTTTCTATTTCTACTCAGGAATAAGCAAGGTTGCAATAAAACACTAGGTTTCTAATGCTCTTCCTTTACCATTTGATTAGTTTCACATCTCAAAATAAATTCTTCCACCTCACACTTCAACCCAGGCTACAAAAATATTAATTTAAATCATGATACATCATAATACTCCCTGAGTTAATTATGTATCCAAAATAGTAAATCTCATGCAATATCTCTATTCTCAAACCAACACTAGCAAGAACTCATATAAGTCAATACACCATGATCTTACACTTACAAGAAGCTCTCCTTCCAAATTGATTTTAATCAAATAATCCTACATACTCATCCTATAATTTATGATCCTCCTTATTCCTCTCATACAAGGAAGGTCGAATAATCATCTATGAAAGAACATTTATATCTTTGTCAAATAGATACACAACTTCCATCACTATTTTTTCCACTTCTCAAATCAAAGCCTCCTTAAATTTAATCATATAAGTCTCCATCTTAGTAGATTATATACTTAAATCATCATTTACCACATTAGCCTTACCAGATTAATACATAATATTGAGATCATAATCATTAATCAGCTCCAACAACCTCCTTTATCTCAAGTTCAACTCTTTTTGAGTAAATATGTACTTCAAAATCTTATGATCTATATAGATTTTACATATCACTCCATAGAAATAATATCTCTAATTTTTCAAAGTAATTACAATCACTAGCAACTCCAGTCATGAGTAGGATGATTCTTCTCATCTAGCTTTAACTACCTAGAAGCATATGCAATGGCCTTTCCCATGCTACTGGAATACACAACCAATCCTCTAAGAGAAGCATCACTAAATACTTGAAGACCTTCAACACCAATTCAAATAATCAGAAATGGTGTCAAAACTAAGCAATCTTTAAGATATGAAAACTAGCCTTACACTTTGATGTCTAATCAAAAGGCATCATTCATTGAGTCAATCTTGTTAAAGGAATCGCAACTAATTAATAGAAAACCTTTGACAAACTTCCCAATCTACTACTAAACACAAGTTCTGTATTAACACAAATTTAATAGTTAGAAGACACTTAAACATCACATTAGTTTACTATAAATATATATGTTTACTATTCATACAATATTATACTAATGCACAAGTTATTTTATGTATGTATATTGAATTATGTAGTATATTTCGAGTAAACTACTAAGTAGGTATTGCTCACCCCTACTTTACATATGCGCGTTATTTTCAGGAAAGAATAAGACTCAATTTGAGTAGATATTTCTAATATCAATTGTGACCCGAATTTGGTATGTTTATTTTATAGTCTATTTATTTTGACATTCAAGGTGACTAAATATGATTGGGTGGAAAGAGAACTAGAACAAGATTGTTATGTATAACTCTTTTAATTTTTTTCTTGTGAAGCAAATGAAAGAATGTCAATATTGTTAATTATTATTTATTTGATGATAAAAAGGTTTTGTGTTTGAAATTATTGAAGAATATATATATATATATATATATATATATATATATATATATATATATATATTCTTCAATAATTTCAAACACAAAACCTTTTTGACTTAAGATAAATGACTAGATTTCAAGGTAAGGGATGATTATATAAATAGATTATAAAGAGGGCAAGAGTAGAAGATAAGGTGCAATGCTTGGCAAAATGAGAAAAACAACTGCCAAGCCCTAGCCATAGCAAAAATGTTTTTGTGTGCATGTGTGAGTGTGTGTGTGTGTGTGTGTGTGTGTGTGTGTGTGTGTGTGTGTGTGTGTGTGTGTGTGAGAGAGAGAGAGAGAGAGAGAGAGAGAGAGAGAGAGAGAGAGAGAGAGAGAGAGAGAGAGAGAGAGAGAGAGAGAGAGAGAGAGAGAGAGAGAGAGAGAGAGAGAGAGAGAGAGAGAGAGAGAGAGAGAATATCTATCTATTTTGAATTATGTCATATTATCATAGAACTTTGATATTTTTTAAAAACTATTTTCAAAATTTTATAAGGGAAATTTTCTTAATCCTTAGGTTTTTAGGATGCCCATTCTTTCCATTTAAATGCATAAATAAGGTCAAGGAGCTTTATATTACACAACACTGTGCCTCAAAGATAAACAAAAGAAAGTCAAATAAATATTTATAAGCCTTAGAATTTTCATTTATGTATTTAAACTTAAACAAACATTAAATTAGGATAAATTCTAATATAATAACATTGTTAAACAATTTTTTAATAAAATAAAAATTAAAATTTAAAGAATTCATGTATACTATTAATATTAATATTTACATGCTCTATATGTAAAAAATATTCATATATTTTAATATAGTTTATGATGAGAAGAAATAAATATAATTTATATAAATTCATTTATCAAATTTCAAGAAGATAATTTGGCCCTTAGGGCCACTATGGCATTGAAGCTTTGGTACCTTAGTTTTAGGAATAAAATTTTATATAAATATTTAAATTCACTTTCAAAATCTATTGCTCATCTTATTTTGTTCCTTTGGACAGAGAAGAGGAGAAGAGAGAGAAAAAAAAGGAAGAGGAGAGAGAAGGTAGGATTAAGAGGTATTGGAGTTGATTTCGTCTGTCAGGCTAAATGAGAATATTGTTCAGCTCAAGATAGGCTACCATCATCCCACTTTAGATTTTAATTTTGTGTCTCTTGTATGAAATTTGGTTTTTCATCTTGTCAAATTTTGCAAAAACTTATATCTACGAAGATTGGAAAACTTTTCATAGTGTAACTTTTAGTATCTTATAGAATGAATAATTTTGGTCATAAAAGTATGTATAAATTAAATTTTAATTCGATATTTTTTATTATATGATATTTTAGATATTTTAATAAGTATACTGGCATTAATAGAAATTATTTTAAGTATTTTATGAAATATTATTGTGCATGTTATATATGAATGGTTTTATAATTTTTAACTTTTGAAATGTGTCTAGAAGTTTATCTTCGTAAACCATTCTATGATGCCATACATATGAACTTTTGTATATTTATGTGATATTTTAAATATTATTTAAACATGATAAAAGTACTGATATTTCTATGCTCATATATTTGTAAATATGTTAAAAGGGAAAAAAGAGAAAAATACTTGTATTTATGATTTATACTTTGTGTGCATTTTATATTTGTTCTAATAAGTTAGACATTATTTATACATATTGAAAGCATTGATATTTCTTTTCTCATATATCAAATATGTGTGTGAAGGGGCTTAGGGGGAGAAGAAAGGAGAAATTGGTTGGTGGTGAATGTCTTATGTGCATTCAAGTGGAGATATAAGGGCTTATGTTTATATACGATTATCCATCTGTGCATTTGATACACTTGAATAGATGTGATATGAACAAGTAGATACATAAGTGTAAGTGGAGGTATAATGGACAAAGGGGAAATATAAACAACTGAAAATATAAGAGGCAAAGGAGAAACATGAACATGTTGAGGTATAAGTGGAAGTTAAGATATAAGGAGATGAAGGAAAAAAGTGTGAAATATATAACATAGAATAAAAATATTAAATTTTTCCATTTTTTTTCATTTCTGACATCATGTTCGAATAAATGCTTATATTGTTGTTTCTAACATGTGCCATGTGTTGGGACACAAGTTTTGTACTGACACAAATTTAATAGTTAGAAGACACTTAAACATCACATTAGTTTACTATAAATATGTTTTACTATTCATACAATATTATACTGGTACACAAGTTATTTTATGTATGTATATTGACTTATGTAGTATATTTTGAGTAAACTACAAAGTAAGTATTGCTCACCCCAACTTTATATATGCGTGTTATTTTCAGGAAAGGATAAGGCTCAATTTGAATAGAGATTTCTGATATCAATTGGGACCCAGATTAGGTATGTTTATTTTATAGTCTAATTATTTTGACATTCAAGGTGACTAAATATGATTGGGTGGAAAGAGAGCTAGACCATAATTGTTATGTGTAACTCTTTTAATTTTTTATCTTGTGAAGCAAAAGAAAGAATGTCAATATTGTTAATTATTATTTATATTATCATAGGACTTTGATATTTTTTAAAAACTATTTTGAAAATTTTATAAGGGAAATTTTCTTAATCCTTAGGTTTTTAGGATGCCCATTCTTTCCATTTAAATGCATAAATAAGGTCAATGAGCTTTATATTACACAACACTGTGCCTCAAAGATAAACAAAAGAAAGTCAAATAAATACTTATAAGCCTTAGAATTCTCATTTATGTATTTAAACCAAAACAAACATTAAATTAGGATAAATTCTAATATAATAACATTGTTAAACAATTTATAAAAAATTAAAAATTGAAATTTAAAGAATTCATGTTTACTATTAATATTAATATTTACATGCTCTATATGTAAAAAATATTCATATATGTTAATATAATTTATGATGAGAAGAAATAAATATAATTTATATAAATTCATTAGCAAAATACAGTATGATTGTCCTAAAAATGGCCCTGAATTTTAAAACTTACAGTTTGATTTGATGTTGCTTGGCACGTGCCACATTTGTGGTGATTGGACAAGTCTGAAGGCCGGCTTGAGTGGCTCCCACTCAAAAAATTTAGCCTGACTTCCAAATCGACCTTACGTATAACAAACTATCTACAGCTCCATCATTAATGGCAAAATTAAGGTATTTTATTAAGGATTATAATAATTTGTTTTTTAAATTACCTTATGGTATTTTAGGATGTCAATCTGAATTTGTAATCGGGTTTTTGACTGATCTGAAATTAATACGACTCAATTATGTTCGACCTAAAATTGACTAATTTATCATAGAGCTCGACTTGCCAGTGAAAATGAGCTCGACCAGCTGCTCAATTTCGTGATTCGCACGCAGATGTTGGCTCTTCTGTTGTTCGCACATGATTCACATGCGCTTCCGCGGGTCGAACGTAACACATGCTTTCACTTCTGGTTCATCCCACGTCATTCTGCCTTCAGCCTTCCTCGTTCAAGACCCCGCCCGTGCTATTTCGCATTTGAGCCGCTCGACGAGTAATCGAGTCGAGCCTTCCACCATTCGAACATGAGCTAGACAATCTAACGAACTCGAAATTTTGCTCGAGGTTGAGCTTGAAACTCTATAAGCTTGACTCATGAGCTCGAACTCGCTTGCGAGTTGGCTTGACTCATTTGCACCCCTAAACCTAAATCATAGCTAAAAAATAAATTGAGTCAAAGTTTTAATCCGAACCCAACATTAAAATTAATCGAATCAACCCCAAACTCGAATTCTTTTTATTTTGTTCATTTTTTGTCCGTCGTTATCACATATATTGAATATCATATTTTACTTAGACCATAAGAAGCAAAATAATTACAAAATAATTTAAAATTTCCCTTTAAAGATTTATCCCCATAACTTCACATAATTTTAACATCATGATTAAAATAAATATAAAATAATTATTCATCAGTTTTCTATATATAGAGTCAAAATATAAAATTTAAGAAATAAAACCAAAGAAATAAAAAGGTATGATTTAAAATATTATTACTTTATTACTCTTACAATAAAATAAATTAAAAACTTTTATATTTATTTTAAATAAAAATTTAATCATAATATTATCAACTACCATGAGCTTCTAAGTAATTTATAAAATTATAAAATGTGACTTATTGGATTTTTAACTTTTATTTTGGTTTTATTTAGAAATTCATATTTATTAAAATTTAGAAAGTGTTATTGCATGCACATAAATATTGCATGGCATTTACGCAAACACTACCGTACAAATCATATTGGAGATCATTATTTTGACCTATTTAAATGCAAACGTACTTAAATTTGACCGTTTAATTCGGAAAGGTACATATTGCTACCATATTTCCAATATCTAACAATTCTCATTTTTTTTTTTTTTCAATTCCATTATATATATATATATATATATATATATATATATATATATATATATATATATATATATATATATATATATATATATATATATATATATAAGAAAAAAAATGTTTGATGATGTGATAAAATTTTATTAATAATATTTAAAAGATGAATAAATAAGAATTTATATGAATAAATCTATTCATTCTATTGATAATAATATGGTCAAAAAATTTTGATTAAAATTTAGAAATAAGTATTAATGTTATAATTAAAGATTTTAGCTAAAATTATGAAAGAATTATGCCTAAACACTACAAATATACACTCATTTTTCACTTGAACATTGACTTAAAATTGATAAAAGTTTAGAGGTTCGAAAAATACTAGGGCTTCCTTTGATGTTCGATGTCAACGATCACCCTTGATAATCACCATTGTTGGATTAACAATGCATATTCATTATTATTTAGTAGTCATATCCGAACTTTCATTGCCCGACATCATCATACAACCACCGTTTACTTATATCACATATAAATCTTATATTAAGTTATATTATCAAAATTGTTTAGGAACTTCATATAATGCTAAGATGATACACTCTCTTTTTCTATACTACCATGAATTGTCCAATGCACAATTATTTGGCACCATCTATGGGAAATGCTTCTAGGTTGGGTGCAACCTTAGGTATAAAAGAAAATATAGAACCCCTAGAAGGCACACTAGTAAGGAAGCTTTGATGGAAACTTGTGTTAGATAAGGTACTTACTAGGAAGATTCGTTAAGAGTACGTGACAAAAAGGTCTTCACTCTAAACCCCTAAAACTTAAATACAATGAAACTTAATGAGAAACTAATAGATAAAAGGTCCTTGATAGAAAGACACCATGTATCAGGTGATTGATAGAGTCTAAACTCATTTAAAAATCTTAGAAGTCATAAGTCTTAGAAGGTATATACAAATTATTTCTCAAAATATCAAAAGTTGTAAGCCTTAGAATGTGAATATTTTTCCCTTAAAATATCATAAAGCATAAGCCTAAAAAATACGCATTATTCACCATAAAAAAAATTAAGAAAGTCACTATCGGAAATTTATCTATTACCGATCGATAGATTTACCCTACATAATTTGGGACTTTTCGGGGGATTTTTTCATTTCCGGTGGTATTGTACAACTAGAAATTTTGCTAGTATTGTACCATCAAAAAATCTGCCGGTATTCGGTGATTTTTCTGTAGTAGATTAAGCCTTTGAAGGTACACATTTTTATCTCATCAAAAATTTTTAGAAGGCAAAAACCAAAAAAGTTTCAAGTTCTCCACCATCTATAAATCTTAAAAGATATAAACCTTAGAAGGTACATGCATTTACTTATAAAAGTCATAATGTTAGAAGGTACATGTATTTTATTCTAAATTTTAAAAAGGTATAAGCCCTAGAAGGTATGTACATTTTATTTATCATAAACCTCATAAGACATAAGTCTTAGAAGATACATAAACCTTATTTACATTAAAAGCATATATTGACTTTTATTACAAGTTGTCCAATGATAAAATTTGGAGATGTCATATAGTGTTAAGGACATCTGAAGCGCTTAGTCTTCTAAAAAAAATCTTAAACAGTATTATAGAAAAAAATTAAGAGCTCTTCATAATTCTTATAACAACTTGATTATAAAGACCAATCAAACTTTATATTAAGACATGAATAAGTAGGCATTTAAAGGATAAATAAATAAATAAGATCTCATATGTTATAACTGCAACAAAATTTCTATAATAATAATAAAATGCAAGAATTATTGATTAATATTCACTCACAAATTTTCTTAGAACTAACTATGTTGAGAATAATTACAAGTTTTTCTACGAAGCATTTATACATTAACAGATGAATCTCCAACAAAATTTAACTCATTTTGAGTTGGAGGTAAATCAAATACATTGTTATACTAGTAGTATCAGAGGATTCAATAATATCATACTAATAGAATATTATTATAAGAATTTTGTATACATTTGTTCTAACACATTGTAATCAAATCCATTAGGATCAAAATAATTGAACTATGTTAAGAAAAATAATCATATAAAGTTCCTAAGAATATGGGTTATTGAAAAAAAAAATCTAAAAATAGCTCATCTCTTAAGTACTACATGTAACCTCTTGCAATTTTGGGACATTTTTTTTAAAAACCAAGGGCATCATTTACTAGATCACATACACTCCACTATGTGATAATCCAAACTCTTAATTATCAAGATACACTACATGAAAGTTGTGTATTTTTGGCGGAAAATTATGAATTTTTTGGCGGATTTCGAAAATAATCCATCACGCGCCCTCTCGCACCTTGCAGGCTTGTATATCCGTGCCCGCTCGCGACCAGCGGGTGGCGCCTAGCAGGCCCACATAGCCGTGCCCAATGGGTCATCGATCCCGTGCCTGCTTACGTGCAGCAGACCCGCGTAGACATCCAAGCGGGCCATCTTGCGTCCGCGACCGTCTCGTTCGCGCCCTCGTAGTTGAGCCCTACGGGATTCGAACTCAGCACTTCCCATTTGCGCGCGCCAGGCCGACCACCGCGCCATACCTGCAAAATTGTTTTAAACGATATTTTTTTTATTTATGTTAAAACTTACAGAATATTACTATTAAAACTAATTATTAAAACTTATTATTTTAATTGATAATCAAAATAAGTTATTTAGGTAACAATTAATTAAATTATGTTATTAAATTAATACTTAATTATTAAAGTAATAATTAATTAAGCTAAACTAAAAATTATTAATTAATTAAATTACAAATAAATGGTATTTTTAGAGATTATTAAAATCCGTCAAAAAGTTCGCCGGAAAGTATGTCGAAAAATAATCCACCGAAAAATCTGTTTGGAAATTTGTCGAAAATATTTCGAAGTAATCCGTTAGAAATTTGCCGGAAATTTTGTCGGTTATGTGTGATTTTTCTGTATTGATATTATCCTATTTGGCCTAATGCCTCATGATTTTATCTCATTGGTGTAACTTCCCAGAATGTCACCTATCCCATGATTGCTCCCGCATGAGTATGCTTAACTTTGAAGTTTCTTAATAAAATTTCAACAATTACACTAAAATGTGCCTAGATATTTAAGAGTATAACTTATTTTTACTTAGTGGGTTTCACAATCTCCCAACTAAAGTTATTGACATCTTCTTTATCTCAAAATTATTCACAAGGAGAAATCTAAAGGTGACCTCTATAAGTTCAAGTGGTGGCTCCCATCATGTAGCACTTTGTCCCATATATGATTAAAGAGGTGCCTGCTATGGCATAACACGTTATCTTGTATTACATGTAGTTCCCATCTTCCAGCTTGTGTATTGATTTGATACTATTTTGTGACAACACAAACTCTTAACTATCGATGTATTGTCCACATTGACCTAAATGCCTCATAATTTTGTCTCATTGGTGTAACTTCTCAGGAGGTCACTCATCTCAAGGCATATGAGCACGCTTAACTTTTAAAATTTTTAATAAAATTCTAACCATTACATCAAAAAATACCTCGATCAATGTTAAAGAGTTTAAAAATTTTTAACTCAAGTGATTTCACATACAATCACTATTGCAAAATAATAGATTTGAGACCATATAAGTCTATGAGCTATAGAAATAACCTTGATGTTGATAAAATATCTTTCCAACATGAAATCAAACTTGACTCTTTTGATAATGTAGGCAAACACGTGTAGAGTGTGGTCATTATTTATCCTAATAAATCAAATGAAACCATTTCATTCAATATAATGAGGAAAAATTAGGTTGGAACCTAAAGCTTGAACTTAAATCTGAACAAAAATTTGAAACTTTATTCCCAAGAAATTGTGAAAAGTAAATTTTAATAGAGTTTCAAACTAGTTTTGAGTAGGGATTGAATATGGTTCAAAAAAGAAATCTTTTATTGTTTGCGTTATTAATTACTCAACGGGACAGTTGGGAAAATCTTACACAGGAGAAGTTTGACGTTTGCAATTGAACACTCAAGCTGCTGACAGTCAAAGCTGCTCATCTATAGTCCTTCACTACGTATTCTTTTATTGGCGCAGCTGCATTGGAAATAGCTTTTCATCTTCTTCTTCTTCTTCTTTGTTTTTTAAAAAAATTTTACACAGATGATTATGAGTACGTACGATGTTGAAAGGACCACTTCCATCTAACTTATTGCATTATTATGCAAGCAAAAAAATTTTCATTCCATTTGAGCAATTGTACACCATAAAATATTTAATTTTTTACATATTTATCCAAAGCATCTGTTTTGAAGATACTTTTATGTATTTAATGTATGATTAAGATTTTATTTGGGATAATTTTTTTATTGCTTTGTAAAATTGTTTTTCAAGAAATTTATTTCTTTAGAAAACGGTAAGAAAGCTGTCCCAAACGTAGTCTAAATCATCATGAAATTTTATAGAATTTAGTTTGCTACTATGTTTTATAATGAAGTTTAAAGTGATTTGTCGTAGCTAATTAATTAAATATTAAATCATTATTTGATTAAAAGGCTTTTTAGAAGAATTTTGCAAAAAAAAAAAAAGAAGAATTACACTCTTTTATGATAGTCAAAGAGCAATTTATTTTGAGAGAAAAAATGAAGTTTTTTTTCATTTGAGACGAGGTGTTAAATTTGGACACTTTTTGCCTCAATTTTCACTATTTTTGTGACATATAATTTTATTTGTATGCTTTATAAGAAAATGAAGATGGTTAAAAGTCGTAAGAATTTTGCTAGCTACTTACCTCCTCTTAATCAACGACTATGATTTTCCAACCATTGTTACTCATATATGACCTCCCATCCACTATGGCCAGACAATAGTTGCTCATCCATCAATACCCAAGTTTGATCTTTGGACCAAGCCACTCGGCTATGGTCTTCAGACCATAACACCTATTTACCGTCTCACAACCATCATAGCCTAAATATGATCTCCAAACCATCGTCGCCCTACTATAGTTTGCCTACCGCCATCACACAGTTATATATAGTTGTTGGAATTTGATCTCTCAACCATTATGGACTTAATACCATCGCTCAGCCAACCTCACCATATTATGTTCTTTCGAGCATCCTCACCCAACAATAGTCTCTTGAGCTTCTTTTGTCGATTATCATCTCCTAACCACCGACAACCAACTGTATTTTCTAAACCACCATCAACAAACTATATTTTTTTAAACACCATCATCAAATTATGATCTTCTAAGTACCATCTCCCGATGATGAAGTCTTGGCCACCATTGCCTAACTGTAACCAAACCTTTATCACTCAACTGACCTACTGACTACCATCATCTGACAATGGTCATGCACAACTTTGATCTCTAGACTCCTATTTCATGAATAAAATCTATCGATTATGACTGCTTGACTACAATATCCCGACCAGCGCTGATTGTTTATAATCTCCAAACTACCATCACGGACTATCACTACAAGATAAATGCTCATTTTCGGTTGAAATAAATCTGTTATAAATTATGGTTGATTTTTCGGTGTTTTCCCTAACAAAATATTTCCAACAGATTTGTCAGCAAATTTTTCTGAAGGAATTTTGGATTTTTTGTAAAATAATTAGTATTAATTTTTAAAATTATTCATTTTGTTAAATAAATTTAATTAAACTAATTTTGTTAAACTAAAATATGTAAAAAAATTAATTATTATAACTATGTTTAGTGTAATTTTTTATAATTATTCTTTTTGTTAAATAAAATTAATTAAACTAAGCAGTGCTAAGCTTAAATAATAATAAAAAATTTATTATTTGTTCATTTTGTAAAATAAAATTAATTAAAGAAAATATTGTTAAAAAATAAGTAAACAAAATATTATTAAAAATTAATTAAACTAAATATTATTATTTTAAATAATTATTACTATGTTAAATAGATTAAATAATATAAACATAATATCAAATATAAATAATATAGATTAAGAATAATTTAAATAAAAATGGAACAAATAAAACATAATATGCATAAGAACTCAGGCGGGTGGGTTCAAAGTAGCCAGGGTTTGAACCCCATGCAACACAGGCAGGTGGGTTAGCTAGCGGGACTGGTTCACGGTCTCATGGGTTCGAGGCGGGCCTAGTTCATGGGCATGGTCAGTTCGTGGGCGGTCCTTGTTTACAGGCCGCGGAGATGGCAGCTTAGTATCTGCGACTAGTTCACAAGCCCACGGGTATCCCTCGATCACGGGCCAACGGTGATGGAAACTGACCCACTTGAGCTAAGACAATTTTATTTAAATTTTTTTTGTCTAGGCCATTTTCGACGGATTTTTTTACAGTGTTTGTTTTCAGACAGGTGAATTACCGTCGGAAAATTTTTGGTAGGAAATAAGCCAAAAATGTAAATTACCAATAGATTTTTTCCATTTTCCAGCAAAAATGACCCACCAGAAAATGAAATTTTTTCTATAGTGTATGGTTTACCAACACATTTATATGACTACAGTCGCTAGACCATTATCACCCGATTGTAGAATCTCAAACACAATCTACAAACTTATATCACTAAGCTTTAGTATTTAGACCACTATTATTTGATTATGACTTCTCAATCTCTATTATTCAACTATAATCTCTCAACAACTATCAATTGACTATAATCTTCCAACTACCATTGCTTGACAATGGTGTCCCGACCATTGTTGCTCAATTATGATCACTCAACCACTATAGTCTAACTATAGGGTCATGACCACCATATCTGATGATGGCCTCTTGACAATAATCTACCAGTTTTAATCATTAGACCAATATCACCCAATTGAATTTTTCTGTCCATTATTGTTAAATTATAGTCCCTTTAGTATTATTTTGTAATTACTATCACCTAACTTTAGTCTTGTAATCACTATTGCCAAATTACAATCTCATAACCACTGCCACCTAACTACATATAGTCTCTTTATCATTTCTACTAACTACAATCTCCTAATTATCGACACTTGATGTTGATCTCCTAACCATCATTATCTGATAATGACCTTTTAATTACCATTCACTGGCCATCATCATCTAACTTAAGTTTTACAACCACAGATATCTAACTATGGTCTCCTAGTTGACGTCACATAACTATAATATACCAACCATCGTTGCCTAATTATAGTCTCTTGACCTTCATCAGTTGATTATTATTTCCAAATTATATTCTCCTAACTACTATTACTCTACTATGATCTTCAGAACACCATCATCAAATTATGATTTCTTGATCACCATTGTTCTGCTATAATTTCCTAGCCACCATCTTTTAACTATGATCTCCCAACCAGCAATACCCAACTAAGGTTTCTCAAACACTATCATCTAATAATAGTCTCTCAACCACTGTCGATTGACTACAATTTTCTAACCACCACCATCACCCGACTATAATCTCTTGACCATCATTTTCCTATTATAAACTCTTGGCCACTATTGTTAAAGTATCATCTCCTAACTATGATCTTCCCATCATCAATATCTAATTATGATCTCTAATACACCATCATCCAATTATTATCACCATAGTTCAATCACCTAACCACCATCACCAAACTTTGGTCTCCCAATCACATTGCATGACTAGAATCTCTTAACCATCATCACCTATTTTCATCACCAAAATTGATGTAAGCCATTATCTAAGAGTATGATGTACACCATTAACACCAAAACTAATGCTTGCCAATTTCATTGTCCATCATATCCACCAATATTGATGTATGCCATCTCTTATATAGATGATAAATTCCATCAATTTCAAAACTAATATCTACTGATTTGCCACCCATCCTCTCACTATAGGAAAACATCTCATTACTGGTGACCCATATCTACTAAAAATTGAAAAATTTCATAAAAAATGGTGCATTTCTGGCAGAAATGTAGTTGATGGTAAAACATGTGTCAGAAACCTTTTCCCGGTGGAAATTTTTTGTCAGAAATATTTTCGATTGATTTACCGACAGACCTCTAGAGGAATTATACGATAGTATTTGTCATTTACGAGTCACTCTTATCGACGGTTCACCCAAAGTTTTGGCATAAAAATTCTACATCATTTGTTTATCAACCAAAGTTTTCCTGCATTTATTACAATGACATTAATGCACACCATTATTTATAAGATTATTCCACATCATTGATGTTCTCTAACTTCAACACTTGATGTCACTATCAATATTGATGCATTCCATCAATTACTAAGCTAAAGCTCATTATTGACACAAACATAGATGTCCAATAAAAAATGCTTGTTATCACCACTACTTTCATCACCTTTAATGATGATGTACACTATTGACACTAATATTGATCCACACTAACTTTTTTACTTATAATTGACACCATTAATGACGCATGTAATTTCCTATAAGGTTGATGTATATAGTTGATATTAGCAACTCCCATCATAAGGACTAATATTTATAATAAACTTCATAGTTTTTAGCCTTCGATACTTAAAAGAGAATGATCTAATAAACCATAAATAATCTCTTGAAGATAAATCTAATACCACAAGGCTCTCCTAATACTCACCACCACTGAATTCATTCTTTATATCCATGTCTATCATAGTTCATCAGTACCTTTTCCATTTGTTGAGGTCATATACTAGCAAAATTATTTCATCAAGGTTAGGCTCCATATTCTATCCCTTTTAATATTTTCTACATATGTAAAAATACTAGTGTCACTTATAATTCTTTCTTTATCTTTATATATTATGGATCTTCACATAAATTCAAGACATTAAACTCTTTCTTCATACTATCATAAATTCCCCATAAGCAATAGTTAGTTCCACATATGATATGTAATTTATAGAGGGAAACCTTTACCACAACCTTAAAAGGTTGTTCATGTTAATGTCACAGACATGGCTAGTATAGGTAAATCCCTTTATCATTTATTATAACATTAAAAGGATAACATCCTTGACATAATTTCAATAACAAAAATAACTCTTTACTTATATCATCCTTGATTACATCAATTTTGTGGGAGGCAGAATTGGACTTAAGAGAAAGCCAAGCTAAAACCTTCAAGGGATGTGCATGTTAATATCTTGGGCATGATTGCATCATATTGGTCCTTTTCTCCAATAGTTTTATATATTGTTAAGGCAAGGTTATTGTTAATTAACCTTCTCTTAAATTTTATCATTTCATAGGATCTCATCTCCTCTGCCCAGATATGGTTCCGTTGTAATAATTTTTTTTTATTTGCTCAACTTTGTGGATAAGTTCATTTAAAAGAGCAAGATAATATTAGGGTAAAAGTTATAATGAGTAATTTAGAGAAGAGCTAGTGGGAATTATGAGGCTTGGTAGTTTATAGGTCAACTTAGAACACATAAAGTCATATACTCATGTGGTGTATTCATGTTATGATTAAGAGTTTTCAATACTAGAACTTTCTAATGGTACACACCCTTATTCAAAAAGTTTCAAGAAATTCTTTAGTAATTAATAGCTATATGTCAAGCTCCTTAATTCAAAAATTTATTGAATTTAATTATCATATTCTCTTTCTTCTTTAATTTTTCTATTATTTATGCTCACTTTATACCTACAATAAGGATCTTGATATATGGTGGTAAGCATGAATAGGTACAGAAAATGAGTGAAGTTATAGAGTATCCTAAAAAAAGGTCCTTTTATTTTTTTGAGACATAATAATTATGCCAAGACAATGTAATTATAAAAAGAGGTGAGTTATCTAATAAGAATGACCCAAGGCACTTTTAAAGTGCTTCTCACTAGTGGCTCCTTCTGTGCAATCATCTCAAAAGTATTTATCACTTTCCTCTCTTATTTATGATCACTATCCTTGCTTTAGACCTATTAATTTAGCTATTAATGATGAGTTACACCTCATAGAGCTATGGAGATACATTTCTTATCATTCTTTGAAGTATCAAGCTCATCGCATAAATTGTTTTTCTATATAGACATTGAAGTTTAAATCATTGCCAAATTTTAAGATATTAGTGTTGGACCCCTATTAAAAGAATTCATAACCATCTAGTCATAGCACTCACTTTAAGTTGATGATTCTTTATTGAATATTATTGATTTATTTAAGCATATACTTATATTTACAATATTCAAGGAAGCTTCTTAATTATCATTATTTGATAATGGAATAAACATAAACTCTATACTATAATTATGTTTATAAAAATGCTACCTAAATCTATCCTTTTTGTATAGGAAAGGAGTGAAACAAGAATCAAGATTGAAGACACATTGTGATGCCACTGACTAGAGCACTACAACGCCACACCCAATAGTGACAAATAATTATAAATAGAACCATGATGGAGGTGGAAAGGATTCAATATAGAGAGTAAGACATCAAGGTAGAAGCACTACAACATCATTTTGCGATTATAATGTTGAATCTTCCCAACACCATGCTAGTATTGATAACTGAACTTACAAATCAATGTGATACATAAATTGTGACACAAAATTAAATTTAGTGCCACACTAAAAAGTAAATAGCACCATAATTCCATAGAGGCCCATGTTGTGGCATTAGAAACATTATTTTCAAAATTTATAAATAGGTGGCTCATTTCTTGTAGCAACCAAAAAATAAGAACTGTTAAAAAAAATCTCTAAATTTTTATTTGAATTGGGCTGCTACAGTGCTAAGCTTTATGATGCTAAGGTGCTAGCTTAAGAGTACAGTGGCACTAAAAATTACCACCACAATATTAAGTGACTATTCTACAATAATTATAGATTCAACATGCAGTGCTGCGATGATGGATCTGAGTATTGCATGCTAGGTAGTAATAGTGTGTGTGTGTGTGTGTGTGTGTGTGTGTGTGTGTATATATATATATATATATATATATATATATATATATATATATATATATATATATATATATATATATATATATATATACTAAAACCCTAAGCACTAATCCCCCAACTACTATGTCTTAGGAAGGAAGAGAGGGAAAGGTAGAGGAAGAGGAGAGAGAGAAGAGAGGGGAGCCTATTTTGGTCATTTTATCCATTATTTTAGTTACAAAAAGTCTTATGATCATTAAAAATATTCTAAATATCACTTTAGTTTTCAATGATTTTGAGTTTCACACGTGTATTCTATCCTAAATTGATAAAAGTATATTTTTTCCTAATTTATGACACTTTTATTGTTTAGCATTTTTGTATATGATAGACATGAATATTATTAATATTTTGATTGTAATGTTATCGATTTATACCAAAAAAATTTGAAGCTATATGATACTTTATAAATATTTTTGTTTTTACAACTTTGAGTATTTCACGTTACATTTTATATATTAAATTGCATTAAATATATACAAGATAGATTGATATAATGGTGAAAAGAGGACGACGGTTCTCTGCCGCACCGGGTAGTGGTGAAAAGAGTGTTTTGTAAAGGCTTTTCCGTCTTGCTTTGGGTGCAAAAGGAGAGACACTATTGGTATTAGTGCAATACTCAGAGGGTGCCTCTGGGGAGTGGATGTAGGTCTGGTTTAGACCGAACCACTATAAATCTTGTGTCGTTTATTTCACTGTTTTTTATTTTCTGTATTTTTCTGTTTAAAAAGTGGTTGAATTTTTTTTTTGTAAAAATTCATTAAAGTTTATTTTTGGTTAAACTCATTCAAAAGAGGGATAATTTTTTTTAAATACCAATTCACCCCCCTCTTGGTAGCCTTGGGACATTAACTTAGGTTTAACAACCTATTCACTAGACTCAATAGTAGACATGTTAGTATTATCATAAGCAAAAAAGCAACAAAAATTATTTATGCTATTGCACAATTGTAACATTCAAATTTAAAATTGAAGATTTTTTTTTTTGGTTCATGTTTAATTAACTTATTTCATCTATTATAGTTTATCAATTTGTAGAAACTTGATCTTTACAATTTAGGGTGGTAGACTTTCTTTTACAATTGTTCATATATGATGCATGTGTAGTAGGGTTCAAGCTTTTCTTTATCAGTTTGTCCCAGAAATTGAAAAATCACTTAAATAGTTAAAAAATAAGAAAATTAATAAAAATTTCAACATGGCAAACCCTATTAATCATATTGATCATCCTAGTCTTTTAAGAGAAAGCATTAATCCCTTTATGGATGCTAACCATCAAAGCATTAATAGGCCAAACAATCAATCAAAAAACTTTGAATTTAAACTCGTACTCATTCAAATGATTCAAAACACTCAGTATGGGAGATCTCATGTTGAGAAGCCTATTCTTCATATTTTGTAATTTTTTTGGAAATATAGAAAACATCTAAATATAATGGGGTCTCTTATGATTCCATTAGAATTTAATTATTTCCACTTTATTTTGAGGGATAAGAAAAAAATATGATTAATTTTCATACCCCCAAGCCCTATCACAACTCAAAATAAACTATCCTATAAGTTTTAGCTAAGTACTTTCCACCATTGAAGATGGTTAGGCTTATAATTGACATTAAATCTTTCAATCAAATAGACGAGGAATCAATTTATGAGAAATGAGAGAGGTTGAAGGAATTGCTTAGGAAGTGCTCGATCACACCATATTTTACATGATTAGTTGATTATCAAGACATTTTAAAATGGTTGGGTAGGTTCCATTAGAGCTATTATAGATGTCATAACTGGGCATTCTTTGATGTCCAAACCCTTCATTGCTTTAATTGAGGAGATGGTCACCAATAATTTTTAGTGGCCTTCCAATAGAATGAACCTTAAAAAGGTTTCTAGTATGCATAAATTGAATGAGTTATCAATTTTTCCTCACATGTTACTTCCATTTTTAAGAAACTAGAAAACTAAGAAGTTAGTCCAAACTCATGAACACTTATGCCTCTTGAGGATCTAATATATGGACTACCTAGTGATTCTAACCCATAAAAAGTAAAATATTTAAATTTGATGAGTAATAGGTAGAATAATCATATTACATTACCTATAACCCAAGTTGGAAGGAGCAACCTAATTTTAATTGGAGTAATCAATTACCCAATCTTGTAGGCACTTAGAATTCTCCACAATAAATTATGAATACCTTAGACCTAGTTATCCTTCAAATTTTACTTCCAGTACCCAAAATAAGGATAAGAGGACTTCTATAGAAGATTTAGAGCTGTAGATGGGAATCCAACTTTAAAGCGAAGTCGTTGCCATTAGAAACATAAAAAACTAGTTAGGGAAATTTGCTACTTCTCTAAATATTAAGTCCTAAGAACTTTATCTAGTAACATAGAAATTAATCATAAGGAGAAGGTGAAGGAGTATTATAAGGCCATTTAGGTTATAAGAAGTAATAAATTAGAGGAGGTAAAGAGAAAAGATGAACAAACTAAGAAAAGAAATCAATATATCCAAACTTATCTCTAGAATAACTTAAACATGATCTTACATTAAGATAAAACTATTAAAAAAAGTTGTAGAGAGACTACCACCACCATTCCCATAGAGAGCGTAGAAGTGAAATTTAGATAGACAACTTTAGAGAATTTTAGAGTTCTTTAAGAAGTTAACCATAGACCTTCCTTTTGCCAAAGCCTTAAATAAATTGGCTAGATATATTAAGTTTATGAAGGGCATCCTAATAAAAAAGTGGAATTTAGGTGATTATGAGATGTTTGCTCTTATTATAGAATGTAGTGCAATCTTATAGTGTACAATTTTTTAGAAGTTAAAGGACCTTGGTAGCTTTACTATTCCTTGTGTTATAAGGAAACGTTTTGTGAAAAGGTACTATATAATTTAAGATTGAGCATTAATTTTATGTCTTTATCTATCTTAAAGTGATTAGACTTAACTAAGGTACAACCCATGACTATCACGTTACAGTTAACTTATAGATGATAGTTCGAGATGGTTGTGAGACCTCAATGAACAAGCCCAAGGCCTACCAAGAGAGTGGTAGATGACTGTGTAGAGTAAGCTTTAGATGATATGATTGCTTTAGAGGTGTTAGATTAGATGTTCATTAACGAGGACATAGAGGAGCCTAAGAGTGATAATGCTATGCTATTCTCTAAGATGTTAGAGATTTTCTGAGAGGTATGAGACTATAGACACTTCAGTGTTAGTAAATCTTTGAAGCTATCCATTTTAGAGGCACCCATTTAGAGCTCAAAGAATTGCATAACCACCTTAAGTATGTACTTTTAGGTGATTAATCAACATTCTTAGTAATTATATGTAATAGACATAAAGATGAAAAAGTATTTAAAATGAAACTTTTAATTTCTATTTAAACTTGAGCACTTTAGCACTATGCTTGGTAGCACTATGGTGCTGTACTTGAGAGCATACATCGGTGCCATAAATTGCTGTTGTGGTATTGTAGTTTCTGTTATATGGTAATTCTAAATTCAATATGTGGCACCAAGTGTTATGTCACTAACAATATTTTTTATATCTATTATAATCTAAATAAAATACCCCTAGTGCCTCCACCTCCCCAATTTGAAGGCTTACCAGGGAAGAAGAGAGGGAGGAGAGAGGAGAGAAAAAGTGGGTTTTGATCATTTTTGCCCATCACTTAGATTATAAAAATTATTATGATAATATTAAGTAACTCAAATCTCACTCTAATTTTTAATGATTTTGCGTTTGACGAATTTAATCACTTCTAAATAGATAAAAATCTATTTTCAACAAATTTATTATACTTTTATCGTGTAACTATTCATATATTATAGATATAAATTTTATGAGTATTTTGACTATAATATGATTAAATTTCAATGGGTAAAATGAAATTTATGATTTTTAATATTACAAATAATATACTTATTTTTTATATATTGCATTTCATTGATACATGTAATATGAAATAAATATAGTACATGCATATAAGTAAGAAAGGCTTATTGTTAATATTATAATTTATCCGGGTTGGCTCATAAAGCATAATATTATATGCAAGAGGGTGGGAAAACAGTCTTTCGTTTAAATAAAAAGTTGGTGATATAATTCTTGTTATAGGCTATAACTGATTGACCAAATTACACCAACGAGTAGAGGGTGATGACTCTAAGTGATTTATTAAAAGCCACCTGTAATGATAATGATAATGATGAGTATAGATGAAGATGGGTATAATATAATATAAAATGATAAAATTTTATTTCATTATTTTTTATATTAAACTGTACTAGAGATAATTGATCATTGGTGATATTGAATGCTATTGATTATATTGAGCATGTATGTTGATTCTTTAAGTCATTCATTGAGATCTTTAGTGAATTTTGGTTTTAAACTATGCTTTTAAAGCTCATTATATGGTTTTACTAATTTTAGGTTAGGGAAGGGGTTAGGACTGAGTGGAGTGAAACTAACTAAAATCCTTATATTAATGATTGTTAGTGATCTCTTGGCTATTATAAATATATTTTTTGGTGAATAAATATAATGAAATGTTTACTTATATATGATATTTAATAAATTTTGTCGGATGTTATGATTTATATTGATGATTTATGAAAGCATTGATAAATGATTTAAAAGATAAAGTAGACAATTGTTGTAATTAGATATTGGGGCATGAAAAATTGGTATCATAGGAGTTATTGGAAGAATTATATTATAACCAATGTCATAAGAAATGATTATAAGTGGGATAGAAGTTGGGCAGTATAGATTGATTAATTGATCTGCATATGCATGTATGTTTAGTTTGAGTGTTAATTGATTAGGAAAGAGAATTATATTATTATATAGATAAACCCTATGATCACGACACATATAATGGATAGTGTGCAGTAACATAAATTAGTTCTAATTTTTTGATGCACCTTGATAGTATGCTTACACAATTAATAAGTAAAGCTCAAAGTAAACATATTGGACATAAGAAATCAAAAGATGGTAGACATCTACAAATGTTTCATAAACTGAAGGCGATATTATTTAAAGGAATTATAAAACCTGAGGGAACTAAATATTGAGGAAAGAGAAAATATTTGAAAGCATGCAGTGTCCAGAGAACTGAAAAGTATTGTTAATAATATTTCTATTCGAGGGAAAGAATGAGAGAGAATGTATAAGATAATAGAGGGAAAGATTTTAGGACATAATAAATGCGGAGATTTTGTGTGTAGAGTTTTTTTTATTATTTTCAGAGATTAGTGTCTACCTCCATCAATCAAACTACAAATATAAGTAGATTATGTGAGATTAGAGCGAGGAGAAAAGATAATGAATCCAAATTGATTTTATTGGTGATACATGCTCCATAGTTGATCAATATAGCAGATGAAAAATACTACATATTCCTAATAGGATTGAAGGATGAGTTGAGGCATCCACTTGTATCGCTAAGGATTCAATAATTTTTTGAGTTAGTGGAGAGGATAAGATTGGGGGAGAATGATTTGGCTATTACCTAGTTCAGGCAGGATATGAGTTAGAAGACATTGGGAGATGATACAACCTAGAGAGATAGAAGTGAAACATGGGTAAATTTTTAGACAGAAAGAAAGGATCTAAGTTGGGTGTGAATAGTGTACTTGAGTGTGCAAAATGTGGAAAGAGACATACTTGATATTATTTTTTGATAAGTGGACATTATTTTAAGTGTGGGTAGTGAGGGCATCAAATGGATTATTATCTGTTATAATGATAGGGAACAAGATCTAGATTAATAGGAGAGCAAGCAAGGTATAATTATAGACAACAGATTGTGGGATCTAGAGAATACTGAAGGATCTATGAGCAAGATAATTAGATGAGGAGTTGTTGAAGATCAAAGACAAACTGTAGTATCAACACTAGCACCACTATAATCCATTATTTATAATTTGATATGGCAATATGATAGGTATGTATTTGGAGGTTCTACTAGTAAAAATTTTAATCATGTGCATTAAATTTTAAGTTATTAGTATTTGATTAAATGTTAAATGTTTATGCATAAGTGTGTGGTCGAACTTGTGATTGAGTGAATAGAATGAATGTTAAGTTAATGATTAGTATTATTTTGAATTTTTTTAACATATTTAAGTTAATTTATTGGTTTTGAATAGTATGGATTTGTTTTGACAAAATTATGAAATTGGATATGTTTTGAATCAAATTGAATTTACTTTCATTGATTTATTTGATTTTGATTTTATTTTGTTCATGTAAATGCTGAGGGTGATATTTTTTTATGGTGGGTATATTATAATAATCCTAAATATGAAAAAAATGTTTTAAAATGAAAATTTGAATTTTTATTTAATTGGAGGGCTTTGGTGCTATGCTTTGTACCACTGCAGCACTAGGCTTGAAAGTAAGGTGGCTCTAAAACCTACCTTCACGACATTGGAGTTATTGTTCTTTAGTATTTTTGAATTCAACTTATAGGGCTTCGATGTTGGGACAGAATGTTGTGGTGCTAGGCTACCAAAAGTGTTATATATATGTGTATATAGCCTAGCACCACAACATATAGGGCTTCGATGTTGGGACAGAATCTTGTGCTACTTTAGCGAGTTTTGGGTCTCTACTGGGCTTTGTAAGCCCATTGTATGATTTTATAGATTTTAGGTCAGGGAAAGGGTTAGGACCATATGGAGTGAAACTAATTGAGATTCATAGGTTCTTCTTTTAATTTTATTATATATTTTCTCTTATTCTTTTGGTGAATGAGTTTTTGTAAATGTTTCATTGTGTGTGATATTCAATAACTTTTCCAAGATAGAATGATTTTATTAAAGATTTATAATATATATGGTAAATGATTTAAAATATAAAGTAGATGATTAGTTTAATTAAATTTTGGGGTGTGACATAATATATAATGATTTATATGAAATTCAAGAGAAAAACTTAATGGGGGTTCTTAAAAATAATAAAAATACCTTTGGGTGGGCTATTGGGCACATTTAAGGGATAATTCCATCAGTGTGCAGGAATAAGATCCTGCTAAATAAAGATTGTCAATCTGACTCACAAAGTATGTTGAACCCTACTATGAAGGAAATATTGATGAAGTAGATCCTTAAATTGTTAGATCCATGTATCATTTACCCTATTATTGATAATTATTATGTTATCCCAATTCACCGAGTGCCAAAGAAAGGAGTTTTAACTATAGTCAAAAACATGAAAAATGAACACATCCCAGCTAAACTATGACTTGGAGGAAGATTTGTGTTGATTATAAGAAAATCAACAAAGCCACTAGGAAAGACCATTTTTTGTTTCCCTTTATAGGTAAAATACTTAATAGGTTAGTAGGGCATTCTTTTCATTATTTCTTAGATGAATATTCAGGTTACCATCAGACTCCTATTGTCGTAGAAGACAATGATAACAATTCCTTTACAAGTATGTCCAGAACCTTTACATTTTGAAGAATACCCTTTGGATTATGCAATGCCCCTACAACATTTTAGTGATATATGATTTCTATTTTCTTTGACTTAATAGAGGAGGACATTAAAATCTTTATGGATAAGTTTTCTATATTTAAAAAGATGTTTGATGTTTTCATAAATCATTTTACAATAGTTTTGAATAGATGTGAGGAATCTAACCTTAATCTCAATTAAAAAGAAATTTTAGTTTATGTTTAAAGAAGGAATTATTCTTATACATAAGATCTCTGAGATGGGTATTGAGGTCGATAAGGTAAAGATCCATGTGATTGAGAATTTGTCACCTTCTACTACTGTTATAGGAGTTTGAAGTCTTTTAGGTCGTATTAATTTTTATATAAGATTTATTAAAGATTTTTTTCAAGAATATGAAATACTTGTGTCATTTACTTGAGAAGTATGTACCATTCGAGTTTGACTCAAACTGATTAATTATATTTTAAATTTTAAGAAATACTTAACAACTACACCTATCATCATTTTTTACCTCAATAGTCTTTAAATTTTGAATTGATGTGTGATGCTAGTGACTATGGCATTGATGCAGTTTTAGGATAAGTAATAGAAAAGAAATTTCATGTTATTTATTACTCTAGTAAAACTTTGAACAACATATAAATTAATTATAACACCGTTGAAAAATAATTAATAATGATAATGATTGCATACAATAAATTTAATTCATATTTTATTGGCCCCAAGGTTGTTTTTTTCACTAATCACTCTAATATTAAATAGATGTTAACTTAAAAAGTAACTAAATTAAGATTGATTATATGGATTTTATTGTTGTAGGAGTTTGATATAAGGATCTTATATATCAAGTATCTGAGAATCAAGTGGCTGATCATATATCTAAATTAGAGAGGGAGGATTTTGTGCATAATAATGTTGAAATTAATGAATTCTTCCTTGATGAGAAGTTGTTTGCACTGCATGACATTGGTGTGCCTTGGTATGCAACATCATCAACTAAATTGTTTATGGTATTATACAATTTGATATGTCACAACACTAGAGGTGCAAACTTGTGCATGGTATTAAGTATTTGGGATGAGGCATATCTTTTTAGGAGAGGTAGTGATGAAATTATTAGGTGTCTCCCTTTGAATTGAAGAAATGCAAAGCACTATTAGCTAATGTCAGAACTCTAATTATGGCCATATTTTGAAGCATATAAAATTACATCCATGATTTTACAATCTAGATTATATTAGCCTACCCTATGTAAGGATGCTAATTAATATGATAGTTGTTAAATGTTATGTAACAATATTACAAAATAAAATGAACTGCCCATGAATTTTATATTAGAAGTTGAGTTTTTTATTGTTTGGGGGGCAGATTTTATGGGACCATTTATTCAATCAATTGGTAATCGATATATTTTGATAGGTTTTGACTATGTATCAAAATAGATAGAAGGTTTGGCTTGCCCCACAAATGATGCCCATGTTTTCATAAAATTATTGAAAAGAAATATATTTTAGATTTAAAATATCCCAGACAATCTTTAGATATAAGGGTATTCATTTTTGTAATAAAAAAATAAAAATCTAATCTCCAAATTAATTAGGTATTCATCACATAAAAGCAACAACTTATCACCTTTAGACTAGTGGAAAAGTTGAAATCAGAAATAGTGAGATTAAGAAAAATTTAGAAAAGTTATAAACCCACATAGAAAAGATTGGTCTATTAGATTGGATGATGTTTTATGGTCTTACATGTCTAAATTTAAAACTCCTATTGGATTAACTCCTTATAGATTAGTTTTTGGGAAAGCTTGTCACTTTCAAGTAAAATTAGAAATAAGGCTTTTTGCACTACAAAATAATTGAATTTTATTATGAATGATGTTAAGGAGAAGATACTGATACAGTTGAATGAACTTGACAAATTTAGATTGGATGCCTAAAAAAATGATATGATTTTTATAACAAGAAAAGTAATAAATGGCATGATTGTTGAATCATTAGGAAAGAATTTATACTCGGATACGAAGTATTATTATATAAGTCTAAATTAAGATTATTTCATGGGAAATTAAAGTCCAGGTGGTCAAGTCCATTCAATCAATAAAGTATATCCTTATGGAGTTGTAGAAATTTATGATAAAAAGATGACCCATTCATTTGAAGTTAATGGTCATAGACTTAAGCCTTATCTAGGTGGGGACATAGACTAATCTAGGAGTATCTTAGCATTGGATCATATTGAATAATTTTTTTTATATAATTGATTTCCATTAATGTTATATTTAGTAAATATTCAACCTGTTTTTCATAACAATAATAATAAATAAATAAATAAAAGCAATAATCAAAATTTTCTTGGGTGAAACTTTTCAAACTTCAAGGTCAAGTTTTCTGGTCGGCATCGGAGTCTGTGATTGAACCAGCTAGTCTACACACAGGAGGGTACGGAAAATCATAAACTTACTAGGGTTCACGGACTTCGTCATTTCACCCTCATGAAATTACAAAAAATGTTTTTGTAACGTACAATAAACAAAATTATAAATTAATATTTGCATGAATCCTCCGACGTGCGAAATTTTCACAATGGGACGACATTGACTTTGCCACATCAGCAGCGCCAAAGCCTTGCCGTTTGCTTTTTGGTGGTGGGGTCCATATTTTAATTAGTAGAGTAGCTCAAAAGGTGACACGTCAGCATCGGTCCATTGGCGACTCAGCCGATTTTACTCCTGAAGCAACACGTACTTGTCGCATTTGAGCTCTACCTTTTAAGCGTTTATTATATTTTAACTTGCCTAATTAATTAGATTAATATTTAAATATGTTAATAAATAAATTAATATTAAAAGAATTGTGATTGTACTATGGATGAGTGGCCTTATAGATAGAAATAGAATACGTAATGAGCATATAAGTCAAAAAGGTTGGAGTAGCTCCTATGGCATATTAGATTAGAGAGAGCCGCCTTATATGATTTGTTCATATATAATGTATGTATTTCGATGACTTCGTTAGAAAAGTAGATGTATTAGATCCAGTCTACGTTAAAAATGATAGAGATAAGCTTATAAGACTTGGTTTAAAAGTATTATGAATTATATATTTTTATTATATTTAAATAAAAATTAATTTGACTTTTAATAGAACACAATGAAGAAAAATGCTTCAAAAGTTGTTATTGATATTATTGTTTTGATTGTCATCATATGAATTAATGATTTTAAAGTAAATTAACAATTTAATAGATTTAGAATTAATACCAAACTAATTGAAACTAAATTTAGAATTAGATTGATTTGATAGCACCAACATTTAGATATGAGATAGGCTCTATATATAATATTAGTAGGAGGAGCAGAGATGAACCAAGGAGAGAGAGAGAGAGAGAGAGAGAGAGAGAGAGAGAGAGAGAGAGAGAGAGAGAGAGAGAGAGAGAGAGAGAGAGAGAGAGAGAGAGAAAAGAATGTGTAGTGATTTGAGGAGATTTGCATCAGTAGAATTTACTGATAGCTACAGTGAGTGCATTCAATATGATCGACAACATGCAGGTCGGTACTACTTATTTACGGGGTGATATTTTAATTATGGCCAATAGGGATATAAGGTAGAAGCTTGTCCTCAAAGGGGATTTAGAGGAAGAACTTATTCTAGTCTAGGACAGTCAAGACAAATGGAAGGATAGAGGATAGGTTAAGAGCATACCCCGAAAGATTAATTATCAAGGCAAATGATATAACTGTCAGTGGTAGTCAAAGGAAGATTGTTGCACCACAACTAATTGTACATACTCCAGTGATGCCATGTGTGTACAATTTATGGCATCTAGAAGATCGACTACAAACTTAAAGTTTTACTGATAAGAAATTTATTTGAATGATTAATGACATATCATAGCAAGCATAATTAGATGACAAGTGATATAATGAACTGCATGACTATATTATGAGTTTTGATTTAAGTTTTTTTTTATTTGAGTTTTGATCATATAATTTTGATTTATATTTACTTTATGCCCAAATCCTTAAGGAAAATGTCGGGATGACATTTTTTAAGATTGGTTGTAATAGCCCATATTTATATAAAATCATATAATTAAATTAATATTATATTATTTTATTATAAAAGATGTAAAGGCACTTACTCTTTCTTTCTTAAGACAGTAGTCTTATATTCATATTACTTTATAGAGAAATCAAAAATTAATTTTAGAGATACAATAAGATTCAATGGTCGCAAAAGGATTTTTTCTAGTCATCACTGTCTTGTTATTTAGTCGTCTCATTGTAAGGAACAGTTATCCTATTTCTTATTTCAATATTTTTGATCAAATTTGTATTTTCATTACTGAAAAAATAAGAAAAAATTTGTATTGGCAAAACTTTTTACCGCATAACTTTTCATATATTATGAAGATTGAGATTATGAACGTTTTGAATATTTATTTGAGATTTTTTGTCAGGTGATTTTGAAATGTAACAATTTTTATCTACTAAAAAACTTCTTTTGACATCTAAAAATAGTATTTTAATTCAATTAAAAATTCTAAATATTGTTTTATACAATATCTAGTAATTTTGCTAAATTATAAAAAACATAAACTCTTGTTGAGTAGTATTTATGTTGTCTACCATGAAGGGATTTTGATCATTATTTAATTAAGCTCAATTATGATTTATTTATTGCATTGTATTAGAAATGAATATGTATTTGTGATTGAGATTATTGTTATAGTAATGTGATAATAATATGTGTATAAATGACAACTTAAAACTAGTTGACCCATTGGTTTGAGACTGATTGACATGTACATAATAGTGGGCTGATAGACTTTCCTTTTTTTTTAAAATAAATTGTTAAATGAAACATATATGATTAGAATATATATATATATATATATATATATATATATATATATATATATATATATATATATATATATATATATATATATATATATATATATATATATATATATATATATATATATTAAAAGCGATCAAACAACAAGGAGTACTACAAGCTAAAATTGGGCTCAGTAAACAGTCCAAGCTTGTAACGTCCAAGCCGTCTCACACGGACCATCCAGAAATAATCGGTTGCCTCCAGCTTAACGACCGGGACGCGAGCCCCGACCACATCATTGCCCTCAGCCACGCGTAGCACCAAATCGAACATTAAAGCCAAGCCTTTGAAAAGATAATCAACATTATGAAAGTCCAAAAAGCACTTCAAATCATCTTTTACGACGACCACGCCCTCAAAACTTCCCTCGAGTGGCATTGGAAGAATGAATAAGGGAAAAATCATTATTCGGCTCAGAAAATTCAGAATAAACCTCCTCCTCCGACGAATCAATCAACCAACTGTTCTAATCCTTAATTTCTTTACCCGAAGACTTCCCCACCCAATCAGCCATCACAAGTGTACCAACCTCTTTAACAGGAATCTCAACTACACTGTTAACACGCTGAAACCCTTCCTCTAAACTCAGCGACGGGCACACAGCCTCAATCCCACTCTGATCCACACCAGTAAGCTTGTCATCCCCATTACCACCTTCCGCATTCTCTATCACCTTATCATCCCCAATAGTATTCATATCATGAATAGGCAAACTATCAGAAGTCTCAACATTCACATTAGCATAATTAACTTCCGGCACCAAAGCAATTGCCGAAGACTCCAAATTCACACCCTGCCTAACGCCCCCATCCAGCAACACGGGAACGAAAGGTTTAGCATTAGGAGATAAAAAGGATTTATCAGCGACCAGCGGCACACCGTTACAGTTATTCACATCCAAAGAAACAACCAAATTATCTTGTGCCAAGCCAACATCGTTAGCACAAACCACAGGTTCAACAGATGGCAAAGTCATCCCCACAGAATTTACTTCAGGAACAATAACCGCAACTTCATTTACACCCTTAATGCCATTCACACCACCTAAAGGAGCAATAATTTCCACATGAACATCCACAACAGAAGGAAGAACAGGAACAGTACCCGAAATACACTTACCAGAAATATGCCCTAATTTTTTACAAACACCACAAAAATGAGGAAAATCGTCAAAGACTACCTCTTGAGCATACCCTAATGAATCAGATCCTAACCACACTTGCTTAGGATAATTTTTAGTAATATCGATTTCAACTAAAACACGGGCATTCGAAGGACGAGATCCAATCGACGTAGCTTCGTCAATTTTCAGAGGTTTGCCAAATAACTCACCCAGCCCAAAAAGGATCCTCGGAGCAAAGAAATGTGGACGGAGGTAAGGAAAAGAGATCCATATCGGGATGATCGGCGACTCGAACCGATATCCAAAGTCGGCGACCATTTCGCAAGTTTCATATAACAATTGAAAACCAAATAAGAACGGTGATAAAAAATTCTACAGTAATCTAAATCATTCTCCAATTTTATCAAAATATGAGTAGAATCAAGAACAGTAACTGATACCTCACCATTCAACTTTAGGTTAAAAAAAATTTTTGAATCGCATCAAGAGGAGGATGTTTAGCCGGGAAGAAACCAACCAAAGAAAACCTAAATGGTTCTGCTAAAGCCCTAATTTCTTCATCAGAAACCCACAAAGCAGGAAGACCACGGAAGGTAGACTGCTTCAAATCAGGAAAGGAAGAAGTAGAACCAGCAAGAGCTTGAAGAAAAGACTTAGAATGAGAAACCCCCCCCCCCCCCCCCCCCCAAAAAAAAAAAAAAAACCAGGATCTCTCAAAATAGATGGAGGCATGCCAAAATTGCCGGAATAAAGGTAAGAAAAACCACACAGACCGAAGAGAACAAGAAAACAGAGGAGAAAAAACTTTCATGAGCAAGTAGAACCGAAAAACCCCCGCCGACGGCGGGGAAACGCCGCGACGCCACCCAAGAAAACTAGGGTTTTCTCGGAGAGCACTCTAGAAATGTAGCTAAACGATATTTTAAATTTTATCTATTATAGACTTTCCTTTAAATACTATAATTTTGTGTTATCTTCTATTGATTCTTATGATATTGATTGTGAATTATAAAAAGATGATTATTATATTGACAGACAAAAAGTAACAAATTTATTTACTGAGCCAATAATTTACTAACACTGCTACAATACTAAAAAGTATCATGATAATCAAAATTCTTACTAGTTTAGTATGACTACTGAAATGAATGTTATTTTGAAATTTTTTATTTTACTATATGGATTTATTATTAACATTTTTATATATTTATTGATATAAAAAGTATTTTATATATATATATATATATATATATAAAGCATATGATATAAAGGATATTTTGAGCATGTAATTAACATATTGATTTAATACTTATATATAATAACTTGATAGCATATGTACACTCCTATATGATTTTACCATATTAATTTTATCTCAATAATCTTTATCAATGTTTTGATCTAATGTTTTATGTAATTTATGTATTGATTGTAGTATTGATATGATGATTTCTTTAGTGATTTGACACTTGTACTAATTTATTAATTTTTATTGTATTATCATATAATCAAGTGAATTCTACTGTTATGATTTAACTATTGACATGCATAGTACTTATGTACCTTATGTTGAGTTTAGCTATAGGGTTTGGTGACTTGCTGGGCTCTTGTGCTCATTATATGTGGTCAAATGATTTTAAGTCAAGACAATAAAATAGGAGTGTGAGACATATTAGGATCCTTCAATTTAGGTACTTATTATTTTAGTTATTAATTTATACTCAGGATAGAGTAATTATAATATAATTATATAGATCCTGAAGTAGTATATTTAATTTTTAGAAATTAACTATAAAATGTATATATTGATGTTTGATTGATAGTTTTATATATACTACTATTTAAATTGAAAAAAAGAAATTAGATTACTTTGATTATGTAAATTAAAAGACAAAAGAATGATTCTTCCTAATTAAATTCTCAGGCATCACAATTTCATAAGTGAAACATATAGTGTCTAGTGCACTATACTTAATCAATACTATAATAAAACCAACTACTATAATATAACATCATCTGTGGCCATCATAGCCATCCATTATCATTAACAGGGGACTCCACTAGCAGAAGAAAAAAAAAATAAAAAGTGCAATAATAATTAACCAACACAAACTACTATGTCCTCTCTCTCACACACACATAAAAGCATGCCCTCAACATATCACAAAAAAATAAACAAACATCTCTTAGAATCTCTATCCTCCTCAAGATCATCATCATCGAATAACAACACTAAATAGTCACCAAATAAAAGGAGCATAAACAGGGGTAGTAGGAAAATGAATCTAATCCACACTTTAACAAATATGCTCCTCCTAAACAATCCCATTAACGCTTCAATGAACTCAAAAGTATAGTGATAATGCATCTCCTCCATGTATAAATAATGGGCCTACCAACCCCTACACTAATCCCAAAAATTAGTAACTCTATTCATCTGCTCTCTTAATCTGCCACCTACTCACCCAAACATCTATGGGACTGGGCACTCAACTAATTACTACTAGGCTGACTTGTCAACTAGGGCTCACTACGACCAGCTTCCTTCTCTACATCAATCCTTTTAAAGCCCTCAATTTTCCACTTTGTGAGAGTGGAAATGAGAAATAGCTGCTCCTTAATAGAATCACCTAAAACTCCAGCAACAACACACATGGAATAAATAGGAGAGGGGTGTCCTAAACCTATAGAAGTAGAGTCCCTAATAATATACATGAGAGAAGAATAAATCAACTTTCCTATATTTATCAAGTGCTCCACCTAAATAAGGACCTATGTAACTTCAATAATATTTCTATTAGGCAAAAGTTAAGTAAAGATAAAATAATACCAAGCTTTGGAATGTTTGACTGGTGGCCAAAAAATTAATTACCTTACCATCCCTTTCATTCCAAATAGCCTAACTCCTATGCCCATAAATTAATCTCAAAATCTCCTGATAGTTAATGGTTGAAATACTAAAACCATAGTAGTCATCATCCTCAATATCCCTAAGCTAAAATTTTGATTAATACAAGAGGGATCAAAAGTAACCCACTTACCTCAGACAAAGCATTTATTATTTTGATTTTTTTTGGCATTTGCAAAAAAAAAAAAACAAACTCCAATACTATATTATTACAACTGTATGAGGCTCCTCACTTAGAGTCTTCAAAACCCAATTTATTATGAATTGTATGAGTGCCCCTCATAGGTTTAAGAAACCACACTCGTGCATGAATTTCTTGCCCAAAAAAAGATGAGCATAATACTCTTCACCCTATGTTGAAATGAATCCTCCTATCAAAATAAGAAGAGGCTCTCTTCTTGTTTCCAAACATCTTGGTGGTTATAGCTAAATTTTAACTCACAAGCATAAAGAATCAACTCAAAAAGATCAGTGAAGAGAAGGCTAAAATGAGGTGCAGAAAAATTGAAAATGAGCACTTCATATTTATAAATATGAATGACACTACAGCACTATGATAGGCACTGCTATAGTGATAGTAAAAAAAAATGCTAAACAATAATATGCATGGTGATAATGACACCATGTGCGAAGGATACATAGTGTTGTAGTGCAAAAATTGAAAAATGGATTGTCATTTTTTTTAATCAAAGAACCATCGGGGCATTTAACACATTAGAGCACTATGACACTCGAGAAAGACCACTGTTGTGGCACCATAATAATTAATTATGGTTTTGTCTTAACATTGTGGCTTTTGTGGAAGCACTATTATGATTTATAAAGGATTATAATAAAAGAAGATCTGATGTATAATAGTGTGGAATATGATACGACAATACTATAAAAATATCAATTTGGTGCCACGGTGCTACATATATTAGAGTTGAAATGCTCTATTAGTGGAAGTAGTATGGTAGCACTTAAGTTGACAATATTGTAATACTATATATAAATGGCCAATTTTCTTGAGACTGTGCAGTGGCACCAGATTTAAATGTCATAGCACTTGACAAGCAAACATCATGATACTTTAAGACCTGGTGCTATGACCCTGGTTAAAATTTGCAATTTATGTGAATTCTAAAAACATTAACAAGTAATATTAGTCAAACCATACTTAGTAATACACATTTCATAAATATATTATATTTTTCACAATTATGAAATAAACAATAACAATATCAGAATTACATGAACAAACAAATGCTTCAACAACAAAATTAAGACCTAATATCAACAGATTTGAGTTATCTCCCAAGCATTGCTAAGTTTATAGTATTCAGTCAGACTTGGTTAAATTTTTCATTTTGGCTAGGTTACATCACTACCACTCCTCAAGTGATACACTTTATGATCCTTCCCTTTCTCCATTGGATTAATTTCATTATTACTAGGCAATACTTCATGAGGTCTACTATTAAAAAAGATGGCAATATGTCCTAGTTAATTTTTTAAGTTTTTACTTGAAGCAACTTGGCATTGCAATTGAGTTCCCAATTGAATCACAACCTCTTCCAAATGTGTCTTCCTATCTTTAAGCTAATTATTTTGATCAAAACTTTGGATATAAGGTCTAAGGTTTACTACATGTTGCTAAGGATTATTTCAATTTCTTTCTTGATTAAATTGACTTGTATTCCATAGATTATTCCCACCAATATTATTATTAGACCAATTAGAATTAGGATGGTTCCTCCAATCTAGATTGTAAGTATTAGAATAGAGATTATTTTATCTTCTAATCAAATTCACATTCATAATCCCTTGAGCATTATTCTCACCAACATAATTTAAATCTTGCTCTTTTAAAATTATATGTGATCCAAATCTTAAATTAATTCAAAAATTATCCAACCTTTTAAATATATAAGCTGGATGAGTATTTATATAACACTGTCATTGCGAGGTCCCAAATCCTGGATGAGAAAAGTGGAGGGTTGCATTAGGTACTTGACAGCCAATATAAAACTTGTCTAATAATAATGACATGAATTCCTTAAAAAATTATGTTAATGCTAGGGCATCCCCTAGAAGCTACGCACTGTATGACCTGAATATAGTGAAAAGCGTACAATGGCTACTGCACCAACACTCGGGTGCAGTGTTAAATAGGCAAGGGTTCCCACATCAATGATGGATGTATGTAAAGAAGCTAGTCCATGAAACTAAAAAACATGAAACTAAAATTAGGATAGGAACTTGGAATATAGGTTCTTTTACAGGAAAATTAATGGAATTAATAGATATTATGTTTCATAGAAAGTTAAATATTTTTTGCATTCAGGAAACTAAATGGGTTGGAGAGAAGGCTAAGGAAATTGATAGTTTAGGATTTAAACTTTGGTATTCAGGTAGGAGTCATACTAGAAATGGTGTAGGTGTTATTATAGATAAGAGTTTGAAGGATAATGTTATAAAAATTAATAGAATTAGAGATAGAATTATAGCTTTAAAGATTGTTGTTGTTATTAAGATTGTTAATATTATATGTGCTTATGCTCCTTAAGTATGTTTCGATATGAGTTCTAAATTAAAATTTTTGAATGACTTAAATGATCTAACAAAAGATATCTCTTGAAGAAAGAGTTTTTATTGGAGGATATTTAAATGGACATGTTGGTAGAGAAGTAGATGATTTTAAAAGCATTTATAGTGGCTATAGTTTTGGAATGACAAATGAATATGGCAAGACCATATGATTTTTTAATTGCTAATATCGTATTTAAGAAAAGGAACGAGCATTTAATCACTTATAAAAATGGATATAATACAACTCAGATTGACTATTTTCTTATAAGAAAATTAAATTATTTAGATTACAAAGATTATAAAGTTATTTCTAGTAACAATTTATGTATCCAACATTGATTATTAGTTTTGGACTTTAAGATAAAGGGATAGAAAATAAAAAATAAATTAAAATAATATTCTAGGATTAGATATGAGCATTTAAAGTATATTATATATATATATATATATATATATATATATATATATATATATATATATATATATATATATATATTTAGATATATTATATATATATATATAACATTTTATATCTTAAGATTTTATTTATGCATGAGGATGCTAATGTTATGTGAGAAAAAGTGGCTAGTGATATTAAGAATATTACAAAAGATGTGCTTGGAGTATCAAAGGGAAATTCTCCTAATAGTAAAAATAGTTTGTGATGGAATCCAATTGTATAAGAAAACACTACAGGAAAACCCGTCATTACCGGCGGACTAAATCCACCGGAACACATAGACAATCTGACGGAAATATAAGTTTCCGGCGCACGTTTCGGCAGAAATTCGTACGCCGATTTTGGTCGTGTCGATAAATTCTTTCCGACAAATGTAATGCGCCGGAACATTTTTTGGCGCACTTCCCGACGCATTACCGGCGTAAAGCATCAGATTGGTGCCGACGACTTACAACCGATAAATTTTGGCGCCTCATGCACCGGTAAGTTTCTGTCAGAGTTTCCACCGGTAAGTACCACTGGATAAAACGCCGCAAGGTCGCCGTAGACAACCCATAGTTTTGTTTGCGGCGCAAAGTAGTCGCTGGAAATAAGCGGCGGAAATAGCGCTGGAACATGCTCCGGTAGTTGCCAACGGAAGGAAGACGTCGCTACGACCGATTCAATTTGTTGTATCGTTCGTTCTGACGGATTTTCGGCGTACAATCTGCCGAAAACCTGTAGCATTGACAAAAAAAAATTGTCTTCCCAGCCAACAATCAAATTTTCACACCTGCAAACCTATACAAATATCAATTCCACAACATTTCAATACTAACATATCAACATTTTATAACAAATTCATAATAGTTTCACAACAGTTTATAACATTAAAAGAAACTGTACAATAGTAACAATCAACAAAAAACATCACATTAAAAGAAACTGTTCAATAACACATGTTCACAGAAATAAACAAGTTAATGTAAACTAAATTAAACTACTCTGACTCCGTGGACTCCTCCTCAGGTGGAGCTACGTCTTTTCCACTCAGCTGATCTCTAATCTTGCGCATTTCATCCAACAACTGATTGTGTTGCTCCGTACTTATTTGAATCTGTGCTTGCAGCTGAGCTTGAACTTATGCTTGCAGCTGAGCTTGCCAATCAGCTTGTGATTTCCTTACTTGCTCTAGCTCAGCTTGAAGGGCACTTATTTGTTGAGCTTGTAAGGAGTCATGAGAACTAGATACGAAGCTGGATGCAGTAGAGGAGGTCATCCCCTCGTATGCCTGAGCTTGCTCACCTAGGCCATGTACTCTACCATGCTTCATTCCTCCGACGGCCTGCGACCAGATGCAATACTCAGAATACTCCATAGAGCCGCCAGAAGAGCCCTCACCTGATGCGGCATGAGTCTCTCGAAGCCGTGTATAATCCTCCTGTGAAAGTATAATATAAATATATATAGTTAAAATAAAACTTAAAAAATATTAAACATATATAAAAATATACTTACATAAGCTTTTTTTGATCTCTCATCAATCTATTGTTGATCCTTCTGTCGCTTATGAGTGCGACTATACAATTCAACAGGAGTTGGTTCTCTATCAAGCATCGCTTTCTGTTTGAATTAAGAAAATTTTATTAATACAGATTAAACAACAATTTTAAAAAATATTTAAAATTCATTACCAAATGACACATGTGCTCAGTATGTGGAATAGAGCCGCCTATAAGAAGTGAACTACCCAACCCACCAACATCAGAAGCTCTATTTTGTCAATTTTGATCCCTCCTCCTACTGTACTCTTCGCTGCCCCAAGCTGCATTCAACTCAGCCCATATAACCTCTCCAATCCACAATGGTCGCTTCCCAGACTTTTTAATATCTGTGAACATGTCGCGCATCTGAGTAGACCCACACTTCTCAAAATTCTTTCTAATCCTGTCATTGTGTTGGGGCAGCCAACAAAAATCTTTCTGCAATCAAATATATATGATATATAATATATAAGGTTATTAGCTTAAGTAAGAAAGAATAAATCATTTAACATAAAAACTAAAACCAAAAAATACCTCAAACTCTCTAAACCACATCTCTCGGACTTCTTTCGGGACTTTCTTCCAAGAAACATAAGGAGCGTCAAACCTGCTCCGTTTGATGTCTTGTTTTTTATGTGTCGGTTGTTTTGATGGGTAGAACCTATAAAAATAAAGTTATGTGAAACAAATAAAAAATATAAAATAAAAATATTCGTTAGTTTAAATAAAAGAGACTGTACGTATGTGCCACCCTCAGGTGCTATCAACATTCTATCATCTGTCTCCTGCTCTGCTGCAGCTGCTGTCGAAGGTCCAGCTGTAGCAGGCTGATGGGTTGGTGGGGGATAGTATGGTGGAGCATATGGTGGAAATTGATAAGTATGAGGAGCACCAGCATACGGTGGGGGTGTGTAGTATAGGTAGAAAGGAGTACTCTGACCAGGATCTAGTGAAGGAAATCGGGGGTCTGGTGAGTAAACCTGCGGGCTACCACTTTCATGAGTGGGTAAAGGCTGTGTAGCAGGCTGAGGCTGTGCAGCAGGCTGAGGCTGTGTAGCAGGCTGAGCCGAGGTGGTCCACCTATACTCTTCTTAGTGCGCCTGTTAAATATATTTCTTATCAATCCTCTACTAGGCTCCTCACCTGAAGCCATCTGCACATACATAAAAAAATATATTTGAAATATGAGTAATAACAAAAATTTAAAAAAAAGGATGCAGTGCAGTAGCTAAAAAAATGCAGTGAAGTAAAATGCAGTGAAGTAAAATAAAATACAGTGCAGTAGCTAAAAAAAATGTAATGAAGTAAAATGTAGTGAAGTAAAATGCAGTAAAGTAAAATAAAATGCAGTGCAGTAGGTAAAAAAATTTAAGTTACCTTATGTTGTTAACTCATCATTTGTTGATTCACTTGCATTAGATGATACACTCTCATTACTATCAGATTCATCATTACTTTCCTCTATGGTTAGATCTACCTCCTCTAACTACAACTCACTCTCATTAATTCTGATTTGGTCATCTACATTGCTTGGGAGATTTTTTAAATTAGACATAAACTCTTCTTGATGTGCTGATGGTATTGAGGTGATTTTCTCAATTACTCCCCTTGATTTTGTCTTTATAACTACCAGCCAATCTTGTTTGCCTCGTACTCCGCTTGGATAGTTAGCATAATAGACTTGAATTGCCTGACTAGCAATGATGAAAGGATCAAACTTTGCATATCTCCTAGCCCGCTTTACTTCTGTTATATAGTAAATTGGATGAACTTTCGTGCCTCTATTGGGTACTGGATCAAACCATTCACAATTAAAGAGATACACAGTATTGCTCTGACCGGGATATTCAACATCTAATATTTCTTGTAATACCCCATAGTATTCAGAATCATCCCATGTATGGGTGTTCCCTCTTACACATACGCCTGAATTTTCTGTCTTCTTACCTTCACACCAAATTTTTATTTGGAATTTATAACCATTGACTTCAAATATTTGATAACATTTTACTAATCTATTTTGTCCCCAAGCTAACTCAGATAATCTTGAATACTGCGAACTGTCTTCAGTGTGTACCTTTAAATGTACAAGATGTTATTGTTACTAATATTAATTGCAGAAATAATCAACTCATTAAGTAAGATTAATTATTCAAAATATACCGTATTTTGTACCCCTGAATTCTCTGCCACATTTAACTTAGTATTATGCTTCATTTTTAGTGGCCAACATTCGGCACCATAAAGCATTGCAAGTCTCACCACCATCTTATAGAAATTTCCCTTAAGTTTGAGGGGGAATTTTCTATAACACAATAAGCCCCGATGCATTCCTCCACTTCAACCATCCAACTTTAATTCTACTAATAATATCCCCATCTATTTCAACATCACTCTGAATAATAGATCAAATAAATCTAAAATGTGTACTCTTATTAATGATTTGATCACCAAAAGTCACAATTCCACTTCATATAATCCGTTTTAGATAATATCCACATCTATTTCACCATCGTTTTGAACAATAGATTCGAGATATCTAAAACATATACTCTTTTTAATGACTTGATCGCTCAAAGTCACAATCCCTCCACTATATCTATTAGTACTAAAATTACACTCCATATATTCGGTTTTAGATCTACTCAAATGAAAAACTTTAGACTCTAAGGTTGAATTCCATAGTTCAAGTTTTCCTTCAACTCCCTCTCTAGTTTTATCAACAAGAAGAATATCATCAACAAAAAGCATGCACCAAGGTACATCCTCTAGCAAATGTCTAGTGAGAACATCCATGACTAAAGCAAAAAGATATGGACTTAAGGCTGATCCAATATGTAATCCAACTGAAATAGGAAAAAAAAATGAAACAAAATACCTTCCGTTCCGTCGGCGAAGAGCGACCCTCGGCAGCGCGCGAGCAGGAAAGAGAGGAAAGGATGCTCGGCGAAGTCCGGTGACCGTCGATGGCGAATTCCAGTGACAATCGGCGACGTCAATCCACAGCGAGAGATGGACGGCGACAGGCGAAACACGCGAGGTGAGAGAACGGAAGGAAACGAATGAGCGGCCAGAGGGGCTCGGTATCGAAAAATAGGGCTTTCACCGGCGGACGTTCCGGCGGAGTGTCTGATGGAAATAAGATCCGTCGTAACGTGCGACAGAAATAAGTCGTTGTGTTTAAATAAGCCGGCGGAAGTTCCGTCGGTAATGTTCGCCGGTATGTTTTCGCCGTAACATGCGAAGGAATCGGTTTAAAGCTCGTTCTTCCGACGTATTCACCGGCGCAAGGGACGCCGAAAGATTTTCATCGTATTTTGCGCCGGTAAATGCGTCGTAAGTTTTTCGTCGCAAGATTTAGTCATATTCCGCCGTTAACTGTGCCGTTCGTACCGGCGCATAAATTTCCGCCGAAAAATCCGACGGTAATCGCGTGTTTTCCCGTAGTGAATAATTAAAAATAAGAAAATTTCTTATAAAAATGGTTTAATTTTAAAATTTTAAAATTGGGAAAGATATATAGAGGCTCGTAAGAAATCTAAGAAAACAATATGTGATGCAAAGACCTTAGCTTTTAGTAATTTATATAATATATTAGATACTAAGGAGGAAGAAAGATATATGTATAAGTTAACCAAACAAAGAGATATGAGCAGTAAGGATTTAGTTCAAGTGAAGTGTATTAAGGATGAAGATAAAATAATACTTTTCTTAGAAGATGATATTCAACAAAGGTGGATGAGATATTTTTACTAAACTTTTTAATAAAGATTGTATAAATAAGATTGACTATAGTGACCTTAGCACCCTAAATGAAAATAAAGATTTCTATTTTTATCGGTGTATTAGTAAAATCAAAGTTAGAGAAACTTTAAAGAAAATGAAGGTGGAAAAGCTATTGGACCTGATGATATTCCAATAGAGGTGTGGAAATGCTTAGGAGATGAAGGAATTTCTTGGCTTATTAAACTTTTTAATACTATTTTGAAGACTAAAAAGATGTCATATGAGTGGAGAATGAGTGTGTTAATTCTTATTTTAAGAATAAAGGTGATGCACAAGACTATGTGAATTATAGAGAAATTAAGTTAATGTGTCTTGTTTTAAAACTATGGGAGCAAGTTATGGAGCATAGGTTGTGGCATGAAACAAATGTTTTTGAAAATCAATTTGGATTCATGACGGGTAGGTCGACTATGAAATCCTTACATTTATTAAGAGGTTTGATGGAGAAATATAGAGAAAATAAAGAGGATCTACTTATGATATTTATTGATTTAGAAAAAGCATATGATAAAGTTCCAAGAGAAGTGCTATGGAGAGTTCTTAAAAAGAAAGCAGTTAATAACGCTTATATTCAAATCATTAAAGATATGTATGCAAGAACTTTTACTTGTGTTCAAACACATGGTGGTTTGATCAAGTATTTCCCTATTTCGGTTGAGTTACATCAAGGATTAGCCTTAAGCCCATATCATTTTACTTTAGTCATGGATGTTGTCACTAGACATTTACAAGAGGATTTACCTTGGTGTATACTTTTTGTTGATGATATTATTCTTGTTGATAAGACTAGATAGGGAGTTTAAGGTAAACTTGAATTATGGAGGTCAACCTTAGAGTCTAGAGTTTTTCGCTTGAGTAGATCTAAAACAAAATATATGGAGTGTAATTTTAGAAGTACTAGACATAGTGAGGGGATTGTAACTTTGGGCGATCAAGTCATTAATAAGAGTACACATTTTAGATATCTTGGATCTATTGTTCAGAGTGATGGTGAAATAGATGGGGATTATTATCAACAGAATTCAAGTTGCATGGTTGAAGTGGAGGAATGCATCGGGCTTGTTGTGTGATAGAAAAGTACCCCTCAAACTTAAGAGAAATTTTTATAAGATGGTGGTGAGGCTTGTAATGCTTTATGGTACCGAATGTTGGCCAATAAAAGAGAAGCATAATACTAAGTTAAGTGTGGCAGAGATGAGGATGCTCAGGTGGATGAGTGATTTTACCCTTAGAGATAGGATACAAAATGAGCATATACGTGAAAAGGTTGGAGTAGCTCTAGTAGAAGATAAGATAGAGAGAGTATCCTTAGATGGTTTGGTCACATAAAATGACGGCCTTCCGATGACCCAATTAGGAGAGTAGAAGTATTAGATTTGACTTATGTTAAGAAAAGTATAGGTAGACCTAAAATACTTGGTTAGAAAATATTAGGAATGACCTTTATTTATTAGATTTAAATGATAATTTGACTTTTAATAGGACACAATGGAGAAGAAGGAATCATGTAGCCGACCCCACGTAGTGGGACTAAGGCTTGATGTTATTGTTGTTGTTGTTGTTAAACTACAATTACTCTCTTAGGATTCACCCTATCGAAATGCAACCATAACTTATATAGTATTATTTCCACGGTTAATGCATAGGCTTCATTAAGTGGCTTAAACATTAAAGATCTTCTAATTGTTGCATAAATTTTTGACCTAAGAGATCCGACCTACCATTATGGAAAGTTTGAATAACCAATAAATTAGGTAAAGTATGATGAGGCTATTTTCTAAATCTCTCCTAACTTTTATAAATTCACTTTCCTTCAAACTGAGCAAAAGAAGTGATGCCATTTCTAAGATTTGTAATTTGTGAAGGTGAGAAATACTTAGCTAAGAATTTATGTGCCAACTCATTTCAAATGGATATAGAGCCTGGGGCATAAAATTCAACCACATCTTAGCATCTTAGCTTTATCCCTTTGTAACAAGTAAAAAATAAATGAAGCCTAGTAGCACCATCATTTACATCATTATAATTAAATGTTACATACTTTTTAAGAAGCTTGCTATGATTAGGTTGGGATCCTCTAAAGGAGTTCCCCCAAACTAGTAATTTTTAATCATCTAAATTATGGTGGGTTTTAGGTCAAATTCTTGGACTAGATAGTAGGTCTATTGATACTCTGATGAAACTCATCTATTACAAGATTTACATACTCCATAAAAGGTCTAGGATGATTATAATCTTGAACTAGTTTAACCATACATAAAGCTAAAGTCTTTTTAGATGTTCAAATTTTTGTAAGGGTCCTCTCAATCTCTAAGTCAAACAATAAGAGCTCCTTACTAGACCTACTACACTTGAAAACAAAATGAAAATCAAATAATAAAAATAAAATAATTATAACAATTAAAATTTTTCTTTTTTAAAAAAAAAAAAAAAAAAAAAAACATGTAGGATACAATTTACAAGATAGAAATATGACTAAATATGTAACTAGTTCAACAATATATAATAGATTACAATTTTGCATGTTATGTCCCCAACAACGATGCTAAAAACTTGATTGGTACTATGGGTGTGTGAATTATTTTTATGCTATGAGTTAAATATACTTTGATTTTCTTCAATATGCAATACCAACTAAATATGCAAGTGCAGATGTCAACCAAGCAATAAAGTGATTCAAGAGAGTATCAATCATATGAGGAAGTGTTCTACTAATCATGCATATGAAATAATATTACCAACTATAGCTACAATGTTTATCCTACTAAATAAAATTAAGAATTAAGATTATTTCTCTGTTGGGGAATGCAAAGAAAAGATAAGATACTCGATGATTAAATATTTTGGACTAATAACTATAAATTATATAGGTATTCCTAAGTAGACTCGTCTATGTTTGATTTGGATCAGAGCATATGCATCCCTAGATCTCTATCAAGCTTTTAGGGAAGTGAAAGGATGTTTATGTTCTTATTACAATGATAAAACGTACAAACATCACATGTCTTGGCATGCAAGAGTTTCATTCTAACACTCCTAATTTTTCTAATATTCCTCCATTGAGGCAATATATCATACTAAATTTTAACTACATATATGGGCATTGAATGCATTAAATTAAGAACATGAGATATTAAAAAATCCATTATTCATTCAAAGTACAAGATTCAACATTACTGCTTGTAAAGGATTCACATTATTTGCCCAAAATTAGGAAATTAGCCAGCCAAGGAAATAAAACAAAGCAAACTAGAATTTAATGCTTATATATAAGAGGAAGTACAATATTATAATGAAGTTTGATGTCACCTGAATAGTACAATACATTCTTCATAATCCTTTCTCATCTAAATGTTTGATTGCTTACAAATAGATAAGCTGACGATCTCCAAATGAAGTATATTTTAGTCCTATGGCCTCCCTTAGATTTGACTCGAAGGGGGCACTACACTAATGCTTTCAAGACTCACTAAAAATGATAGACTCCATTAAAAAATGATTGAACTCTCTATTAAAACAAAATGAAAAACAATTTATACTAGTATAGAAATAAACTCATATGTTGTGGAGCTCGACACGATGGTGCGACATTATAAAATGAACAAAAACCTCAACATTGTTAAGTGGCGGGATTTACTATGGCTGTGGACTAACCAAGTGTATTATTTTTTAAGTTAGCGAGACTCCTTATTTCTAAAACTACTCCACTACGGTGTTGAATGCTTAACTTAGTGCTACGGTATTGTACATTTTGGCACTTTGGCACTCATATTCTTGAGGCTCTAGTACAGCGATGCTAATTTCTAGCACTGTGGTGCTAACCATAACTTTACCAGGGCACCAAATTAAGTGAAAATTTTCTCGTGGCTCTGATGTAGCCATTTTTTATTTGGCATCAGGGTGTTGTGAATGCTACGGTGCTAGTAGTTGAATCACTACGGTACTGATTTAATACTTGTGGTTTTTATCTTTTTTTGAGTTTTTCTTGCACAATAAAAACTAAAACTAATTTTTACTGATATTTAAGATATCAAAATATTACAAGATTTACAGTTAATAGAATTCCAAAATTTCTCTTTGGAACTTCACGATAAAATTTAAGAGGGACTATCTAAGCTCTTGTATCATCTTTAATATAGCCTATGAATTATTTAAAGACTTTTGAGCACTATCAAATTAGGTGGCAATCAACCTTTAAAACTCAGTAAAGGAAGTTATAATTTCCAACGAGTGTCTTAAGAACCATTAGAGGGGTAATCCCTTGAAGGTGATAATGAACAAGTGGAAATTCAAAGCATAATTAATTATCAGCAGTAAGGCAGCCAACTAAAAGTAAGCCATATGGTCAGTAAGATCAGCCCCCCTCTCTATGACTGTAATTAAGGTATTTTGAACTTTGCTAGGGTTTTTTTTCTACTATCTATTTGCATTAGGTATTAATTAATTACCTTACCTTTCCACTCACTTGGCTAGGCCATGAATAACTCTTCATTGATGCTAAGGAAATAAATCTCATCTATTATGAATGTTAGTGTTAGTGCCTTGACACTTAATTGTGCCTTTGGATTATGAAATTTAAGGATGCTTCTACCATCTTAACTCTATGAATGGCTTAAAATCCCACTCCAAATCTATTGAGATTATCTTCATAATCCTCTCTTCCATCTCCATCAGTTACATGTTGGTTATGAGCTCTTAATTCTCCATCTTTATGGATATTTATTTACTCTACTCCACATAGTACTTGGTTTTTTATTCATGGCATCAATCAAGTCTAGAAACTTCTAAGAGGATGTTGAATCCAATTTTATTTATGGGAGACACCTGAATCCTACTCATAAGGCTCAAGTAAAGAAAATATAGGACATAAAGAGATGACAGAGAGAGAGAGAGAGAGAGAATCTCTAAGATTTTATATTTAGCTCAAAATACTTTTAATACTATAGATATTATTGTTGGTCTAGAATTGGTCCTTCAATGCATTTATAGGGTTTTGAAGGCTGTAAGAGAAGCTACACTTAAGCCTTATATGAAAGTTAATAAAAAATATATCATATGATTATTACAAATACATGGAGATAATGGTTAAAATATTAGTAAGTACACATAGTTATGTTGAATTAATGAGTAGGTGAGATCATTGGTCAAGTAGATAAAGTCGTTAACTCTAGATAGGAATAGATGGATTTCTCTTGATCTCTTGACTAATGAAAGTGGCTCTTTTTAGTGTGAGTGGATCATCTAAGTAAAATAAACATATATACCTCTTTTTGGCAAGGGTAAGCGACTCCTCCAGTGAAGGTGAGTGACTTATATGGCTCAAGTGAATAGCTCCACTTCCATCTAGGGCTAGTGACTCGTCTAATAGAGGTGACTAAATTCACTTGATGAGTTAAATAGGTGAACTTCTACATGTGGAGATTGAGTCCTCTAGTTGAGCTGAGATGTCCACCTATGATTATGAAAGGTGGCTCCCAATGGTAATTGATCTTGGAGGTAAGATGCCCCTTCAGGTTGAGCGAGTGACTCACTACAAGTGTGTCTTAATCTTTGGAGAATCTACTTAATCTTCTTAACTATTAGGCCCATATATTGAGGTATACAAGCATACAATTGAATATGTATTTTTTAGGAGTAAAGCCTACATTTAACATAAATTAAATTAATATCAATATGCGATTACTATTCATTTATGATATTTTTTGTGACCCATTAATGTTGGGTTTGATACCACGTTGTTGGTATCCTACCCCATACCCTAATTTTCCATTTATTATTTCACATATTAAGAAGCTTTCAACCAATATTTATCCTCCCCACTGCAATGAGATTTCCATCCATCAAGTATAATTACTCTCATCTCATTTCTCTCCCTCTCATGTTCATTATACTTTTTTAAACTCTCAATTTACCCTCTAGCTCACCTCCACATTTATGACTAAAGAAGATCTGCCTTCTAAATCTAGTTACCACTACCAATAGCCAACCATTGGCCATCAAACAAAAAAAATCATGTTTCCATGATATCTAATTTCTATATTATTTATCGTAAAATGATGTGATATTTTCTCACTAATCACCATACACCATATTATTATATATAAGATGCATGCCACATAAGAAAATGTTATGCAAATATAACAAAATGTGAATTTAAGAAATATTACTAAAATAAAAATAGATAAAATTTTTATTAGAGACATTCATGCAAGTAGGGCTTAAAATTTACTTGAATAGTAATGATCATTTAAAAAAGGATTTTTTTTTTTTTTTTTTTTTTCATACCAAAATTCTCACTAACATACCAAAATATACAAGCCACTTTGTTTCAAATCAAATTTAAATTTAGATAGGCTTGGATTGACCCTAGATAGGTCTGGTTTATAACAAAATGAATGCACACATATTTATTTATATGTGTATTTATGCATATTATGCATACAATTTGTTGAATTTGTATTCATCCATATAGGAATCTATATTAGTAATGTAGATCAAAAAATTTAAGGACTATGTATGAAAATGTGTATGCATTTTGTACTTACAAATTATCTTGGAAGATAGAAAATCAAAATAATTTTTTATTTGAATCAAGTTTATATTACTTTAATGAATTAGATCTTATTTAAATTTATTTTGAATAAAACAAACCTATAAGAAATCCTAATTTACTTTAATGAAGATTTGCTTGTTACTTCCAAAAAATAAGTGACATGCTTTATCATTAACAGTTCAAGCTTAAACTCCTTAGATTTTTTAGGTTTAAAAGTAGAAAGTAAAATATGTATAAAGGTGATCAAATATTTTTAAAAAGCTTTTAAAATTTAGTCATTTGTCAAGTTCAATTATATATGGAGTGTAATTTTAGTAGTAATAGACCTAGTGATGGGATTGTGACTTTGGGCGATCAAGTCATTAATAAGAGTACACGTTTTAGATATCTTGGATCTATTGTTCAGAGTGATGTGGAAATAGATGGGGATATTATCAGCAGAATTCAAGTTGGATGGTTGAAGTGGAGGAATGAATCGGGCTTGTTATGTGATAGAAATGTACCCCTCAAACTTAAGGGAAAATTCTATAAGATGGTGGTAAGGCCTGCAATGCTTTATGGTGCCGAATGTTGGCCATTAAAAGAGAAGCATAATACTAAGTTAAGTGTGGCAGAGATGAGAATGCTCAGGTGGATGAGTGGCTTTACCCTTAGAGATATGATATGAAATGAGCATATACATGGAAATGTTGGAGTAGCTCCAGTAGAAGATAAGATTAGAGAGAGTCGCCTTAGATGGTTTGGTCACATAAAATGGCAGCCTTCCGATGACCCGGTTAGGAGAGTAGAAGTATTAGATTTGACTTATGTTAAGAAAGGTAGGGGTAGACCTAAAAATACTTGGTTAGAAAATATTAGGAATGACCTTTCTTTATTAGATTTAAACGAGAATTTGACTTTTAATAGGACACAATGGAAAAAAAAGACTCATGTAGCTGACCCCAAGTAGTGGGATAAAGGCTTGTTGTTGTTGTTGTTGTTGTTGTCAAGTTCAATTATATGAAAAATAGACATATTATTTGCTAAGGATCTTCTAATATTTAGGATGAAAGAAGCCCTAAGAAGAATAGGCTATCTTCACATAATATTCATCTTTTAACTTTGTTTAATGATTTTTGTTCATGATATTTCATGTTTGAATTTTTAGTTTCCTTTGAAATATTGACCTTTAATAATTTTTTTTCTTAAGATGGAATAATATGAACTAATGATCATGCATGGATGTATAGTCATTTAGATAGTAATGATTATTTATTAAATGATTTCATTAGTAGTGTGGAGGAGTTCATAAACTTTTTTCTCATGAGGTGTAAACATATCATTAAATAAGATCAAATGCACATAATATTAGTGTTATAGCAAGAATTTTCATTCACATGATGATGCTATTATTCATCTATACCAAAATGGATTCATAACAAACTACTCAATATAGTATGCCCTAGATGAATCAATAAGATAAATGCATTCTTATTTAAAGGGGAATTTAGGAGATGCATTTGAACCTGATTCTTATATTAATATGGTGAGATGCATGTGGAACATAAATTTTGAAGATGTGATTTCCACAAAAATGTCTAAAGTTAAAGTATTAAATGAAGAAGCCACAATATTGTATAGCCTGGTAACATACACTGATAAGTATTTTTGAAAAAGTTGTAAAAGACACTCAAAATGTTAATAGTTGCGAGACTACTAAATTATAAAGATAAATTGAATATGTCTAATATTTTTCATGATCACTCTCTCTCTCTCTCTCTCTCTCTCTCTCTCTCTCTCTCTCTCTCTCTCTCTCTCTCTCTCTCTCTCTCTCTCTCTCTCTCTCTCTCTCTCTCTCTCTCTCTCTCTCTCTCTCTCTCTCTCTCTCTCTCTCTCTCTCTCTCTCTCTCTCCCCCTCACATTAAATATATGATGTTAGAACATTAGATGTTAGCATGTGTTATATATCAAACTAAGAATATGATGATTAAGTTTGGTCTAATTTTTGAAAAACTTTAGGTTTGTGAGAATACAAGTATTTTATTTTATAAAAAAATAGAAACTTTTAAGAGTGTAGTGGGTGTGTTTCACTTCTATTATAAGCCAAAAAAATATTCAAGTGATCACTGTAAAGATGCTTCACACATAAAGTGATCTACTATTTATTATTAACTCTAAGGATGTAAATATTATTTATGTTGGATAACATTGTAGAACATGTAAGTTGGTATATGCTGCAAATAAAACTCCCAAGGGACTTATAGCACATCATTCTAATTGGCAAGCATGGAAACACTTTGGTGGTACATATCTAGCATTTATTTGAACACTAAAAAAATGTTTAAATTGATATTTATACATATGGATTCAATCTCTTTTTGAATTCCATTAGGGCATACACATGTTGGCTAGTGCTGGTGATTATATATAACTTAACACCATGGATGTAAATGTAATAATTATTTATTTTCTAACATTGATCATTCTAGGTCCTAAAAGTCTGACAAAAAATTAAATGTCTTCCTACAATTATTGATTGATGAGTTTAAAATATTATAGAATGGACAAGTAACTATTTACAATAAATTTAAGAAATATAATTTTCAAATGGGGCTATTATTATGTGGATGAAAAATGATTTACCTCCATATGCAATGTTTTTTGGATGGAGCATTCATAAGAGATTGGTATGCCCTACTGTGTGGAAGATTGTATAGTATTCTACTTATAAAATGATGATTGTAAAATTAATTTTTTTATAATAAAAAATAATTTTATCTAAGAAACAACACATATCAAAAATAGAAAGATTAATTCAAAAATATTTTACTCATTTTGATCATACTCCTTCTGGTATCTACGGAGAAAATTTATTTTATAGGGTTTCTTCATCATCTCAAATCAAATATGGCATAAGTAGTGGCAAATAGAACATTCTTAGCTTTGGCAAGGAGCATAATTGTACGAATATGAGTATATTAAGGGAATTACTACATTGATGTTCTAATCTAATATGTTATATTATTGATGTAGAGAAAATGTATTTAAAAATGTACTCATACAATGATGGATGTAAAGGATAAGATAAAGGGATAACATGTAAGCTAAACTTGACATAGAACTTATGCAAACAATCTAGTCTTGAGTTCAATGAGCATGATGGGAAAAGTTTAAAGCTAAAGAATCATACAAATTAATGAAATACCAATTAATGACGTCTATATTTAAAATAAAAATAAAAAATTTCATGATAGTTATGCATCAAATTTGTAAGTTTGTGAAATTTACAAAACTATAAATTTAATGGTAAAAAGACCCATGATTGTCATATTTTTATGAGAAAATAATTACCAATCATTTTTTGAGAATTTATGTTGAATCTAATGTGAGATACATTAACAAAGTTTAGTTTTTTCTTCAAAGAATTTATTCTACTACTTTACATGCAGATCATCTGAAGATGATAGAGTTTAATATTAAAAACTAACTACCTGCTAGATAAAAGTTTTACTTTATCCTTCTTTGACTCTATGAAACACTTGTCAATTTTCCTAGTCTACTATGCAAAAATTGGAGGGCCAACTCAACATTGAGGGATGTATCCCTTCAAAAGATAAAATTTATTTTAAATAGTTTAAATCTTACCCCTTCAATTTTTAGAATACATGTAAATTTTTATATAGAATTTTGTATCACTTGAAGAAAAAGTTATGAATAAAGTGAACATCAAAGGATCAATTTATGAGGCTAACACAGTTAAGCAGACATCTACCTTCTATTCTATGTACTTTAATTCAAATGTGAACAAAAATAGAATCAAGTTCAATGAAATGATGATGAAGGATAAATAGGTCCTAAAGGGACACTAACAATTTTTAACCACCTTGAAAAGTTGTCATATAGCATGGATCAGTTAGATGGTTTTGTGATAAAGAATATGACGCTATGATAGGATTTATTTGCTTCTAAATTGCATTGAGGCAACCATATATGTGAAGTAAGGTTGTTATAGTAAGGTTGTTACAACTTCGTAAAAGTACTCTAGCATAGAACAATAACATTATTTGCATCATATGATTAACTTTTTATCTATATAGAAGATTTGAAACATTTTAGACAACATAATGCCTAATTCAATGGATTCAAAGTTTGATGTGATTTAAAAAAAATGAATTTATTAATTTCTTATGTTCTAAGTTATGAAAGATTAATCTTGTTTAAGGAAATTATTCCATTTCAAATAATAGTTTACTACATTTTTCATGTGGGGGAGAGCAACATAATAATGATCATCATATAGTATAATTAGCTCATAGCCAGCCAGCAACATTGAGATAATATATAGCCTATTATGTAAATTGATTCGAATTTCACACAAAAAATTACCAGTATGACAAAAGTACCATTGATAGTATAGTTTGGATAAAATGAAGTGAACATGAAGAACCAGGAGTTAAATTCTATGAAATACTATGAGAATTTAGTGAGTTAGATTATGTATAAAAAATTAATTAGGTGTGATTAGTATAATATCCAAAAGAGGATTGAATATTGATCATCATAGACTAATTCAAGTTAAATATAAATCATAACATATGGGTTATAAATAAATCATATTAGAAGCACAAACTCATGTAGTTTAGTATGTAAGTTATTCATCTAAGAATAGAAACATAAGTGAATGGTTGGCAAAATGTATAATAGACACATGAGGTAGATATAGTACTCCACAACTTATAAGATATAATAATTCAATAAAAGATCAAGTGGTACAGTTAATATTAAAAAATAACAACATGCATGACAAAGCCAATACCACCCTCAATCAAGCTTAATAATCTTAAAGTTCTTGTAAAAGGAGTTCTTGAGTTAGCATAGAACTTTTCAATAATGACACAATGAAAGGATGGCCTAATATTAGTTCAATTCTAAAGATGAATCAGAGAAGCACTAATTCAATGCTCTAAGAAACTAAAATGTTTAATCATTCACCTCTATAAGATGTACAGACTTAGCCACATAAATTATCATCATGTATGCTAATGACAATCTCCTAGTATTTATTCAACATTAATAAAAAATTATTATCAATAGCATAAGTATGCTAATTATTTTATCTTCACATATAGATTTAAAAAAAAAAGATTAGAGGTTTAGGCAACAAATTAGAATCTAAAGATTAAGGAGAGAGTTAGAATACTCCATCATCTAGCCAAGGCAATAATAAGTATTCAAATAGAGCATATGAGAGTGAGTCTCAGTGAAATTCATATCTAAGTGAAGTTATCTATAAAAAATGACTTGTTAATACCTATAGTTGCAAATGCTTAAAATTTTAATTTTTTATTGCAAAAAAAAGGTGGAGTGAATTGTTTATTTACTAATTATTTTAATTTACAACCTATCTATTACACATCATTGATCATACAATAAAAGAATGTTTGTTAGGGACATGATGAATACCTTGATGTATCTATTTTTCAACATGGGTCAATGCCTATCCTTCCTTTAGGGATATTTTATAAGAGAATTTTAAGATATGATATAATTTAATTTGAATGATCATTCTTTTGTTATATTTATTATATTAATATTATCTTTTTTTTGGCATTTTAGGCATGCTTCTTCTAAGCATCACATGAGATCACCACTATAAGAGAGCTCTATGAGAGAACTATTGCTAGGCATCTTTTGAAACTCTCAACATTGCTCGCAAATGCCCTAGGAAAAGTTAATTTAGATTGTAATGTCAAAACAAATGGATACAAGACAACTAGTTTAATGATGTTGTTTGGGATATGGATTTATTTTACAATAGGCCAATGAGGATTACCATATGCAAAAAAAAAAAGTGGCTTGCTCAAATTACCCCACTTTGAAGAACAAGGCCATAACAAAGTAGCAAGGAGGGTCAATTTCATTCACTATACATGTGCATCGCATGATATTATTACACATTAATCTCTAAATAATTTTAAACACTTTATAATAATAACTAATTAATTGATTATACATTGTAAGATAAAGAATAAAAATACCAACTAAAATTGAGCTCTTTCAAAGGATAAATAAGAAGAAAAAGGCAAATAATTACATTGACACTCATTCACTTGTTATTGCTATAATTAAAATATTGAAAATTTTATTGCTAATTTGAAAGAAAAAGTAATAAGGCTATATTTTCATATGCATATTCATATTTATGCAGGAAAAATATGAGGCTAAAATAACCACATTTTTTTGTGTAGAGGGTGGTACTCTATATGAGTATGACCAAGATGCATGGATGGAGCAATAGGAGGATTAACCATGCATGCATGGGCCATAGGAGTTCATTCTTACAAAAAAAAAATCTATCTTAGTTCATTGTTTTACAAAAGCACTCAAACTCAACTTATTAATTGTCAAATCACTTCGATTGATGACAACTCCATTCATTAATCAATATAAGTTCATACAGAAACTGTTGAATGATTAACAACAAATTAAAAAGAGACAAAAATGGAACATGATCAGTACTACAAAGCCTAATCTAAGATCTATTTGGCCCCATTTAAATTTTAAGAATCTAAGTGTTACATCATGCAACTAAGTAATTTATTCTCTACCTATCTTTCTGCTCAATATCTATCTTTTAATCTCAAGAAAGAATGACTCAGAGAGAAGGAACACTGGAGTTATTCCAATGGATAAGCTTTCTTCTCATTAACTACTATTGTGGGATCCTAACTTCCTAATACAGCACTGCGGTCTCAAAAGCACCAGCTTTCACTTTTTTATCTATTCCCTTCATATAATTCTATCTCCAACCACTAGCTCTTATTACATTGTCATTGCCACCATTTTCAAATGAAAAAAATGATTGCATTAAAGCATGTCTCCATCAAACTTTAAATAAGCATTTAATGCATTAGACTTCTTTTCCATTTAAAAATTTTGTTAAATTTATTTTCTGAGAAACAGCAACCTTCAATATTCTCTGTAATATATATATATATATATATATATATATATATATATATATATATATATATATATATATATATATATATATATATATATATATATATATATATATTTTGAATGACAGAAGAAAAAAAATACTTTCTAACATATGGCTAGCTCAAATGATTGGACTTTGAAAACTGTATTGCAAGCTAGAGTAGAATACAACAAAAAAAAGTCATCCTATTTAGAGTATGTTTGTAATAAATTTTTTATTATATTTTTCATTCATTGTTATTTTCTTACTGTTCTTTAAAAAAATTTATGATGTTAAAAGATAATAAAATTGCTAATTGACTCTTTATATATATATATATATATATATATATATATATATATATATATATATATATATATATATATATATATATATATATATATATATATATATATATATATATATATATATATGATTAAAAAAATATTTTTTACATAATAATTTAAAAAAAGATATTTATAAAAGTCTACAACTACCTCAAACAACGACAACAATAACAACAACAACAATAATCCTTTATTCCACTATTTAGGGTTGATTATATAAATCTTTTTTCTCTGTTGTGTTCTATTAAAAGTCAAATTCTCAAATATAAATTTATTAAAAAAATCATTTTTAATAATTTTAACCTCAAACAGACTCTTAAACCAAAAACCAAAGGTACTTATCAAAAAAATAAAATAAAAAATATAATCATATAAGCGCTTATTATAGCCTCAAAATCTATATCTGCTTTAACTGAACAGCTAATTCTGTCACAAAATAGAGAAAAAGTTGAATCAAATGAAATAACAATCTCTCAAGTTCTATCCATCTAACAGTCTTGCAAGGCAACAAAGTCAACAATTAGATACCAATTGAAATCATAATCTAACTGCAATCATTGATTTTGGTATCAATTTGTCAATAAAACAATGTTGCAGAAAGCAGAATTATTCACAAAGCTATCTTATAAAAATCTTTACTATTATTTTTTTCTGGCAAAGCCTTAGTCCACCAAAACTTCCCTTTTTCTCTGTTCATCTATGCTTTTGTTATTGGAATCGTAAAGAATATTAGAGAAAAAATTCCACTGAGAACTATAAGATAATGACAGAGTGCAATACAATATGAAGACAGTGGAGCTCAGAAGGAATCCTTTATCTGCCTTTGCTTATTCTTTCAGTCTACGGTTGGCTAAAGTTTGTAAAAGCAATTTGTTTCAGGGATCTGATTCTCTTCTAAAGGTGGAACTGATGCTCTTTTATTGGTGCTAATGTAAATATCGTAAATGTTTGGTGTCAGATAACAAAATCTCAGAGAATATTTTATTTTTATGGTCACTGTTCTTTCTTAGATTTCTTTTATTGGTGTAGGTGTGCCAGATCTTAGAGCTAAATTGATGGTTCATAGTGTTGGCTTGTTGCGAAATTAAAATATTTAAAAATTTTATTTTGAATGTAAAAATTCACTTTTATGCCAAATTTGAATTTAAAAGTTCACTTTTATGTTTCATCAGATTATTTTTGTTTTAAAAAGAAGAAAATATATTATTTTAGGTGATAAATAATTTAGTTGTTGATTTTTTAAAATTATTATTAAAATTTTAAAATTATGGGAGAGAGTTATTGAGCTTAAGTTACGATCAAAGGGTACTATTTTTTCTCAAAATCAATTTGGATTCTTGTTGGGTAAGTCTACTATGGAAGCTATACATCCATTGAAAGGTTTGATGGAGAAGTATAGAGAGAATAAGGACAATCTACATATGATATTTATTTACTTAAAAGCATATGATAAAGTTTCAAGAGAAGTTCTCTTGATCAGAATTCTAAAAAAAAGGGGTTAAAATATTCAACTATTCAAGTCATTAAGGATATGTATACAAGAGCTGCTATTTCAATTGGATTACATCAAGGATCAATTTTAAGCCCATATCTTTTTGCTCGTCATGGATGTTTTTATAAGAAATTTGCAAGAGGATGTACCATGACGTATGTTGTTTGCTAATGATATTATTCTTGTTGGTAAGACTAAAGTGGGAGTTGAAGGTAAACTGGAACTATAGAGGTAAACCTTAGAGTATGAAGGGTTTCATTTAAGTAGATCTAAAATCGAATACATTGAGTGAAATTTTAGTAGTAATAGATTTAGTGGGGGGACTATATATGATTTTGGGCAATAAAATCATTAATAATAGTACATGTTTTAGATGTCTTGGGTATATTGTTCAAAGTGATGTTGAAATAGATGGGGATCACTACAGGAAAATCACCAAAAACCGGCGGTTTTTACCGGCGGTTGTATAACTTACCGGCGGTTGTCCGGCGGGTACGTGACCGCCGGAAAATTAGGCGTAGGAAATTCTGTACCAGCGGTCTAAAACGGAGACGGTTTGCCGACGGTCAATGCTGCCGGCTATTCCACAACTATATACCGGCGGTGTACCGGCCGATTAACCGCCGGTCACAATACCGGCGGCTTACCGACGGCCACTAAACCGACGGTTGACCAACGGTATCATGGCGTCAGCAGTTGTTGTGAAACCGCCGTAAACCGTCGGTAAGCCGTCGGTACGTACCGGCGAACACCGGCGGTCATGCCCGTCCCTAGTAACGGCAGTCAAGACCGCCGGTATTCCGACGCCTAACCGCCGGGTACCGTCGGATGACCGCCGGTTATGTACCGGCGGTTTAAGGTAGTTACCGGCGGTTCTGGATAAGCCGTCCGGTATCGATATTATTAAAAGAATTCAAGTTGGATATTTGAAGTGGAGGAAAAGTACCCCTCAAACTTAAGGGAAAATGCTACTAAAATTTCACTATCACATGTCAGATGTCACCACTGCCATCATCTATCATTGATGGCACCATCATAAGCCATTTCTGTCAGTCTTCGCTGTCCCCTGCCACCCCACTATCGTCACTCGGCACCGCACTGCCGCTCTACTTTATATTGAATTTATTTTATTACTTTAAATTAATTATAAAAATAATATATATGAATGATTAACATATCTCTTAAACTTAAAAAATTGTTTGTGCAAAAGTTCCATTATGCCTGCCAGGATTTCCTAATCATTTCCGAACATAGTAATAATTATCAAAATTGCATGTGCTAAAAGTGGTGGAAAAAAAACAAAAGCAAGTGGGGAGAAAGGAAAGGGGCATGTTTGCTTAGAGGCTTGAAATTTAAATCCTCATATAAAGGTCAACATCACTCGACTAATGCTAAGAATTATAACATACAGAAATCTTATAAATAGTCTTTATATGTGATCGTATAAACAATGTTTAATAGAGATCATCTAATACATATGCTTATAGAATTTCTCTTCAAATTACAACAAATTTCATCATGATTCACCTACAAAGTGTTTATATTAGTTTTAGTCCCACATTGAATTATTAAAAATATCAAAATGTATGATAATATTTGACTTAGTCTTATTTTATATAGTTAGTAAAAATTTGATGTAAATATACAAAGTGGTTGTAGCTCTTCTATCATTGTTGCATGCTAAAAATTTTGATTCTGTAAAGTCTATATTTTACATCTCCGAGTTGTACAGCGCGTACAAATAAAAGTAATAAGACTAGAAAAAGGCTTTTACGTGGAAAACTCAAAAAGGGAAGAAAAAAAACCCAAGTTGCAAAATTTACTATATAATAAGTGATATAAAGATTCTATTTTCTTCACTGTAGAAGAAGAGGAAGAGTATAAAATCAAATGTCCGTAGAGAAATAATTAGCTTTCAACAACAAGCTAGGCTTGATTTTCTTAATAAAGATTATAGAAGACAGATGTCCACAGGCGGGCAATTATACCCAACAACATGGTTAAATCTTGTCAATATTCTAGAGATGGTAGAGATTTCTTATTTTGATCTTTATTGGCAATGGTGGTTGTCGGCGGCGATGATTGAAAATTGTAAGAGAGTTTTCTAGTTCTCTCTTTTCTTCCTCCATGTGAAGAATAAAGGCCTAGTAATATGTTTTTTGGTGTGACATAATTCATAAATATTGAAAAATTCTACATCAAATTTGGAGTGATCCATCAGATGGCCCATATTAATTCATTTGATCATAAAGCTTACGTCAAGCATTTGTGCCTTAATAATTAATGTCAGAATTAAGTGATCTTGGGCTCGTTAGATTCGTCTCGTCTAGGCACTTGAATCGAATAGAGATTATTTGGTTATCTAAATTATTCTTTGAAACTTCTAAATATGCTTCAGGCCCTTGATTTGGGCCAATTTGTGTTCGGATTGGACTGATTTTGATGTCGTTGGATTTTTCTCATCAAAACATTCAATTAACTTGACTATAGATATGCTAAATTTAGAGTTTAGATGGTCCCAAATTTAATTTTAAAAGTTTTAAATTAAGATATGTCTCGATATTCATGCCTAATCAAGATGATTTTTTGAGGACGCATCAAACATCATTATAACTAACCAAATTTGATATCCCTTTTAGTTTATACTCCCACATAAGAAATTTTTCTAATGTCGAAGTATATCATACTATGTGGTTGGCTTTCATCATTGGATTAAGCTTTTGAATTAAAAGCAAATTTAACCACTAATATATTTATCCCAATTTTGATCCTTCTTTGACTTTAACTATATTATCAAACTAGTGGTGTCAAAGCAAATTTGTGGCTCTGATGGGTCTTATCCCCTTTTATCATGGTTGTGGTAGAATCAAGAGTAGGTGATTTCTACGATATCCCCAAAATTATTGAATGGATGTTAATGTTGTATATATGTTGATGCTAAAAACTCTCATTTGAGAAAGAATATTAAGGCATATGAGAGTATTAAGTTTAGTTAGAAAGACTTTTGTGTTTAAGGCACATCACATATAAGCTTTTTCTTTTGTTTTTAAAAATAAGTTTAATAATTGATATATTTGATTTTTAATAATTATTATTTTTATTTTATTAAATACTCAAATCTAGCCTCCTTATATATGAATAAAGATCTTATTTATTCGGGAAAGAGTTGAGTAATATATATAAATATACACACATTTTTATATCAAGCTTCAAATCCATTATCTCATAAAAATTCTCAACCAAATTAAATTATAGATGGGTGGCTATAAATAAAGAAGGAATTAAAAAAAAAAAAACATAAAGGATATTTTATTAGTGAGGGAAATTAAAGCTTAGTGTTGATTCATTTTCACAAGGAATAAAACTTACAATCTTATGAAAATTAATAAAATATTTTCTCATTTCCTTGTCCAAACAAAAAAGTAGCTATCTATAAGAGCTAAAAGATAATAATTTGGTGGAAGATAAAGGACCAGCCAATGTACTTTGTGTTGAACGTTAGATTGTTCATAGACACAGACTTAAAGGCAAGTTGCAATAATGAAAAATATTAAGAGCTACAATAATAAATAAATTATATGCGAATAAGAAAATAATATAAATGAGAATATATTATCATGAAGTATAGTTAGAGGTTTCCTTGATATGCCTCTACAACATGTGGTTTATGTTGAAGACTTCATTTTGTGAGAATGTGGAAGTTGATTATGAGTAGAAGATGTGAGATAGTTGTAAGCGATCCATCACTATCGTTCTCAAGACCAAAGTGGTAGACAAGTCTAATGTGCTTCATTCTAGAGTGGAAGATATGATTGGTACAAACATAGGTGGCTCTAAAGATGTCACGTACGTGAAGGCATAGAAGTTTTATACTCGGTTTCGGGTTAAACCCAGAACTGACTCGAGTTCAAAATTGGTTGACACTGACCCGATTATATAAATGGGTTAAAGGTTCATACTCGGTCCCAACAAGTCGGGTTACGGGTTGACCCGTCCTGACACGATTTTGTACGTAAACCCGGGATAGCTGGACGACAGGGCTCGCTTTGACGGCGAGATGGCCGGGCTCGCTTTGACTGTGGCAGGCGAGGCAGCGAGCGACAGCAGGCACGCGAGCAATACATGACAGTGGGTAGAGGTTGAGATGCAACGGGTAGGCAGTCAACGCGATGCGCGGACAGCGGGCAGACTCGGATGCGACCGGCGGGCAGACATGCACCAGGTTAATCCGAGCAGCACTGTCAGCACGTTTCAAACGTGTTTCCGGATCAACCTGAACCCAACCCATTTTTTCAAACGTGTCGAAACTGGGAACTTAAACCAGACCATTTGTGAAACAGGTTGACCCTAACAAAAAAATTTTGGGTCGGATTTGAGTCTGGTTTTTCGGCCATGTCAAATATTGATAGCCCTAGTATTAAGCTAGCCTCCTAAAGGAATGAACGACGGTGTATTGCTTCATGGCACATTGGTATTAGGAATTTGTCTCAATAAAATAATGATAAATGCTAAAGTGGAGGAAGTCATCTTGATTGCGAACCCAACCAACTTCTAAGTATCCATGAGAGTGAGGGATGAACACCAACAAAAGAGTATGTAATGTGTGATGGTATTCTTGCAATAGCTTAGAAGATGTTTGGTAGTTGACCAATGCATGCAGGTGGGTAGGGAGCTTACATGAATTGAGCTAATATATTATAAACTCCATATGCGATTTCTAGGCATACGAGAGAAAGATATTACAAGCTCTTTATTAGATTGTTAAACTACTTTGAGTTAATTGCTTCATGCCCATCTTCGAGATGAAGGGAGTGGAATAACGACAATTTATTTTGTTCCTTCCTTTCGAAAGTGTTCGATGATATCAAAAATATATTTGAGAGAGAAAAATCTTTGAGCATAGGGCATCCCCTCGACACCCACAAAAAAAAATTGAATAAATTAATAGAACCATAATTCTGCAAATCAAAAGGACAAAACAGTACATATATAAGAAGCTGTGATTGTTTTTGACAGATCTATATTTCATTTCAAAATCAACAAAGGTGACTCTCTCTTGTTATTTCAGTATGGAAGCATGGTGTCAATTTGTCTTCACATGGATTGAGAAAATGAATAAAATATCAACATGGATACTTTGAATCAGACAAAATTATCTAAATTTCACAGTAATTGTTACCATGCAAAACAATAAAGTGAAAATAATAAAGTTATCTTAGACTTTCCTTTCAATATATCTCATCTCCTATTGAAATATCCAAGCTTTTTTATTAACTCCATGAAAATGTCGAAACGAAGTAGCAAAAGTTAAACTTAGCATGTTGTTTCTGATAATGATTTAGATTTTTTTTTGTCGGGTAGAGCTTTGCTGCATCTGCAGAAGCTTAAAAAATCCATGGTTCTGCAGAGCAAAAGGAAAAAGAAAGGGAAAGTGTTAAATCTGTAGTAATTGCTTGTACAGTGTCACTTGCTTCCATCGAGTCAGGACTCAGAAGATAAGAGTTGTAAAAGCAATCTCTGAGATATCGTTGGCCCATTTACTAATCAACAGAGATTTTTTTTTAAAAATTGTTGTTATATATCTATCTTCAATTAAAAATTTATTTTATTACATGCAAAATTATGAACTGCTACTCCTTGATGATATAAAAACTTTGCATGTACTGTCTGTAGCAGACATTATGACAGATGAGAAAAATTGTCTCCAGCCTGTTGTTAGCCTTTGGGCAACGGCAACTCGAAGGGAAGGAGATAAACCTTACTTTGGCAGACCTTAACATTGGAACTTTCGCCCAGAAAGCTGAACTGAATAGTCCAGGCCTGACCCAAAAAAAGTTATATGGGCTCAGATGGCCACAGCTTACAGCTAATTTTATTTTCGCAAGTGAAATATACTACAAAGTATCACTTCACCATTGTGGGCAGTGGGAGCCAAAAATTTTATTCATGGGATCTAAATTAAAATAGTTCTATTTGTCGTGTCATCGGGAATGTTAGAATACATTAAAATAGTTTTCCATAACCCTTTGATGGTTCTCATTTGGATTGACTTGCCCGATTAAAACCACATTTTACTAATTAGAAGCACCATCTTTGTCATTGGAAACATATTTGACAAACCTCTTCAAATATTTAACACGAAAGGTAGCACATACATATTATAATGTACTTGTATCATAGTTGATATGGATGTATTCAAACAGTATGGTGATAAATCTATGATTGAATCACTAGCACTGTACTTTTTTAACATTTTATCTTTATGTGGCAGCATTCCATATAACCCTCGAAATGTTATAAATAAAAGGTATAGATAGAAGAACATTTTTTATCTTTGGATCTTATCTCATTTTTGCAATATTTGAGCATAAATTACAATCTCATATCTCTCTCTCTCTCTCTCTCTCTCTCTCTCTCTCTCTCTCTCTCTCTCTCTCTCTCTCTCTCTCTCTCTCTCTCTCTCTCTCTCTCTCTCTCTCTCATTGTGGGAATATGTAGAATGTAGTACATGTGATTTAACTCGAGTAAGTTTGTCAAGAGTACTTATGAGCCGGCTCGAGCTCGACAAGATCAATGATTCATGAGCCAAGCTCGATAAACTAATGAGTCAAGTGAGATATTCTTCACTCAACTCGTTAGCCTGCGAGCTAACTCTTTTAAAAAAATATTAATATATATTACACATAAAATATATTAGTATTCATTATTTTAAGCACAAAGATATTGAAATATTAAAAAATTATATTTCACTTTTTAAAATTAAGTAATTCTTTAATATTTTTCTTCTAATTTTTCATTATTTTCTTCATTTTATTATAATAATTGGTCGAATAATAATCATGTTTTCTCTTTCATAACAAAAAAGCTGATTTGTGAATCGAATCGAACTCATGGAAAATTAAAGCTCGATCAAACTCGATTGATTAATCAAGCTCAAGCTCAAGTTAGAACTGTAAAGATTTAACTCTACTATTTTGTTAAAGATTTGTCTCTACTACCAGTCAATATAGAAGATGAAGAAGCTCTATTTATATGATGGGCAAATCAATATATAATAATATAAGTGAAGATAAATGAATCCTCACCAAAAGATTAATTAGCTTCCAAGGTTACCAAACCAATACAAAAGAACTTCATGTGCCTGAAGCTGGGATTGGGGAATGGTCCTATGTTTTAGTGAGGGATAAAACTAATTTTCATGAATACATCTCAAATATGAAGAGTTGGTTGAAGCTTCCATGAAGTCAAGCTTGACTCTTCATTCTTCATGCGTGTTTCTTGATTTTAAATTGACTCAAAAACTTTGCATGCATGGATCATTGGGGTTTTTCTCTTTGATTAAACAAATATTGTATGTCTAGTTGTATGGATATCAACTATAGCGAATCATATGACCAACTTTGCATAAATATTTCTTAATAAAATAACTAAATCACTATTTCTTCACCACGAGTGCATGGAATAAAATACACCACTGCATAATAATAATAATAATAATAATAATAATAATAATAATAATTGATATGTTCCCAAAAATAACCTTAATCAGGCACAAATCATGAGGCATATCCAAGTTGAAAATTTGCGAAATTAAATTTGAGATCATCAAAACTTCAATTTTAACAAATTTATAATCAAATTGAATGTCTCAATGAGACGAACCCAAAAACACCAAAATTGCTCCAATCAGAGCTCATATGGGCCCAATTCAAGAGGCTTAGACCCTAGGCTAGAGACCCAAGAGAGATCTAAGGCTTGAAGCATCCCGGAGCTCCACCTAGGCACCATCGCCAACAAATCCTCACCACCAAGCTTGCTTTGCTAGACCTCTACCTGACCATCACTATTGGACCTATGTCTAGCAGCTATCAATAGGCCTTCGTCCGATCTTCATTGCCTGCCAACTATAGTCTCTTCGATCTCCATCACATGCCGACTATAGTCCCTTCGACCTCCATTTTGTGCCAACTATAGTAGCTCCGACCTCAATTGCTAGCCAATTATGACACCTCCGACTTCTATCTCTTGTCAAGTAAGGCCCCTCTAATTAATCTCCGTCATCCGTCGACTATGGTCCCTCAGACCTCCATCACCCACCGACTACAATCCCTCTGATCTCTGTCACCCACCCCATATGATCCTTCTAACCTCCGTCGCCAGCCAACTATGGTCCATTCATACTCTAATCTCCATCACCCGCCGACTATGATCCTTCTTACCACCATCACCCACCAACTACAATCCCTCTGACCTCCCTCACTCATTGACTAAGGTTCCTCCGACCTCCGTCGTCTGACAACTATGGTGCCGTCTTCGACCTCCTTCGCCCCCAAATATGGTCTCCCTGACCTCCATCACTCACCAACTATGGTCTCTCCGACCTTCTTCACCCTTTGAATACGGTTCCCTTGGCCTTTGTCTCCCACAAACTATAGTCCTCCAACCTCTACTAAATGCCAAATATAGTCCCTCCAACCTTCGTTGCATGCTGACTACAGTTCCTTCTATCTTTATGGCACGTAAATTATGATCCCTCAAACCTCCATCGCATGCTGAATGTGAACCTTATGACCTCCATTGCATGCCAAATATGGTTCCTCTGACCTCTTTCACCCATCAACTATGCTCCCTCCGACCTTTATCGCTCGCCGACTATAATCTCTTTAACCTCCATCACTAGTGGTTAAAGATAAGGAGGTGGGTCAGGTGTTTAGTGCAGGAAAGTTAGATGGGTCCTTGGTTTCCTAGGTTAAGAGATATGGCCAAAGCACCCAACCAAGGGAAGGAAAAAAAAGCATAGTAATGGGTTATCTATGACTGTGTGGTGGCATAAGTGAAAGGTGTGGCACAGGGCATTACAAATAAGTGGAGGGAGATTATGCACGAACTTGGCAAAGCTTTTGAGAAGGGGAAAAAATGGAGGACATGGCATGGTGAGGTAGGGTAAAGTGGTGGTGGATCAATACATAACAGGGATGAGCAGCGGTTGTTGGCCATAGGGCTCTCGAAAATAACCCTAACGCCCATGTCACTTTCTTTGTTATTGCTTCCTTGTTTAAGTGTTTAAAAAAATTAAAAAAATGTTAAGGAAGAAGAGTGTTTACTTATTTTCAAAACAAAAGTAATAGATCAAATAGAAGATGTTATAGCACAATGAAAAAATATACAGTTCTTTTAACATTGCCCTTACCAAATCTCAAACCCTGAATGAGAAAAGTGAAGAGTTATATTAAGTAGTGGACAACCAACGTAAAACTTTTTGAATAATCATGACATTAATCGTTTAATATATTATGTTAATGCTATGGCATTCCTTAGAAGCGACGAGCTGTAAAGTTTGAATACAATGAGAAGTATGCAAAGATCGTTATATTGGTGCCCATGTGCAGTGTTAAATAGGAAAGGGTTTTCACATCATGAATGAATATAGGCAAAGAAGTTAGTCTATGATATTATAACTAGGACAGGAACTTAGAACGTAGGTTCTCTTATAGAAAAATTAATGAAATTAATATATATTATGATTCATAGAAAAATAAATATTATATACATTCAACAAACCAAATGAGTTAGAAAAAAAGCTACCGTGCGAGATTAATAGTTTAGGATTTAAACTATAGTATTCATGTAGTAGTCATCTTAGGATTTAAACTATAGTATTCATGTAGTAGTCATCTTAGAAATGATGTATGTGTGATTATAGCTAAGAGTTTAAATGATAATATTATAGAAATTAATAGAATTAAAAATATAATAATAGCTTTAACGATTACAATTGATACTAAGATTATTAATATTATATGTGCTTAAGCTTCTTAAGTAGATTTGGATATGTGTTCAAAATTAAAATTTTTTATTAACTTAATTAGAAAAAAATTATACAAAATATGCCTCTAATAGAAAGAGTTTTTATTGAAAGAGATTTAAATGCACATGGTGGAAGACGATTTAGTCTTGGATGTTCTCACTAGACATTTGCAAGAGTTTGTACATTGGTGTATACTTTTTTGCTGATGATATCGTTCTTGTTAATAAGACTAGAGAGGGAGTTTCATTGTAAACTTGAATTATGCAGGTCAATCTTAGAGTCTTAAGTCTTTCATTTAAGTAGATCTAAAATTGAATATTTGGATAGTGGAGGGATTATGACTTTGGATGATCAAGTTATTAATAAGAGTATATATTTTAGATTTCTAGGGTCTATTTTCAAATTGATGGTGAGATAGATGAGGATATTATTAGTGGAATTCAATTTGGATGGTTGAAGTGGAAGAATACATCGGGTTTGTTGTGTGATAGAAAATTGCCCTTCAAACTTAGGATAAAATTCTATAAGATCATGGTGAGACCTGTAATATTTTATGGTGCATAATGTTGGTCATTAAAATAGGAGAATAAAATTAAGTTAAGTGTTGTAGAGATGAGGATGCTCAGCTAAATGATTGAATTTACTCTTCGAAATAGAACATGAAACACGAGCATGTACGTGAAAAGGTTGAAGTAGCTCCAGTGTCAGATAATATTAGGGAAATCGCCTTAGATGGTTTCGGCACATAAAACATCTTTCGATGACTCGATGAAGAGAGTATATATATTAGATTTGGCCTATGTTAAGAAAGGTAATGGTACACCTAAAATGACTTGGTTATAAAATATTAAAATTAACTTTTCTTTATTAGATTTAAATTAGAATTTGAATCTTAACATAATACAATGGAGAAAAAAGATTCATGTTGTCACACTTCAGGCTCTAAAGTGGATGAATTTATTTTCATTTTTCTTTATTATCTTTTCAATGTAGTCTATTCTTTTTTTCTTTTAATTAATAACTAATAAATATTCATTTACAATTAAATCAATCAGATATCCAAAGATGAATAATTACATTAAAGGAGATATATAAATAACAATTATAATTCACATTTATACCAGTTAATATATACATTCAACTATTATAAACCAAAATAATATATATAATAGCCATAATGGATACAAAATAATACAAAAAATGACCAAAGAAATCAAAATAAATTATTCTAACATCTCTGCATACATTGACTCAAGATGCGGGTTTATTACTAAAAATCATTTAATCGACATAATGAACTAAATAACCCAGCAAGTCACCAAAAACTTACAATTGAATTCAAAGTACAATATAGAAATAATATCAATATCGTCAGTCAATTCATTATAGTAAAAGTCACAGATCAAGAGTTAATGCAAAAATAGTATAACTCCTGTGTAGTAGTAGTAAAGTTTTATAGCCAATAAAATAATGTTGTACAAAAGTTAATATAGTAGTATAGTGTGAAAATTAGGAAATAATTACATATGTCAAATCCATAAAATAATCAACATAGTAATATTATTTAATTATTAAAGAACGTATATAAATAAATAGAACCAAAGACTCAATGAATATTATCAAAATCATAATCATAAGGTCAGTATGCCCCATAATTGGTGATAATATATCTATAAACCGTATTTGTATCAATGAATTAGTTAAAGTCAATGATTCAATAATAATATCATCGCTGATAGTAATAATGAAGCAGTACATAATATTAATAGTAAACTTAAATGGTGATAATAAATTAGTGCACTAATAGTAAAGTCATACAGTAATAATGAATTAATAACATGCATTTTAGTAATCATAGTAAGGAAATAAAGAGTCATGGCAAAGCAATATTTTTCTAATAATAAGTTAGTTGTTAGTACTTATTGGCTCAATAAATAGAGTCGTCACTCCTTACCCGTTGATATAGTAATAACTCTTTATAACTCTCAATCAGTGAATCACGTGAATTTATACAGAAAAATATAAAACTATAATTTTTAAAGGAAATGTTGTCGGTCCACTATCAAGTACAAATCAATAATAGTCTTCAACCAACATTAGTGAAATCAGTTGTCATTTATATTTTACCCACATATTATTATCACATTAATATAATAGTAATAATAACCAGCTATTATTCAATCATACAACCATTTTTATTCCCAATGTCTATATTAACAGTATGCTTAAATTAAAACACTCAGTTATTTATTTATTATAAATCATACAAAATACAATAACTTCAACTTTACTTTGTGAAATTCAAAAGTTAACTAGTTAAATATCTAAGATAAATAGTACAATGATATATAAAAAGTTACACAACAGAGGTTCAATAAAATTGGGAAAATACGGTAAAATTATTTTAGAAAGAATCTAATGATAAAAATTAAAATCATTGAAAAAAGATATTGGATTAGTCGCCTTCTTCAACTGATATTTTTTTTGTAAATGCAAAAAAGCAATTCGACATCAATATTTTGCTTTTATCCCTTTCTCTCTACTCTTTTCTTTCCCCTCACTTCCTCTTCCTTCGATAAGCTAACCGGCGAGTGCAAAAAACATTATATAAAAATGATTTTTAGTATAAAGCACCATAGTGCCACCACACAGCATTATAGCGATGCATATTGAATCCATAATTATAGGCTTCAATATCATAGTGGCCATTTTGGGTGCTACAGTAATCCAGACCCCTAGTGCCCTTACGCTCAAGGTACATCGCCGCCATGTTATAGTTTGAATAGAAATTCAGAGAGATTTTTTTGACATATTTTGTATTTTTGGTTATTACATATGTTCCCTACCCCATGTAGTGGGATAAAGGATTGTTGTTGTTGTTGTTGTTGTTTTTTTTTTAAGGCATTGGATCTCACATTTATAGGTCAAAGGCAATTGCATGTTAAGAAAGATCATTATCTTGTATATTAAGAAAGATCATTATCAAAATGATTTTGAATAATTAGGTTGTTGTTAATTAAATCTTCATTATCCTATCATGATTGTAATCACTCATTCTTTTCATTTGAAAACTCTCATCCGACTATCATAGCTTGAACTCCATTGCCCAACCTTCAATGCTTGACTAATATTATTTGATTGTTTTCATCAACATTCATTAAATCTTCAGTGTTCTCTACCACACTTATAGATCATTCTTATGTTATGTATTTTATATTCGTACCCTCTTCAATTAATAGGAAGGCTAAACTTTGTAAACTCACTTGTATAGTGAACCATTTTAGATGAATCAAACCTTGTGGTTTTCCCCTTGCAAGTTTTTTTACTTAAAAATTATTTTACATGAATTGTTTTATTTTTATATTTGCGGGATCTTTTCTATGATATGAGAGCATGCAACTATCTCTACTACTATAAATTTTCTAGCATACAATAATAAAAAGATGAAAAATTAGAAATAATAATAATAAATCAAGATTCAAGTACAACAAATCCAATAATTCCAAAATTAAATTATAATGTCTTAGCACAACTTAGAAAATTGCCTGCAAAACTAAGCATTTATAATGCTCTAGTTCATTCTAAAGAAATGAGGGAGGCTTTAAACAAAGCCTTGGTTAACCGAGAGATTTGTATGGCTCAACTAGCATCAACACAATCATAAGAAGCATTATACTTCAAAGAAGTTACAGGAGACATGTTTTCATATGAAGATTTGGTACTAGGAGTTGTGGATCATAATCATTCATTGTCATCTCTATTAATATTGATAATTTTAAATTGTCTTATGTTTTTATTGATCTGAGTGCATTGGTCAACATTAAGACTCTTAGAACTTTCACATACTTAAGGGTGGATACTTGCAAACTCAAATCTAATAAAATGATATTGCGAGGATTCAACGAGAAAGGCGAGAGAGCTTAGGGGTTTGATAACCCTCTTGTTAGAAATAGAAACCCTAAAAATCAAAGCCAAATTTCACATTATAGATTCCAAAGTTTCTTTAATGCTTTCTTGGGTAGACCCTAGCTCCATAAATACAAAATGGTGACGTTCACCTTTTATCAGTGTATCAAATACTCCTAAGAGGGGATAGAGCATTGTATTAAAGGTGATTTGCGATCATTTGTTATTCACAAAGTCAATATATACAAAGTTGCTTCATATTATCTGCCTAAAAAGTTAACTGTTTTCTATAAAGTTATCAAACTAATAGAAATAGAAGCAAAAGAAATGAAAGAAAAGAAAAAAAAGGAAGAAGAAAAGGAAAAAAAGACCAACATTCTGATCTTGAACACAATGTTTGGTAGTAGGCAGCCCCTCCATCACAAAGAGGAGGTAGAATGACACAACAATTTAGAGGAAGAGACCGAGGATAGAAAAACTAAATGATAAGAGAAAATAAAATTAATACATACAAATTAGAATGCATGTAATACATATTAATTTGGAATCCAGCTAGAAGGATGAAGCATATATGATTGAGAAAAAACCCTTATGATATAAAATATAAGAACTACACAAAAATAGCCAAAGTTTGATATTTTTATAAAAGTTGATTGCGACAATGATAGGGACTAAGTTGCTAGGGAAATTGATTCAAATATGTGTACTTTTTAGAAATTAAAAAGTGTGTGGAAAATATTACATTAGCACCATTATCCCAAAGTGATGTAGAGAGGTTAGAGGTGAAAGCCTCTCTTCCTTTAAACCTTGACACTAAAGTCATTATCATTGTATCTTCCACAAAAAAAAACCACTGAAACTAATGCAACCCTCGATAATCCATTTATGAGTGAGATAATAGAACTGCATTTTGACTGGTACTTGAATTATGAAAATAAATTTGCTATGCAAGATTTAACACCATCAAATTGGACTAGAGACAAAGCCCAATAATTTGAACACCTATGGACTACAAAATATCACAAATATGCATCAAGATCAGGTGTTAGCTTCATAACTCTATATTCGTTTGATAATGATAAATGTTTCTTAGTTATATCAAATAATATTGACTCTAATAGTTTATTTTTAGAGAACACTAAATCTTTTAATGAACTCTATTTGGAAACTTTAGATGATCTGGATGACCCTCAAGTTAGGGATGCACCTCCTAAACTTGAAGAGGATAACAAATCTATAATAGATGATATAAGAGAAATAAATCTGAGCACCGAAGAAGACCCTTGTCCAATTTTTATAAGTTCTTTGTTAAATGAGGATGAGGAAAACAACATGATCAAGTTATTATTAGAATTCAAAGACTATTTTACCTGGAGTTATGAAGATATACCTAGATTATCCTTAGACATAATAGTTCATAAGTTAGCAATTCAACCAGAGATGATTCCAATCAAACAAGTGCCTTAATGGATGCGACTCGATGTCGTGCAAATAGTTGGGGTTAAAGTTGAGAAGGTAATCGATGCAGACTTTATTACATAAGAGAAATAACCAACTTGATTAGCTAGCATCATCCTAGTTAATAAAAAGAATGGTCAGATAAGCATTTATATTAATTTAAGAGATTTAAAAAAGGCCTATCCTAAAGATGAGTTTTCCCTCCCAATACCAGAATGTATGGTCGATATTGCATCTTCTAATGTGATATTTTCTTTCATGTATGGTTCATATGAATATAATTAGATCTAAATTGATCCCAAATATGATAAATATACATCATTTAGAACATCGATAGGAATTTACTTGTACAAAGTTATGTCATTCAAATTAAAGAATGCTGGAACAACTTATTAACGAGTAATGAAGATAATTTTGATGAACTCATACACTATCTGGTGGAGTTTTATGTCAATGAACTGGTAATTAAAAGTCTTTAAAAAGATTATTATTTATATGACCTAAGAATTGCTTTCTAAAGATTATGCTAATATAATTTAAAAGTAAATCCTTTAAAGTGTGCTTTTGGTGTCACTTTAGAGAAATTTTTGGGTTTTGTGGTTCAACACTATAGAATTAAAATTGATTCGAATAAAATCAAAGCAATAATAAAAATACCTCTACCTAAAGCCTTACCTAGTTGAGATCTTTCCAAGGTCTCTTAGTGTACCGTAGAAGATTCATATCAAACCTTTCAGGTAGATGTCGACCATTTTCAGCATTTTATAGGATAGATACTCCATTTTGGTAAGATTAGAATTTTTATAAAGCATTTGGTAGTATAAAATAATATATGACAAACCCCCCAGTTTGAGCTACTCCCATACAAGGGAAGCCGCCAATTCTATATAAAACAGCCTTAAGTGTATCTCTTGGTGCCATATTAGCTCAGGCTAATGAGGAAGGAAAAGAGAATGTACTTTATTATATGAGTAGATGTTTACTTCAAACTGAAGTAAATTATCCTTCAATTGAGAAGCATTTTTAGCCTAGATATTTATAGCTCAAAAGTTGAGGCATTACATGCTTTCTCACAAAGTTATTTGATATCAATAATAAATCTATTACAGTATTTGATGACTCTTCTAACATTATCAAGAATACTAGCTCAATTAGATGATTTTGTTACAATTTGAGGTTACATTCAGTTCTTTATGAGCAGTAAAAAGGAAAGATGTAGCAAACTTCTTAGCAACTCACTTGGTACAAGATAATTATTCTATAAATGATGAACTACCAGATGAATGGACCATGGAATTATCAAATGAAAACTCTATCTTGGAATTTATTTTGATGGTGTTGCTTCCAATCAAGAAGGAACATTTCATGATATTTCCCTAAGGCAAGCCGTAATTGGTATAATATTCATCATGTCAGATAAAGGTTTGATACATTATTCTTAGCATACATCAGAACCTTGTATGAATAATGAAGCTGACTATGAAGCACTGATAACTTGCTTAGAATTGAAGATCTTAAATAGAATCAAAGAGAACAAAATCTTTAGAGAATCATAACTTGTGGTCAATCGGGTAGCTAGAATTTATAGTGTTGAAATAAACTGTAATTCCTTATCATCAGTATATGATGTATTTACTAGAATAGATTCCAAATGTGACATTCTATATGGAAGGAATTCTACGGCTCATGATCTCGCTAAGATAGCCAAAGCATTAGCATGTCCCGAAGAAGATTCAATTTTGATAGTAGTGCAATGTCGATAAGTTTTATCTCCGATAAACTTTGAATATATAAATAGAAATCATCAACTGAGGTTAATATTATTTTAGTAGTAAATAACGAATTGGTGGATTGGAGAAAACCTTTCATCGAATTCTTATGAGAAAATAAACTCCCTCATGACGAATTAGTAGTAGACCAAATCAAAAGAAGATCGTTGTCCTATGCTCTGATTAACGACACCTTATATAGAAGATTGTTCAATCATATATGGTTATAGTGTCTAAATAAATCAGAAGCACGAAAGATCATAGAAGAAGTATATGTTGGATTTTGTGGTACACACTAATCTGGGCCAAAAATGAAAATAAAATCAGATGAATGGGATATTACTAGACATCAATGATAGATGACTATATGAATATTGCATGTCATTGTCATTAATGTCAAGTACATGGTGTAGTTTTATATCAGCCACCAAATATCCTATTTCCTTCCATTGCTTCAATCCTTCTGAAAGTTAGAGTATATATATTGTATATTTGGTAGATCCTACATCCTCCAGAGGTTATAGGTTCATATTAGTAGCTATAGATTGCTTCTCTAAATGGGCAGAAGCAATTTGTTTAAGAGAAGTCAAAGCTCATCACATTATAAAATTCTTAAAAGAAAATCTTATTTATAGGTTTAGTGTTCCTTACTGAATTATCTCATATAATGGTTCTTTAATTTGAAGTACTACAATAAATAATATAGCTAAACATCATAATATTAATTAGAGATATTCTAGCATCTATTACTCTCAAGCAAATAGATTAGTAGAGGCCTTCAATCAAACTTTGGTTCATATATTAAAGAAAACATTAGACAACAATAAGCCTTAAAGGCACGAGAATTTTGTTGAAGCTTTGTAGGCATACCAAACTGAAAGTTTGTTAGGGATGTTAGGCCCCTTATGAACCGGCCCAAGGCTAATAAAGAGAGAGGTGGTGAATTCGTATTTTAAAACAAAAACATAATCTTAAAATCAAAACCAATATTCAACACAAAGAAAACCAAAGTGCGAAAATAATAAAGGAAAGAACACACCAAATTTATAGTGGTTCGGTCAAACCTTGACCTACGTCCACCCCTCGGAGGCACCCTCTGAGTATTGCACTAAACTAAGTGTCTCTCCTTTAGCTCCATATCTAGGCGGAGAAGCCCTTACAAAATGACTTCCACCTTCCTCGTAGTGGCGGAGTCGCCGGGTCCTTTGACACCAAAGTGATCTTCTTCTTCTTTGAACTTCCCTCAAGAAAAGCCTTGAATCCGACGGTACTTGGGTGCAAGCTCGCGGAGCAACCGTGTGGAATCCCCCTCCACACTCCCTTGAGTCCCCCCTCCAAGGATCTTCTCCCTCTCTCAAACTCCACCCTTTCCTCACTCCCTTTCAAGCTCTCTCTTCAAGTTTTCCCTAAAAGAACGAAGCTACAATGGCTGCCAAAAACACTTACAAAAGTGCCTTGACAAAAGCTTAAATAGAAGATCTCAAAATAAGCTCATTAATGCAACTTGCCGACTTTATTGTACAGGCCGATATGAATATCATCCTAGTCGATCAATACAAAATAAGCTCAATCGGCCAGGATGATTTTGGACGATCAGAAGAAAATTGGTTACATCGTTCAAGCCGATACAATATCGTCCTGGCCGATTAGTTCAAGTTTGAGTACAATCGTCCTAAACATCGCCCGGAATAGAGTTTGGTCGGTGTTAATCATCTAGGACATCATCCCGATCGATCCTGCGATCGGCCAGGCAAATGTGATCGTATCAATTAGCCTTAATTACTTTCCATAATTACCAGATTAATTTAGGCATAATTGTGCTGCATCGTCCAAGCCGATGTATAGATCATCCTGGCCGATGTCCTGAAATAAAAAATACCTAAATTGATTATAGCGGCTGATTCTTTCTGATTTGAGCCTACATCTTGGCCGATACAAGGATCGTCCAAGCTGATCGGCTTAATGAAGGATGCCTTAATGAGGATGATGCCCTAATTAGAGTTTCTATTTTTGAACCGATCGTTCAGGCCGATATAAATACCATCCCGGATGATGTTACCAAAAATAGTAAATTCTAGGGAACAGATAGAAATTCTCCCAAGGTGTGTATGAGCAAGGTTACAAAGCATCAGGAGCCACACCAATTACAAAGACTCAAGAAAGGAAAAAGGTACAAACTGACTCAGACCTAGTCTACCCAATCTTGAGCTGGTTCCAATTGCAGTCTGATCTTGTGGACCTGAAATGTCAGTAGGTAAGACAGTCGTAGAGAAACAAGAGTGTTTTTCTATCATCAAAATCATAATCAATGAAAACATATTCACAACACAAACCACATTTAGAACTCCAACTCAATTAATGTCGTATACTTTAGTCTTTTGTATAGAAGTAATTAGTCCTTTAGAAGGACAACTACCTTCACTAAGGTTGGAAGTAAATTACAATATAACTTTATATCGTAATGTTAAACTCTAATAATTAGAAGATCTTGAAAGTTTAGAAGAGAACAATCTATAAGCTCAATAGGACCTTGAGTTGTATAAAGCTAAAATGATCCAGGCTCATGAAAAATTAGTTCACCAGAGAACTTTCCAAGTATGTGACTTGGTACTAGTTCTAATAAGACCCATTTTACCTCATCAAAGGATAGGTGGTAAATTTCAACCAATGTGGGAAGGTACATTTGTAGTGGAAAAGGTTTACCAAGGAGGTTCTTATAAATTGATATATTATAAAGGGGATCATCCTATGTTACCCACCAATGGGTGATATCTCAAGAAGTATAATGACAATTGATGCATCAGGAAGAATTTTTAATAAAATAAATTTTGTAAATTATCAACATCATATTGTTATAAATCAAATTGGGTACAAGTGATAGGATTGGGTCTAGAACCTTTAGCTGAATTTTATGGACTTCAAAATCATCAAATTTTAATTGTGATTCTTACCATCACAATTCTCTACATTTATTATTTCGATATGATCAAGTGATTGTAGGATTCATGACATCTCTCTATACTCACCATTTTGATATGGTCAAGTGAGTTTTGAGTTATACTCCACATTTATTATTTTAATTTGGTTAAGTGTTGGATCCATCCTTTAAATCTTCTATATTTTTAATTTTGATATGGTTAAGAGAATATTAGATCTTGAATCTTTATGTTCTATGGTTTTGATATGGTTAAGTAGTCACTAAACCCTTTAAGATCTTAATTATTTTGATATTGTCAAATGAACATAGAATCTCTCCCACTCACTATTTTAATATGATCAAGTAAGTATCTAAATCTTTCACATTTACCATTTTGATATGGTCAAGTGAATGTTGAATCCTTAAATATTTGTGTTATGTCATTTCAATATGCTTAAGCAAACACTAAACCCTCCGAGATTTCTTTGTTCATTATTTTGATATGGTAAAATGAACATAGAATCACTCCTACTCACCATTTTATTATTGTTAAGTGAGTCTCTAAGTCCTCCATGTATATCATTTTGATACGGTCAAGTGAATACTAGATAAATCTTTAAATTCTCCTATAGTCAAGCGGTTGTATGTTCTTTTTCATTTCTCGTATTAGTTGTGTCAATATGGTCAAGTGAATATTGAGTTATCTTCCACATTTACCATTTCGATATGGTTAAGGGAATGTTGGATCCACCATTAAAATCTTTCGTATTCATCATTTTAATATGGTCAAGTGAATGCCAGATCCAAAAAAATTTCTATCTTGCTATTTTGATATGGTCAAGCATGACAATAAATTCTCTAAGATTTTTTCCTTCACCATTTTGAGATGGTTAAGCTAATGGAAAATTTAACTTTCATGAATCCACCCCTATCACCTCATTCTAGGAATCTAGTTTAAATTTTAATCTCCCTACTTAGGATCATATCTTTTATGAGTCATGATAATTTACACAACCTTATGTATTATGTTTATCACTTTGATCAATGATAACACATGTTATTGACTCATAATCACTTTGATCTATAGTTAACAAGACAGTTGCAACCCTATACTACAATCAGGTAGCTCATTGCACTGCCTTACATAGTGCACTAACTCCTTGACCTCAGTCACGACCAAAACCACTTCACTAGGAGATTAATATATTAGACCACCCATTATTGGATCCTTCAATCATCATAACCCATCTGACCCAATTAAGCTTGCCTAAGTTAACTCCATTGATCATCAACTCTAGTCAACATCAGTCAAGCTCCAAATGAACTTAAATCTTCATAAATTCTTTTGTTCATCATTCCTAGTGAATTAGAGTTGATTGGATACCCTAGCTTAGTCAACAGTTGACTTGGTCAACTAAGTTAGGTTTTGTCAAATCAGACCCATATTTGGTCAATCCACTATATACCATTCATTCAAGACATTTAAACCTACAAGACTTCTTCCTTACAAGATTTAAACACCTATAAACTCACCATGAGTCAAACCATGGCTATTTTATTTAGTCAAACCACCAAGGGTTATCAAACCATAACTTCATTCATTTGCCTAAACATCAAGCCTACCCCCTCAAACCTTTTGATATGAATCCCAATGATAAGTTAACCTCCCCTAGACTCCATATTAGTAAGGCTTGACTAATTGATAGGTCAAACTGTCAACTAAAGGATCATGTAGGTGAACTTGGTCAACACTCCCTAGTTGAATAGTTAGCCCTACACAATCCTAGTGGTACCCCCATGTGAGAACCACCTAGAGTCATTTTTCCTTCTGTCCAGTTCATTCCCCTATTATATAATGGCTTGGAACACTTCTCCATCATCCAATGAAGTTGCTTGATTGAGCCATCCACATTAGCTCCAGTAGCTGAGTTGGACAAATCTCCCAAAACCATTACACTGAATTCATTCCCAACTTAGTCGTCCTCTAGAGCTCTAGTGATTTTGATTTGCTTCCTAGAAGTCCTTGAGCATTTCCCTAGTTATTTTGCGTTGTTTAGAGCTTGCCGACGGCGAGGTTGACAAAGGATTAAAAGCTCATCCATTTCATCAATTCAAGCATCTCATCTAGGCCTTCTAGGAGCTCGCGGTCTTCTCCAAAGTTATTGTAGAGCTCACAAAGAGAAGATCTATCCCTCAAGCATCTTATGATAACGTCTGTGTGGATGCAATAATCAAACCCTAGGCATTTACATGGGATTTCAAAATGGGTTGAATTGCCCTAAAAATATCTTCACACTTTTCTTTTCACCCTACCCAATCTCTATTTCAAGTTTTAAATAAAAACAAAATCCCTACATCAAGCTTAAGAGCATCTGGGAGTTTAGGGTTTTCGATTGTCCTGCAAGGAAGATAAAATATCCACCATTTGCTTCTTCTATTTGGTTAAGATAACTAAGATTTCATCATCCTTAAAACTTGTTTAATCAAAATAAATGGTGAGTTATATTTGAGCTCATCCAATACAATCTAGAGCGTTGATCCCAAACTATGTGGGATCAACAATTGTGATCTACATCCGACGTGTTTAAGTAAAGCAGTGAGATGAATAAGGCCACATGTGAGTTGAATAAGGCCACAATCGAATTATTGGAAATCACATACATCGACACCAATAATTGGTTGTCGTTTGGTATTTTGAATTAATTGTATTAATCAAAATCCAAAAATACCCCAGAACTTCAATAATCTCTACAAAATTCCCTTCTACAAAAAACTTTATTTCATAAAAATAATTTTAGCCCAATTTGATGAGTATTTTTGGAAGTATTTGAGTTATAAGTATATATTATTTCCTTTATAAAATGAAAAATATTTATCAAATTGGGTTGAATTTTGGCAGAGGTGAATTAGGGGATGTCCTTAAATTCTATAATTTTTCTAAGGTCATTTGATAGCAGCATAACTCACATTTGAATTTCCAAAAACCTAGCTAATATCATGAACAATATTTTTGAAAATTCATAATAAATTTAATTCTTGCCCAATCATTGCATTTTAGGGCTTTATGGAATCAATACGATGGGTTCTTTGATTTAAAAATAAATCTAGGATAAGATCAAGCTTAGTTTGAGAGCAAATGGCCTTAATTGCCTAATTATTTTTGTGCATTGCTCATTCAAATTTGGTTCGGAAGTATTTGAGGATGTTTCATACATGCTTCAATACTCTTCGACTAATTTGATACATATCTTTTATGTACTGAAATTTCCTAGTATATAGGTCGTCATTATGTGACCTATAATTTTGATAATTTACAATCACTACGGGAAAACACGTGATTACTGTCGGATTTTCTGACGGAATTTTTTGCGCCGGTACGAACGGCGCAGGTAACGGCGGAATGTTCCTGAATCTTGCGACGGAAAAATTACGACGTATTTACCGGCGCATAATACGACGGAAATCTTTTGTCGTCCCATTCGCCGGCAATTACGTCGGTAAAACGAGCCCTGAACCAATTCCGTCGCACTATGCGATGGAAAAATATCGGCGAACATTACCGACGGACTTTCCACCAGCTTATTTAAACTCAATGACATATTTCCGTCGCATGTTACGACGGATCTTGTTGCCGTCGGATACTCCGCCGGAAAGTCCGCCAGTGAAAGCCCTATTTTTCATCACCTACCCCCTCTGGCCGCTCATTCGTTTCCTCCCTTTCTCTTACCTCGCGTGTTTCGCCCGTTGCCATCCGTCGCTCGCTATGGACTGACGTCGCCGATGGTCACCGGACTTCGCCATCGACGATCACCGGACTTCGCCGAGCATCCTTTCCTCTCTTTCCTGCTCACACGCCGCCGAGGGTCGCTCTTCGCCGACGGGGAAGGTATTTTGTTTCGTTATTTTTTCCTATTTCGGTTGGGTTACATCAAGGATCAGTCTTAATTCCTTATCTTTTTTTTTTTCTTTAGTCATGGATGTTCTCACTAGACATTTGCTAGAGGATGTACCTTGGTGCATGCTTTTTGTTGATGATATTCTTCTTGTTGATAAAACTAGAGAGGGAATTGAAGGAAAACTTGAACTATTGAAGTCAACCTTAGAGTCTAAAGGTTTCCATTTGAGTAGATCTAAAACCGAATATATGGAGTGTAATTTTAGTACTAATAGATATAGTGGAGGGATTGCGACTTTGAGCGATCAAGTCATTAAAAAGAGTATATGTTTTAGATATCTCGAATCTATTGTTCAAAACGATGGTGAAATAGATGTGGATATTATCTAAAACGGACTATATGAAGTGCAATTGTGACTTTGCAATTGTAACTTTTGGTGATCAAATCATTAATAAGAGCACACATTTTAGATATTTTTGATCTATTGTTTAGAGTGATGGTGAAATAGATGGGGATATTATTAGTAGAAATCAAGTTGGATGGTTGAAGTGGAGGAATGAATCGGGCTTATTATGTTATAGAAAATTCCCTTTCAAACTTAATTAAGGGAAATTTCTATAAGATGGTGGTGAGACTTGCAATGCTTTATGGTGCCGAATGTTGGCCACTAAAAAAGAAGCATATATAATACTAAGTTAAATGTGGCATAGATGAGGATGCTTAGGTGGATGAGTGGCTTGACCCTTAGAGATAGGATGCGAAATGAGCATATACGTGAAAAGGTTGGAGTAGCTCCAGTGAAAGATAAGATTAGAGAAAGTCGCCTTAGATGGTTTGGTCATATGAACATCTTTTAATGTCTTATTAGATCTATATATATAAATCAATTACTTTTTTTCTCTTATATATAGGTTATGGATATTAGAAATCAAAAAAGTTGGATGTATAACCGATTATCTCAAGGTCGTAAGACATTAACAGATGAATTCATCAATGGGGTGAACTTTTTCATTCAACAAGCGAAACAGCTGCCCAGCTTTATATCAGAAGGAAAGTTTCGATGTCCATGTTCTAAACACAAAAATCTAGTGCACCTAGAACCAGATCATGTAACTGTTGATATGTATCGCAGAGGATTCATGCCACGGTATTGGTATTGGACTTCTCATGGTGAGTATGAGCCACAATTTGATTATCAATGCGGTCCTTCTACAAGTAGTAATGTTGCTGAGGCTGAAAACATTCGACCAAATCTTGAGGAATTAGTTCATGATACAACTGGAGTACAAACTAAATAAAATATAGAAGAGTTACCGAATACGGAGGCACAAAATTTTTATGATTTATTGCATGCTGCCCAGCAACCAATCTGGAAAGGGTGTACGACTCACTCAGAATTATCTGTTGCAGTGAAGATGTTAAGCATCAAGGCTGAATGTAATGTTCCTCATGAATATTTTAATCAATTCATTGGGCTGCTTAAGGAAACCAATCTGATAGATAATTTAATTACTACAGATCTATATCAAACAAAGAAGTTAGTTTCCAAACTTGGTTTGACATACACAAAGATAGATTGTTGTGTGAATGGATGCATGTTATACTTTAAAGAAGATATTGCAGAAATTATATGCCGTCATTGCAATACACCAAGATTTAAACCAAAATCTAGAAATAAAAGGAAGCAGAAGGATGTGCCTATTAGTAGGATGTTCTACTTTCCAATAATTTCGAGACTACAACGGCTATATGCATCCATGAGATCTGCTGCACATATGAGATGGCATAATGATCACATTCCACAAGAAGGTGTTATCACACATCCATCAGAAGCAGAGGCTTGGAAGCACTTTGATCGTACACATCCCACATTCGCGGCAGAACCAAGAAATGTCATATTAGGTTTATGCGCAGATGGTTTTACTCCATTCAGTCAGTCAGTTACACCGTACTCATGTTGGCCTGTGATACTCACTCCTTACAATCTTCCTCCAGAGTTATGTATGACTACTCCTTATATGTTTCTGTCACTTATAATTCCAGGGCCACATAATCCAAAATTAAAGATTGACGTATTCTTACAACCTTTGATTGATGATTTAAGTTTATTATGGGAAGATGGAGTAAGTACATATGATATCTCCACGAAACATAATTTTACACTAAGAGCAATATTACTTTGGACAATTGGTGACTTTCCTGCATATGGTATGCTCTCAAGTTGGAACACATCAGGCAAGTTAGCTTGTCTGTATTATATAGAAAATACAAAATTATTCACTTTAAAATATGGTAGGAAGAACACTTAGTTCGATTGTCATCGAATGTTTTTGCCTCAAACTCATCCTTTCAGGTGAAATAAAGAAGCGTTTACTAAAAATAAAATGGTGATGTTTCAGCCTCCTCCAAGGTTCAGTAGTGAAGAAATTTTTGAAAGAGTGGAGTTCTTGCCCACCATAATGGAATCTCCAACATTAGCTGAGTTCAGATTGCCAGAATATGGTGTCAACCATAATTGGACCAAAAAAGGTATTTTTTGGTCGTTGCCATATTAGAGAACAAACTTGATTAGACATAACTTGGATGTTATGCATATAGAGAAAAATATTTTTGATAATATTTTTATACAGTTATGGACATCAAAGAGAAATCGAAAGATAATATAAAAGTAAGGATGGACTTAAAGGAGATTTGTAAAAGAAAAGCTTTGAAATTGAAGGATGGTGGAGCGGGAAAATTTCTCAAACCAAAAGCTCTATTCACATTAACTTTAGAGCAAAAACGAGCAATTTGTGAATGGGTGAAGACTCTACGAGTACCTGATGGATATTCTTCCAATCTAAGCAGGTGTGTTGACATAAGATCAGGGAGATTATTCGGATTGAAAAGTCATGATTGTCACATCTTCATGCAATGTCTACTATCCACAGCTTTTAGTTATCTTCCAGATCAGATTTTAAAACCCCTGATCGAGCTAAGTGTCTTCTTCAAAGATTTATGCTCTTCTAAATTAAATGTGGAGAATTTGATTCTTATGGATCAGCAAATTCCATTCATTTTGTGTCAACTTAAGAAAATATTTCCTCCAGGCTTTTTTGACTCTATGGAGCATCTACCTATTCATTTACCATATGAGGCTATGGTTGGTGGACCTGTTCAGTATAGGTGGATGTATCCTTTTGAGAGATATTTAAATAAACTTAAGAAGACCGCTAAGAACAAATCACGACCCGAAGGCTCTATCTGTGAAGCATATTTAACATATGAGACAACTCAGTTTTGCTCATATTATTTTGAAACAACATCTCAATCAGGTGAAAGTTCAGCATCTCAAAATATTGGTAAATCCACTAATATATCTGTATTCAATAGAATTGGGGAACCTTTAGGCACAAGCACCATGCACTATTTGACCGATAAGGAGATGGCAGTTATCACATTGTACATCTTGCTTAACTGTGATGAAGTTGAGCCATATCTCGAGTAAGTATGAGTTAAGTTGTTTATATTTTTGGTCTTCTTTTAGACTTTGTTCTAAACTCAAGATATGAATTTGTAGGAGGTTCATTGATGGTCTTAGTACAACAGAAGAAGGAGAAGTCCAGAAAATAGTGGAAAAAGAATTCACTGCTTGGTTTAAAAATACGGTATATTTTGAATAATTATTCTTACTTAATGAGTTAATTATTTCTGCAATTAATATTAGTAACAATAACATCTTGTACATTTAAATGTACACACTGAAGGCAGTTCGCAGTATTCAAGGTTATCTGAGTTAGCTTGGGGACCAAGTATATTAGTAAAATGTTATCAAATATTTGAGGTCAATGGTTATAAATTCCAAACAAAAATTTGATGTGAAGGTAGGAAGACAGAAAATTCAGGCTTACGTGTAAGAGAAAACACCCATACAGGAGATGATTCTGAATTCTGCGGGGTATTACAAGAAATATTAAAGGTTGAATATCCCGATCAGAGCAATACCGTGTATCTCTTCAATTATGAATGGTTTGATCCAGTACCAAATAGAGGCACGAAAGTTAATCCAATTTACGATATAACAGAAGTAAAGCGGACTAGGAGATATGCAAAGTTTGATCCTTTTATCATTGCTAGTCAGGCAATTCAAGTCTATTATGCTAACTATCCAAGCGGAGTACGAGGCACACAAGATTGGCTGGTAGTTATGAAGACAAAACCAAGGGAAGTAATTGAGAAAACCAACTCAATACCATCAGCACATCAAGAAGATTTTATGTCTAATTTAAAAAATCTTCCAATCAATGTAGATGACCAAATTAGAATTAATGAGAGCAAGTTGTAGTTAGAGGAGGTAGATCAAACCATAGAGGAAAGTAATGATCAATCTGATAGTAATGGGAGTGTATCATCTTATGCAAGTGAATCAACAAATGATGAGTTAACAACATAAGGTAACTTAAATTTTTTTTACCTACTACACTGTATTTTATTTTACTTCACTGCACTTTACTTTACTGCATTTTACTTCACTGCATTTTTTTTAGCTATAGCACTGCATTTTACTTCACTGCATGTTACTCATATTTAAATTTTTGTTATTATCATATTTCTAATATATTTTTTTATGTATGTGCAGATGGCTTCAGGTGAGGAGCCTAGTAGAGCATTGATAAAAAATATATTTAACAGGCGCACTAAAAAGAGTACAGGTGGACCACCTAGGCCACTACGTACTGAGGGGACCACCTCGGCTCAGCCTGCTACACAGCCTTTACCCATTCATGAAAGTGGTAGCTCGCAGTTTTACTCATCAGACCCCCAATTTCCTTCACCAGATCCCGGTCAGAGTACTCTTTTCTACCCATACTACACACCCCCACCGTATGTTGGTGCCCCTCCTACTTATCAATTTCCACCATATGCTCCACTATACTATCCCCCACCAATCCATCAGCCTGCTACAGCTGGACCTTCGACAGCAGCTGGACCTTCGACAGCAGCTGAACCTTCGACAGCATCTACAGTAGAGCAGGAGACAGATGGTAGAATGTTGATAGCACCTGAGGGTGACACGTACGTACAGTCTCTTATATTTAAACTAACAAATTTTTTTATTTTATATTTGATATTTGTTTCACCTAACTTTATTTTTGTAGGTTCTACCCATCAAAACAACCGACACATCAAATACGGGACATCATACGGAGTAGGTTTTACGCTCCTTATGTTTCTTGGAAGAAAGTCCTGAAAGAAGTCCGGAAGATGTAGTTTAGAGAGTTTGAGGTATTTTGGGTTTTAGTTTTTATGTTAAATGATTTATTCTTTCTTACTTAAGCTAATAATCTTATATATTATATATCATATGTATTTGATTGCATAAAGAGTTTTATTGGCTGCCCCAACACAATGACATGATTAGAAAGGATTTTCAGAAGCGTGGGTCTACTCAGATGCGCGACATGTTCACAGATATTAGAAAGTCTGGGAAACGACCATTGTGGATTGGAGAGGTTATATGGGCTGAGTTGAATGCAGCTTGAGGCAGCGAAGAGTACAGTAGGAGGAGGGATCAATATCGACATAACAGAGCTTCTGATGTTGGTGGGTTGGATAGTTCACTTCATACAGGCGGCTCTGTTCCACATACTAAGCACATGCGTCGTTTAATAAATTTTAAATATTTTTTAAAATTGTTCTTTAATTTGTATTAATAAAATTCTCTTAATTCAAACAGAAAGCGATGCTTGGTAGAGAACCAACTCTTGTTAAATTAAAAAGTCGCACTCATAAGCGACATGAGGATCAATAGTGGATTGATGAGAGATCAAGAAAAGCCTATGTAAGTATATTTTTTTATATGTTTAATATTTTCTAAGTTTTAGTTAACTATATATATTCATATTATACTTTCACAGAAGGATTATACACGGCTTTGAGAGACTCATGCCGCATCAGGTGAGGGCTCTTCTGGCGGCTCTATGGAGTATTCTGAGTATCGAATATGGTCGCAGGCCATCGGAGGAATGCAGCATGGTAGAGTATATGGCTTAGGTGCGCAAGCTCAGGCATACGAGGGGATGACCTCCTCTACTGCATCCAGCTTCGTATCCAGTTCTCATGACTCCTTACAAGCTCAACAAATAAGTGCCCTTCAAGCTGAGCTAGAACAAGTAAGGAAATCATAAGCTGATTGGCAAGCTCAGCTGCAGGCACAGGTTCAAGCTCAACTGCAAGCACATATTCAAATAAGTACGGAGAAACACAATCAGTTGTTGGATGAAATGCGCAATATGAGGGATCAGCTGAGTGGAAAAGACGTAGCTCCACCTGAGGAGGAGTCCACGGAGTCAGAGTAGTTTAATTTAGTTTACATGAACTTATTTATTTATGTGAACATGTGTTATTGAACAGTTTCTTTTAATCTAATGTTTTTTGTTGATTGTTACTATTGAACAGTTTCTTTTTATGTTATAAACTGTTATGAAATTGTTGTGAATTTGTTAGAAACTGTTGTGAAATTATTGTGGAATTGTTATTTGTATTCGTTTGCAGGTGTGGAAATTTGATTGTTGGCTGGGAAGGAAATTTTTTTTGTCAATGCTACATGTTTCCGGCGTATTGTACGCCGGAACTCCGCCGGAAAGAACGATACAACGAATTATATCGGACGTAGCGACGTTTTCCTTCTGTCTGCCACTACCGGCGCATGTTCCGATGCCATTTTTGCCGCTTCTTTCCGGCGCCTATTTTGCGCCGCAAACAAAGCTTTGGGTTGTCTACGGCGACCTTGCGGCATTTTGTCCGCAGGTACTTACCGGCGGACAATCCGACAGAAACTTACCGACGCATATGGCGTCGGAATTTATCGGTTGTGAGTCGTCGGCACCAATCTGATGTTTTACGCCGGTAAGGTGTCGGTAAGTGCACCAGAAAGGTTTCCGGCGCATTATATTCATCGGCAAAAATTTATCGACGTGACCGAAACCGGCGTATGCATTTTCGCCGAAACGTGCGCGACAGTAACTTATGGTTCTGTCGGATTATCTATGTATTCCGGTGGATTTAGTCTGCCAGTAATAACTGGTTTTCCTGTAGTGAATGTTCAATCCATAGAGCATTAGGATACCAAATTGATATGGTTAGTTTATATGTGTGTAAGGGTTAATCATGCCAAATTTCAAACCCATTTGAACCTTACTGGCACCTAGGAAAAATAATTAAGAATTGTGTCTGGTGAACATAGAAAAATTAAAAGAATTCATACACATATCCAATAGTTATACAACTTTAAACTAGTGAACTTAGACACATTACACACCCTAGGAATTAAATTCAACTTTATTTAACAGTAATTAACCATAAAATAAAATTAACAAAATTAAATCAGCCTTAATTCAAGGCTAAAGTTTTCAAAAGTCACAATAAATCAAGGAAATTTTATAAAAATAAATAATCACCTTCAATTACCTCTATATCAATCTTATATTAATTAAAAAATAAATTTCATATCCAAACTTAATTAAAAATAGATTAACTCTAATTAAGTAATTAATAATTAAATAAATCCATTAAAAATAAAATATAAAATCAAATTAATCTTAAACTTTTAGAGATTAATATATTTGTCACACTTACCCATTGTTATTAATTTCAAAAATTTTGGAGTTAATTTGATATCCAAATTAAATAATCAAAGTTATGTTAATAAAAATTCATTTAAAGAATTGATTAAAAACTTAATTTCAAATATAAATCAAATATACATAACAAATTCAAATAAAGTTTAGAGATTAATAATTCAATTTTAATAAAATTTTTAATGAAATTTAATAATGATTCAATAACATTTAATTAATAATTAATTAAAATTCATAAAAATTCAATAATTGATTAAAAATTCTAAATAACTCAATAAAATTTTAAAATAAAAACAATAAAATTAATTTGATAATTTAATTGATAAAATTTTCTTTTTAATTAAATAAATTTGATAATTAATATAAATTAAATAATAAGAACTTTTATACATAATATTTGCTTCCTTTTGAAGGGCATTTTAGCTTTAATTTTAAAGATCTTCAATAGATATTAAATCACCCAATAATCCCTTATGTGGTGCATAATTTCTTTTAGGAGGGTACACACATATTTTATTAAAAAAAATTTAATAAATTTTAAAAATCATTTAAGAGTTCTATGCACTATGCTAGTCTCCACTTGTGGAAGGCATGGTTGCATAAAACTTATAGCCCGTAATCAAACCTTGATAAATCATTGATATTATAAATCATGCTTAGTTACATTTTTAAGGGAATGTTTATTGATTTGAATGGTCCCTTCTCTATCTCTTAATAAACTAATAATAAATCTTAAAGGCTTTATGTGATCATCTATCCTATATATGTGATAATTGCACTATAAGCTTTTGGATATGTAGATTAGTAGCTCTTGCACTTGGGTTATTGATCTACAAATTCTTTAAAATTAAATAATCAATTCTAACATTTAAAACTTATATAATAAAATCCAAATTTATACAAGATCAACCTTCATTAAAATTCTCTTTCGGCCTTAATAAATAAACAATCTAAATTCATGTAAATTAAACATTAAACTCCTATAGGACATATCAAGGCCACACATACTCCTTCACATACTTAGATGGTTTGCTAGGATAACCAACTCTAGCCTAGACTAGGCCGGTGGTATTAATTGCTTGTTAGGTGATTTGCTTAGAGAACACACTGTATCTGTTTATTTATTTGCAACAATCTGAATGTCATGCATTTTAATTTATGTTAGTGCACTTTGCCTCTTTAAGGATTACAATAGAAGCAATAGGATATTACACAATCTCTCTACACATTCTATAATTTTAAATGCTTATTACTTTTTATACAGTCCTTTATATTCCCTATAAGAGTCAATAGAATGTACCTACGAGATATTGTATACGTGTATGGGTCATTGTAAATGTTGCTTCTATAATGATTGATTTGTACAATGTTCTAAGTTGTAAAAGAGTCAAATATACCTGCTTACATGCAAGTGGGGCTCCAAAAGATGGTATCCTCTTCTATGGAGGATAATCTCTTTTGGATTTTCATAGAAGATTTGGAACTCAAAAACCTTAAACAAATCTATTCTATTCTATACATATGGTAGGCATAGAATCTCAGATTTGTTGTGGTGGAGCCTGACCACCTTAATTTCATGCAGAGTCTAAGTTTATTGTAAACATTTAAATTAATAAATGAATAAAAATTATTTTTTATATGTAATCTATTTTATTTACATTATTTTATAAATTACAATCATAAGGGTGGTAGCTTATATCAGTAGGTATCAGTCATCATATATTTTTCTCGGTGTGCATGATCCAGACTTCGTAGGAACAAGTATACTAATTCTAGGATGATGTAGTATTGGTTACTGTAGACACCAACTCCTTTACCTATTCATGTATACATACATTCATCTTTTTATTTATGATGTGTACGCTAGAGCCTATAATCTCATTGCGCTCGAACGATGCTATGCTTTTCCTGTTGGTATAGGGTTGTTATGATGCCGAAATTTCTAAAAACAAAATTGTTGTTGAAAATTTAGTTAAATAAATTAGATAAAATAAAATTTAGAATTTTTAGCAAGTCATCTCGTTTGTGTCATTTGAACATAAAGCTAAAATTACTCATCTTGACTCATTGATTTAGAGTCTAATCTAATCCTTTAATCTTTTAGGATAGATCTGATCTTCTCAAGCACGATATCTAAGATGATTGTTTGTGTATTAGGTTGCTAACTGGAAACGCATTCCAAGCAAGCGTAAACCAAGAGGTATTTGCATACCTTAAATTCCATTTAAGAATAAGAATAAAGAATGCAAGATATTTTATAAACTTTAAATAGATTTTTTTTCTAGTGAATGACATTTTTCAAAATATATAAGGAAACTCATTTATATTTTAAAACCAAAATGAGTCTAATCTCCACTTTAATCAAAAGTTTTCTCTTCGAATATATAATTAACTATAGAGGTTTGCCACTATAGGAACCCATGATCGTCGTATAAATAAACCCTATCTTAGTTCACTAAAATAGGAGAAATGTCTTCTAGATGTCGACTAAAGCTAATCCTGAGTTAATTTTATATTTGAAATGATATGTGAATGTGAATTTTATCTTTTTAAATAATTTAACAATCCCTATGCCAAATTTGAGTACAAAAATAAATTATTTCTTTCCTTAAGTTGACGATATGATGTTAGTTTATCTTTCAAGATAATTTACACTAATTATATAGATTTGTCTAAAAAAATACTAAAGAAGAAATCAGTGGTATAATAATCAAATTAATTTTTTTCATAAAGTCGAGCTAATTTTATCAATCTAAATGATTGAGATAACATATAGGTTCAACAAGTCAATGGATCGAACTTCTAAAAGATTGTATGCTTACAAACTTAAGGTTAAGCTAATTTCATATATTCAACAAGTCTAACGACAAAACCTTTAAAAACTTTTATGTTCATAAACCTAAGCGTCGAGCTACTTTAATCAATCCAAATGACTGAAAGAAGGGAAAATATGTCATGATGATTATGAATATTAAAAAATATTTGTAGATAATCCAACGAATTTATTGTGTGAAAGTCACACAACAAATTCGTTGGGAGGCAATATGTTGACAAAAAAGTCAAAATGAGAAAATAAATTTTAAACGGACGCAACACATCTCTTCATGAAGCTGCCTCCGATTCGGTCCCACCTTATATGGCTTGTTCCCAAAAGATACAACTACTCCCCTATGACAATCCAATCAATTAAAAGACGATGAAACAAAACAAAAAAACATATGCTCTTCTCTCGATGGTTACTATAATATTCTCCTTTACATAACCCACATGAGAGTGGAATTCCGCTCAGGCCCTGTTAGGGGTGTAAGTGAGCCAAGCTGGCTAGAGCTTGACTCGTTTATGGGCTCACGAGCCGAGCTTATCGAGCTCCTGAGTCGAGCTCAAGCTCGAGTTTGAACTTGTTTAGTAAACGAGCTCGAGTTTAAGCTTGAGACGGCTCGGCTCGAACAAATATTAATATTTTTAAAATAATTTTATTTTATTTATTAAATTTAAATATTAAAAAAATAATAAAAAAACCTAAAGTTTATTTAAATGTTAAACATTTCATATTTTTTTAAAAAAATTTGTCTAAGTTTTAAAAATCCTACCTAATTTTTAAAATACCGCCTAAATTTAAAAATTCTCTCCCATGGCTGGCGAGCTGGCTCGAGCTCGTTTACAGTGAGATGAGCTCAAGTTCGAGCTCGACTCGAGCTCGAGCTCGAGCTCGAGTTTGAGCTCACTTTCCATCTAACGAGCCAAGTTCGATAAGGGCCTAAACTCGACACGCCTCTACTCGTTTACACCCCTAGGCCCTATGAATCCCTCACATGATTGTGTTCTCATAGTCCGACCTGACACATGACCTAACCTGCTCCCTGCGCACTTCAATCTTGGAGGCACTCCCGTTCCACGTGTGACTAACGTGATTCTACTTGAGCATGAGCTCCCCTCTTTGACCTACACGATTCATGGCCCGACTCCAACACCAACTCATGACCCTCTTCGGTGACCCATGGCCTTCCCTCTTTATGCGATCAAACTGCCTCCCTCATGTGTACTTCTCATCCGCACAAATAATCTCCCCCCTTCGCCTGGAGAGATTATTCTGAGCGGATACCGGACGGGAGAACCGTCCGGTTTATACTTAGGTACCGAACGGTACCAAGCCACGGTATCACTGGGTACTAAGCTCGGTATCAGATGTGAGGAATTTTTATTGGGGTATGAACTCCACATAGAATAATTTTTCCTTCATCTGTCCTTAATAGCCACTTACGGGATTTGTCATAGTGCTCGTTCATAACCTACTCCAGACTACGAAGACTTCAAATCAAATTCAGAATGAGATACTTTATGAAATTTGAGGTTTGCACTTCTTTGAAATTAAATTGAAAGGGAGTGTTTGTAATTGAGTGAATAAAAACATACACACACACACACACACATAAGGAGATCATAAAAATTTTATACTGATCGTACTGGACGATATCCGTTCGTACGGGACAATCAGACAGTTATCTCCTATTGAGCACATGGTACGAATAGGAACTGGCTTGAAAAATTTTCTAAGTCCTATTCGTCCGGGACGAAATTAATTATCGTCCAGGATGATCTGGTCTCTGTAAAATTTTCGTCCAGACGAAATTAATTATCGTCAGAAAACGAGTTGCTCTCTATAAAATTTTCGTACAGACAAAATTAATTATCGTCCAGGACGATCTGGTCTCTGTAAAATTTTTGTCCAGACGAAATTAATTATCGTCAGAAAACGAGTTGCTCTCTGCAAAATTTTCGTACAGACGCAATTAATTATCGTCCAGGATGATCTGGTCTCTGTAAAATTTTCGTTCAAACGAAATTAATTATCGTCAGAAAATGAGTTGCTCTCTGTAAAATTTTCGTCCAGACAAAATTAATTATCGTCCAGGACGATCTGGTCTTTGTAAAAATTTCGTCTAGACGAACCAATTTTCGTCCAGACGATTAACCGACTTAGAACGATTTTCAACAGTTTTCTAGAACGACCAAGTAATAACCGTTCGTACCGGACGAACTTAGTTCGTATGGGACGATCAGCTGTACGAAGACATTTCGTACACATTCAAATAGGGTCGTTTTAAATCGTTTAAGTAAAATCGTCCAAGACGATCCACGATCGTACGGGACAATCCACTGCGTACAGAATTGAAAACTTGCAATTTTTTTGGACAATTTTTCTTATCTTTTGAATAAATAGTCCAAATTAGACTGCCATCCAATCTTTTTGTCATTTGATCTTCGTGCCTCTTGAGAGAATAGCTAAGGAGAGAGTGGGAGAGTGGATTCAAAGGAGGATTCCTACCACTAGAGCGTGGAGGCTTCACTTGCAGTTCAAAGGTAGGAATCTCTACTTGTGAATTGGGATTACTTCACTCTTTTCTTTCTTCCTTCTAGATTTCTTGTGAGAAGATATGTCAAGGAGATCCGGTTCGCTGCCGACACTTGGAGAGTGTGAATAGCCGAAAGGATCGCTTCCTACACTTGGAGAGTGTGAACAGCTGTAAGATTCTTTGCCCACACTAGGAGAGTGTGAAAGGACGGAAGGGTTCTCTGCCCACACTAATAGAGTGTGAAATGACGGACGGTTCTCTACCAATATTAGGGATTGTGTAAAAGGACGACGGTTCTCTGCCGCACCGGGTAGTGGTGAAAAGTGTGTGTTGTAAAGGCTTCTCTGCCTTGCTGTGGGTGCAAAAGGAGAGTCACTATTGGTATTAGTGCAATACTCAGAGGGTGCCTCTAGGGAGTGGATGTAGGTCAGGTTATAGACCTAACCACTATAAATCTGGTGTCATTTACTTTACAGTTTTTACATTTTCGCATTTTATTTTTAAGTCTTAAAAACTCTGTGGTTGAAAAACTTTTTCTACAAAACTTAAAAGAAACAATTTTTATTTTGGTTCAACATAATTTTAAAAGAGGGCTTAAAATTTTTAAACTACCAATTCACCCCCCTCGTGGTAGCCTTTGGGACATTAACATAGGCTTAACAACCTAATTACTAGACTCAACAAGAATATGTGGTATCAGAGCTCTATTTCAAAATCATAAGTTTAAACTACTTTTTTATTAACGTAGATGGCTACATTCGGAAACCAAAATACACCTGAAGGTTACTATATAACTAGACCTCCACTGTTTGATAATATACCTTTTGATTTTTGGAAAACACGCATGTCTACTTTCTTACAGTCACTTGATTATCGTATGTGGATCTTAGTCCAAGAAGGTTACACAAAACCAACTAGATTAGTTGATGGAGTTAGGGTAGAAATACCTTTTACAGATTGGACTATAGAAGAACGTGACTTAGCACAACTAAATGCCAAATGTTTAAATAGCTTCTTTTGTGCTTTAAAATCTGAAGACTACATGCGGGTTTCCACTTGCAAAAGTGGAAAGGACATATGAGATAGACTTTGTATAACTTATGAAGGGATAAATGAGGTTAAGAAATCAAGACTCAATATCTTGTTACATGACTATGAATTATTTTGCATGAAACCTAATGAATCTATTTCAGACTTGTACACAAGATTCACAAAAATTGTCACTTCTTTGCATGCACTTAGTAGGGAATTAACTAATGCTGAAATGGTCAATAAGATTCTTTGTTGTTTACCTACTGCTTATGATGCTAAAATTACTATAATTACAGAGTCTAAAGATCTAAACATTTATTCTATTGACAATCTTCTTGGTTCACTCATTGCTTATGAGCAAGGAGTAAGTCAAAGAAAGAGTGATGCAGGTGAACCACGAAAGGAGAAGAATATTGCACTGAAAGTGGAAGAGTCAGAGAGTGAATACTCACAACCTGAGGATGAAGACGATATTGCATTGATGACTAGACAATTCAGAAGCTTTTTAAAGAGGAAGCATAAGAGACGCCAGCAATAGAATAGAGGTAAGTATAACAGAAATGGCAATGTTTCTAATGAAGAGATTTGTTATGAATGCAGGAAACCAGGTCATATCAAGACTAATTGCCCAAAACTCAAAGCCACTCCTAGCAAGGAGAAGGTAGAGGAAAAACCAATGGTAAAGAAGGGAAATAAGAAGTTTCAAAGAGCTTTCTGGGCGGACTCAGCTTCAGATTCATCTGAGACTGAAAAAGAAGAAGAAGTCACCAACCTTTGCTTGATGGCAGATTATGTTGATCAATCAGATCAAGAAGAGGAGTGCTCTCACACAAGACCTCGAGAGAGCATATGGTACCTGGACAGTGGATGTTCAAAGCATATGACTGGAGATACTGCTCAATTCATAACGCTGGAAGTCTGGAGTGGAGGCAAGGTTACACTAGGAGATAATACCACAAAGAAAGTGGTTGGATCAGGTATGATTGGAAATTTGAAAAACTTTTTCATAGACAATGCGTTATTAGTTGAAGGCTTAAAACATAATTTGTTAAGCATAAGTCAGCTATGTGATAAGGGCTATAATATAAAATTTTTACCTACTAGATACATAATAAGCCTAAATGGGAAAATTATTTTAAATGGAAAAAGGGTAAACAATATTTACATGCTAGATTTAAATTGTATTCAATCTCGTACTGCTTTTTGTTTGAAAACTATTTCTGATGAATCATGGTTTTGGCATAAGAGACTTTGTCATTCTAGTATGAAAAACCTTAGGAGAATTACCCAAAAGAACTTAGTGAGAGGTATACCAAAACTAGACTTTACTAAGGACCACCTTTATGATGCATGTCAATTAGGAAAATAAGTGAAGTCCTCTTTTAAGTCCAATAAAGATCTTAGTGAAAGTTTGATGGGGATGTTAAGCCCTATGAACTTAGTCCCAAGCTAACCAAGAGGGGGGGTGAATTGGTATTTTAAAAACTTCTTTTTACAAAGAAAGAAAATTGCATAAAATCAAATCACACCACAAAAATAAATGCAGAATTTAAATGTGCGAAAGCAAGAAAAGGAACACAGAAATTTATAGTGGTTCGGTCGACTCGACCTACATCCACTCCTTTGAGGCACCCTCCAAGTATTGCACTACAAAACGTGACTCTCCTTTAGCCCACACGGCTAGGCGGAGAAACCCTCACAAGAACCTCCTTTTTGCCACCCCGGCAAGGCAGAGAACCTATCTCCTTTTGCTTCCTCCTGAAGCTGGCAGAGAACCAAAATCAAAAGCAAACTCCTTACCTCTACCGACCCTTCCACGGACGAGAAACTCTAGACGAAGACGACGCAGAGCGATCCTTGAAGCAACCCTTGTGAATCCCCTCACAAGCTCCCCCTCACAAGATCCTCTCTCTCTCTCTCTTCTCTCTCTTTCTCTCCTCAAGGTCTTCTCAGGTCAAGGAAGCAGCCAAAGGTTTTCAAAACGTTGAACAAGAGCTCTTAAATAGAAGAGCTTCAAAAGAGCTCATTAATTACAAGTTGCCGACAATATCGTCCAGGCCGATATGGACATCGGCCTGGCCGATCAGTACAAATCAATGAAGATCGGCCAGAGCATCGCCCTGGATGCAAAGCTAAACGATTGAGAATTGGCTTGATCGTCCAGGCCGATCTTACGATTGTCCGGGCCGATCAGTTCAAATCAGAGGAAAATCGTCCTGACAATAGCCCTGAATACGAGCTGGCCGATATCGATCGTCCTAAAGTAATTTAAGGTTTTTGACTAGATCGTCCTGGCCGATACTTCGATCGTCCAGGACGATATGATCGTATCAATCATCCTTAATTACTCCCTTGATTTCCTGAACAATTATGGCATAATTTGTGAATATCGTCCAGGCCGATCATAGGATCGTCCTGGCCGATAATTTAAAAATACAGTATACCATAATTGACTATGGCGGCTACTTCTTTCTGCTTTGAGCTTATCGTCCTGGCCGATACGTCCTGGCCGATACACGTATCGTCCAGGATGATCTGGTAATGTCGGCTGCCTTAATTAAGAATCCTTAATTAGACTTTCTGTTTTAAGCTGATCGTCCAGGCCGATCCAAGAAATCGTCCTGACCGATATAAGTAAAAACAAAAATTCTAAGTCTCTCAAGTGTGTGTGTGAAGGGTTACATAGCATCAGTCTCTTTGACTATTACAAGTAGACTCAAAAGGTGAAAATTAAACGTACAGACTGACTCAACCCTAAACCTACGCAATCCTGAACTTGGCTCCTTCTTGATCGTCCGATCTTCGATTCCTGAAAAGTTAGAAGCAACAAGCAGTCTAAGAGAAACAGTGTTTGTTAATCATCAAAACATAAGTCATGAAAAATAGATTTGCAACACTTAGGATCAGTAAACCTTTAGAAATTCTACACATGGATCTTTTTGGACCTGTTGGAACTATAAGTCTAAGAGGGAAGGTATACGGATTTGTTATAGTGGATGATTTCTCAAGATTCACTTGGGTTAGATTTCTTTTTCATAAGAGTGAATTGTTTGAGGAATTTAGAAATTTTTCTACTTGGATTCAAAGAAAACTAGGGAGTGAAATAATTTCTATACAAAATGATCATGGAGGAGAATTTGAAAATAAAAGATTTGAAAATTTCTATAAAGAAAAAGGGATTGATCACAATTTTTTTGTACCTAGAACCCCTCAACAAAATGGGGTAGTTGAAAGGAAAAACAGAACATTAATAGAAGCCGCCCGAGCAATGTTGGCAGAATACTCACTTCCTAGATATTTTTGGGCTGAGGCGGTTAGCACTGCATGCTATGTTCTGAATAGGGTGAATGTGAGATCAAATTTGAATAAAACACCCTATGAGTTGCTAAAAGGTAGAACACCTAATTTGTCTCATTTGCATGTATTTGGTTTGCAAGGTGTTCATTCATAATAATGGAAAATCTGCCTTAGAAAAATTTGATCCAAAATCAGATGAAGGAATATTTGTTGGATATTCAAGTGTTGGAAAATCTTATAAGGTATTCAACAAAAGAAATTTAGTCATTGAAGAAACCACACATGTTGTGTTTGATGAATCTGGAAATTTGGAAGAGCCAAATGTTGTTGAAGATGAGAGTGAAGAAAACTCCCAAAAGATTGATAGAATAAATTTTGAAGAAAATGTGGAAGAAAATATGGAAGAAAATTTGGAAAGAGAAAACCCTTTGCCTAGAGATTTGAGATTTTCTAAAAACCACCCAAGGGAATTGATTATAGGTGAACCGAGTGAGGGTGTTATAACTAGGCGTGGATTAAACAAGGAAGTCAATCATTCAGCCTTTATTTCAACTATTGAACCCACTAACATTGATCAAGCACTTTCTGATTAATTTTGGATATTGGTCATGCAAAAAGAGTTGAATCAATTTGTAAGAAATGAAGTTTGGGAATTAACTTCAAGGCCAAAAGATCAAAGTATTGTTGGAACCAAGTGGGTGTTCAAAAATAAAATGAATGACTCAGGAGTAGTCATTAGAAATAAGGCTAGATTAGTTGCTAAGGGGTATAATCAAATTGAAGGAATTGATTTTGAGGAGACTTTTGTCCCTGTAGCTAGACTTGAAGCAATTAGGGTTTTACTTGTCTTTGCCTGTTTTAAAGGTTTTAAATTGTTTCAAATGGATGTCAAGAGTGACTTTTTAAATGGGGTAATTGAGAAAGATGTTTTTGTAGAACAACCTCCATGTTTTGAAAATTCTTATTCAAATTTATGTGAATGACATCATCTTTGGATCTTCAAATAAAAATCTTTGTGATGATTTTTCTAAAATAATGAGTAGTGAATTTAAAATGAGTCTAATGGGATATTTAAATTACTTTCTAGGATTTAGCATTAAGCAACTTGAGGACATTTTTTAGTCAAACTAAATATATTAAGGACATCCTCAAAAAATATGAAATAGACAATGCTAAACCTGTTAGTACACCAATGAGTTCCTCAGTTCAGTTGGATAAGGACCTTAAGGGAAAATCTGTTGATCAAAAGAAATTTAGAGGGATAATTGGATCTTTACTTTACTTGACAGCTAGCCGACCAGATATTATGTTCAGTGTTTGCTTATGTGCTAGATTTCAATCAGATTCAAAAGAATCACATTTGACAGCAGTGAAAAGAATTTTAAGATATTTACTAAGAACTCAAAACTTAGGGATTTGGTATCCTGAGTTTAGCTCTTCATTTGAAATTATTGGTTACTCAGATTCTTACTTTACAGGCTGTAGAGTGGATAGAAAAAGCACTTCTGGAACATGTCAATTCATTTGAAATTCATTAGTTTCATGGTCTAGTAGAAAACAAAATTCAGTGGCACTATCTACTGCAGAAGCAGAATACATTGCAATAGGAAGTTGTGTGGCACAAATACTTTGGTTAAAACAACAGTTGATTGATTTAGGATTAACTATAGTCACTATTCCAATTTATTGTGACAATACTAGTGCTATTTGTATTTCCAAAAATCCTATTCAACATTCTAGAACCAAACACATTGATATAAGGCATCATTTCATAAGGGATCATGTATCCAAGAGAGAAATTGAACTCACACATGTTTCAACTAAAAATCAACTTGCAGACATTTTTACAAAACCTTTAGCCTTTGATACCTTCAGTACATTAAGAACAAGGCTTGGTGTTATTGATTTGAATGCTTAAATAAAAATGTTTTTGCAACATTGATATTTATGTTTTCTTAGTTTATTTATCTTTGATTTTTGTTTTGAACTTTATGATTTTTGAGTGTTTTGATTGAGTTTATTTTAGAGTCTGTGGTTTTGTCTTTGTTTTCTGTGTTCTTTTGTATTGATATTTTGAAATGATCCTGTAATCCTTTTCATAAATATCAATATATGTTGTAGTTGATTTTATTTTTGGATTGTTTTTGAAATATATTTAGTTCTTATGAATTTCATTAGTCTTTTTAATCCAAATTGTGCTTAAATTATATTGTGATTTGAGATTAATTACATTAGAAAATTTTGTCTTTCTAACTTTAAAATTTGTATATAATTTGTCATAATTAGAATTTTTAATCTCATGTCTATTCATTTAGACTACATAAAAGTTAATATTATTATTGCAATTTAGATGTTTTTCTTATTTTGTATTTCTTTGATCAAGTGATATTTATGCACTTGGAAAAATTTGAAATTTTAGATTATTGATCTTGGAAAGAATTGGTTTCAATTACTCTTGAAAATTGTACAAAGAGTACAAAAATCAAAAGGAATGCGCAAAGGTTCGCAAATATGAAAAAGAGGCACAAAATTAGTCCAATATCAAAAGATGCACAAAAATGTGCCAAAATTTTGAAAAAGATGCGCAAAGCGCCACATGTGGTAATTTTCTTTTTTCCAAATTCTTTCAATCTCTTAATTCAAATTGATCTTATGTTCATTTATATTCTATTGAACTTTGAAATATAGAATTTTTATTCATCTCTCTTGTAATGATTTTCTATATTCAAATGTCTAAATTGAATCATGTTTTTGATAAATTCTTCTTACTTACAATGTTATATCACTTCTTAAATTGGTATCGATGATTTACCTAATGTTATTAGTTTTAGATTGCATACCTTATGTCAATCACCATTTAGATTAAATTTTCAAATGCATTTCATATAATTACTTACATTTCTTGTTTATTTCTTCTTCACTTTTTATTGTTGTCAAAAAGGGGAATAAATTATTGTGTTTTGTGTTTGTATGTTTTGTTTATTTGCATTTTGATTTTGTGTATGTCTTTTGTTAAAAACGTTTAAAAAAATAAAAAAAAAAAACAAAAATATTATTCTATGCTTCAAAATGCCTCCTTATTTTCATGTATTCTTCAATTCAGGAGGAGTTAAGAAGATTTGTTTAAATTGAAATCATACAAATAATAATTGTTTTGCCATCATAAAAAAGGGGGAGATTGTTAAAATAGTTGCTATTTTCATGCTTTACATTTTTGCAACTTGTATAGTTTTGATGATTCCAAATATTATTGTTCAAATGTGTAGTTATGTCCTAACAATTTTAGAAGATTTGTATTTGCTCTTGTGTATACTAACATTTCAGAAACAACAAACTCTAGACTACGAAGACTTCAAATCAAATTCAGAATGAGATACTTTGTGAAATTTGAAGTTTGCACTTCTTTGAAATTAAATTGAAAGGGAGTGATTGTAATTGAGTGAATAAAAACATACACACACACATAAGGAGATCATAAAAATTTTATACTGATCGTACTGGACGATATCCGTTAGTACGGGACAATCAGACAGTTATCTCCTATTGAGCACATTGTACAAATAGGCACTTGCTTGAAAATTTTTCTAAGTCCTATTCGTCCGGGACGAAATTAATTATCGTCCAGGACGATCTGGTCTCTGTAAAATTTTCGTCCAGACAAAATTAATTATCGTCAGAAAATGAGTTGCTCTCTATAAAATTTTCGTACAGACGAAATTAATTATCGTCTAGGACGATCTGGTCTCTATAAAATTTTCGTCTAGACGAAATTAATTATCGTCAGAAAACGAGTTGCTCTCTGTAAAATTTTCGTACAGACGAAATTAATTATCGTCCAAGACGATCTGGTCTCTGTAAAATTTTCATCTAGACGAAATTAATTATTGTCAGAAAACGAGTTGCTCTATGTAAAATTTTTGTCCAGACAAAATTAATTATCGTCCAGGATGATCTGGTCTCTGTAAAAATTTCATTCAGACGAACCAATTTTCGTCCAGACGATTAACCGACTTAGAACGGTTTTCAACAGTTTTCTAGAACGACCAAGTAATAACCGTTCGTATCGGACGAACTTAGTTCGTACGGGACGATCAGCTGTACGAAGACATTTCGTACACATATTCAAATAGGGTCGTTTTAAATCATTTAAGTAAAATCGTCCAGGACGATCCATGATCGTACAGGACGATCCACTACGTACAGAATTGAAAACTTGCAGTTTTTTGGACAGTTTTTCTTGTCTTTTGAATAAATAGTCCAAATTAGACTGCTACCCAATCTTTTTGTCATTTGATCTTCGTGCCTCTTGAGAGAATAGCTAAGGATAGAGTGGGAGAGTGGATTCAAAGGAGGATTCCTACCACTAGAGCGTGGAGGCTTCACTTGGAGTTCAAAGGTAAGAATCTCTACTTGTGAATTGGGATTACTTCACTCTTTTCTTTTTTTCCTTCAAGATTTCTTGTGAGAAGATCTGTCAAGGAGATCCGGTTCGTTGCCGACACTTGGAGAGTGTGAATAGCCGAAAGGATCGCTTCCTACACTTGGAGAGTGTAAACAGCTGTAAGGTTCTCTGCCCACACTAAGAGAGTGTGAAAGGACGGAAGGGTTTTCTGCCCACACTAGAAGAATGTGAAAGGACAGACGGTTCTCTACCAACACTGGGGATTGTGTAAAAGGATGACGGTTCTCTGCCGCACCGGGTAGTGGTGAAAAGAGTGTGTTGTAAAGGGTTCTCCGCCTTGCTGTGGGTGCAAAAGGAGAGTCACTATTGGTATTAGTGCAATACTCAGAGGGTGCCTCTGGGAGTGGATGTAGGTCTGGTTATAGACCGAACCACTATAAATCTGGTGTCATTTACTTTACAGTTTTTACATTTCCGCATTTTATTTTTAAGTCTTAAAAACTCTGTGGTTGAAAAACTTTTTCTACAAAACTTAAAAGAAACAATTTTTATTTCGGTTCAACATAATTTTAAAAGAGGGCTTAAAATTTTAAAACTACCAATTCACCCCCCTCTTGGTAGCCTTTGGGACATTAACTTAGGCTTAACAACCTAATTACTAGACTCAACAAGAACAACTCGAACAACAAATTACAAATAGACTCTCAAAACTCTTAACAAACTTCTATGTAGGCTCTAAAGTAGTGCAAGCCCCAAAGCAACACAAGCTCCTAAAAAGAAATGAACAAGAGTAAGGATTGTAAACAAAATTGTAGTTTAGGAAAGAAAAATAAGTATTGTAAATAAAACTATAGTGCAAGAAAGAGAAAAGCTTAATACTGAAATTAGAAATAGTGTTGAAGCAAGAAAACAAACTACTAAAAAAAACAATGGTGTTGGGATGGTAGAGAAATGCAAACTAAGTAACTGCTGTATGATCAACCCTAATTTCAAATCAAAGGCTACTTCCAATGGAAGCGTTAGTCCTCCCTTAATTGAATTGTTTGAGAAAACTTAAAGGTAAAATAACTTATCCCTAATTAAACCAAAACTATAGGTTACTTCTACTAGAGAAGTAAGACCTATTCCAAGTTCCAGGCTACTTCTAATAGAAGCAGTAAGTCCTATCTCAAAACCTTAAATTTGCAGGAAAATTTCATGGGAAATCATAAGATCTATCCAAGTAAATTACAGGCTACTTCCAAGGGAAACATTAAGACCTATCCAAAACTGAAATCACAGGCTACTTCCAAAGGGAAGTGGTAACTCCTACAAACTTACGGGCAATTTCCACTATAAGCCATAAGCCCCATCCTAAATCAAACTTACAGGCAACTTCCAATGGAAACCATAAACTTTTCCTAAATCAAACTTACGGGTAACTCCTAAGTGGATCTGTAAGCTCCGACCTAAACCAAATCATTGGGCAACTCAAGTGGAGTTGTAAGCCCCAAACCAAATTTAATCTATGGGCTACTCCTAAATGGAATTGTAAGCGTCGAACCAAATTCAATCTACAATAACTTCTAAATGGCATTGTAAGCTCCGACCTAAATCAAACCTACGACCAATTTCTAAATGGAGTTGTAAGCCCAATCCTAAACCAAATTAATATGCAACTTCTAAATGAAGCTGTAAGCCCTATCTTAAACTAAATTAATGGGAAACTTATAAATGAAGTCGTAAGCCATAAACTAAATAAATTAATAGGTATTCTAATATATGTAAACCCCAAACAACAATGAAACTAAAATATATATCTAACCACTTCAGTCTACTCAGGATTCCTAAGAAGAGGCAATTCATAGCTGTTAATCAAATTCTCTAGACACTAATATTAATTATTGTTAGTGTTGATATACTGAAACTTACGCTATTCTTGGGATGACAGAACCATGCTATCTTGATTAGGTCTACCTCATTCCTCAACAAACAAGACTAAAACTTAATCTTCCTAAGCTAAAATAAAGTAATTCATCTTAAATCTAGTGTTTTTTTATGCAATAGGAGGACTAATTAAGTATGAGGGCTTGCACTCATAGGAAGTAAGGACTCATATCTAAATAAACCCTAATATAACCATGGGTAAAATGTGGTTAATTAAACTACAATCTATCTTAAGAAGAATGAAATCCTAAATCCATAAAGTGGGATTCATGCAGATCTGCAATTTTTATTGACCAAACACTATCATATGAGAGAAAGAATCCACCTAAGAAGATAGAGAATTCACATATGGGAAGATATCACAAATAGAATTGCACAAAGTATGACTTCAAGTGAATAATGTAATATGCCTATCTTTCTAGCCTTGTGTGAGGTCATCACTTAAATGGCATTCTGTAAGAGAATCTATATTCATTGCTTCCTCTGTTATCCTCACTTTGCCACATTATAGGGTTTATAGAGATCCCAAGGCTTCCACAATATGGTTGTGTTTACTATGCCTTATGAGTTTACTTAGCCACTAGATACAATATTTATGGATGACTGGTCTTACTGAAATCATTATATTTCATTCTATCTTACTCAAGTAGTTTAGCTACCTAAATAACAACATTTAATTATGTGCTTACATTACACAAATTTTTGTCGTGGATAACCTAGATAATATAATTTCAAAGGGCGAAGGCAAGGATTATAGATAACTCTTTTATCTACCACATTTGAATTGTTCTAAGAAATCTCATCAGTGAAGGTAACTATTTGAACTAGAGAAGGTAGAAAAGGATAGGTTTAGCTCATCTAGAGATCGTTACTTGACCTCATCCTTAGGGCACTTGAAAACATGACTCTCCATCTTTTTGTCATCCTTGTTATCTTAGGTTTGGGTCATCATCAAGATACAAATAATCAAATGAAAAATGACAAGCCTTCTTTTTAAAATTAGAACAAAATTCAAAGTATTTATTAAAAAGCAAATATAATGGATGTTTGGTGCCATAATTAGTTGTTTTAGATTTGATTGTTGAAGTTTTCTTGTTGAACAAGCTATTTCCTAAGGTATTGCTGATGTGGCATATTCTGATTGGTCTCCGAACGACGTTCTGCATCCGGTCTCCGCGTATAATAATTTCTCCTTTTTTGAGAAGTAGGTCTATATTAGGTTTTTATTTTTTTTTTACATGTATATGTTGAATGGTAATTATCCTTTAGCTTAGCTTCCTTACATAAGTTACAAGGAGTCCATAAAAATAATAATTTTGGATTTGTAATTCACAGCCTTTTTTACTTAAATACATATTTATTTTCAATTTCAATAAAGTGGGTTTAAATTGGATATTTAATCTTTTTTAGTGTAGTGTAAGTGTTATTATCCAGGTTATAAAAACCGGACCGGACCGGCCGGTTCAACCGGTTCAACCGTGAACCGGCCAGTTGTCCGATCCGGTCCAGTTCAAAAAACCGGCTTCGCAGAGAACCGGTCAGAACCGGACTGAACTGGGGGTTCAACCGGTGAACCGGCGAACCGGTACGGGTTCAAAAGAACCTGTCGGTTTCAAAAAAATTTTTTTAATGATGAATAAAATATAAATAATATATTTTACTTCATTACATTTTTTAAAAATAATTTTTTTATTAAAAAATGAGATTTTTGATACCATTATATATGGTTATCACCTCATGAAACAAGTTTTGTTAGAGAAGAGGGAACTATATATAGAGTCAAAAGCCAACTATTTCTTACTCCTTTATGATGTGGGACTAAAAAAGAGTACGTGAATGCTATGTGAGCTTGGGCTTTATTGGGCCATTAAATTGAGTTTGTTGGACCACAAATTTGGGCTGGTTGGGCCACGAATTTGGGCTAGTTGGGTGCAAAATTTTTTAAAATTTGTATTATAAATTTGTTATGATGTATATTTATAAATTAATTATATAAATTTATATATTATATTAAATATTATTCTTATTACACATTTTTAAATTTAATATTATAAATTTATATATTATATTAAAATTTTTAATTTGTTATAATGTATATTATAAGAATCTCATTTATTATAATTATAATGAAATATAAAAATTAATTATAATTAATTTATTAGATATTCATAAATATAATATAATTAACTAAATATTTTATAAATTATAATTATATTATAATATATTCATCATTTCAATTTAATTTAATTATATTGAGAGATAATTTATTAAAATTATATAATTTAAATTCTTAGAATTATATTATTTGATGTTAAATTCATGTAATTATCCTATTAATGTTATAAATTTTTAATAATATTAGTATTTATTACATCATCCGGTTCGACCGGTCGAACCTTGAACCTCTCCTTCTTCTGGTTCGTTGCCCGGTCCGGTTTTCACAACCTTGGTTACTATTTAATTTTTGGGGAGTCATCATGCTTTATTTATTTATTTTTCTTTGGTAGCTTCTCTCATTGCTTATTTATTTTGCTTGATTTTTTATTTGTTGATTTAAGACCATTGATTTTGGTTAAAAGTGATACTTCAAAAAAATTTAATTTTGTGAAAGTTGATTTGTTTGCTCGTGGATTTTAATTTTAATTTTCAAAATTTATTGGAATTATTAGATATATATGATTATTACATCAACAAAATTTGCCTCGTTTGGACATGAATATCGAGGTATATTCAAGATAAAAACTTCTAAATTTTGGGAACATCCGAACTCTGATTTCAATAAGCTTATAGTCAAATTGAACATCTCAAGGAGACGAACCCAACAACAAAAAAAATGGTCCAACCCGAACCTAAATGGGTCTAAATCTAATGACTGAAGCACTTTTGGAAGGTTCAAAACATTAATTTGATGACCAAATGATATTCAAATACAACATGCTTTTAGTCAGATTGAGCAGCTCAACAAGACGAATCCAACGAGCCCAATATCGCTTAATTTTGACATCATTAAGGTATAAATGCTTGAAAAAAACACTATAATTAGGGGATCAGCACGCATCGCCTGATGGAGAACTCCATATTTACCCTCGATCCTTTCCAAATTTACAAGGTGTGCCATGAAAATATATAAATAAACCCCCACTCTCTACATGATGGGGGCCTTCGGTTGGAGATTAGAGAGTGATCTAAGACTTCAAGAGCTCTAGCATAACCACCGTCGAACCTCCATTAATAGTCGTTGAACCACCGCTAGGCCGCCGACCTTCCCCGGAATCCCACCAGACCATAGTCCGACCACCAACCAACCGCTGACTGTATTCGGACTTTCGCCTAGCTAGAAACCACGGCAGGACTGGCTGACAATCGTTGGAACGCCGCATGACCACATATCGACACAAGACTTTATCCTTGCAGTAGACCACTGATGTTCGTTGATCGCCTGACCATCGTCAAATCACCACTCGGCTGCCGACCGCTATCCGTCTTTCACCCGGTTGATGACAACAACCAAACTTTTCCCAACCATTATCTAACCTACCCCAGACTATTGACTGTTGCCGGATCATCGCCCCCGTTGGACCTCCACTCAAGCCCAATCAAACTTATACTCAATCGCCGTTCGACTTTTGTCCAACTCTCCAAAATATTAAAAATTCACCGCCTTTAAGTCAAAGAATGGGCCTTCCTAATCGTTGTAATTAACTCAAACTTAGTGAAACCTTTGCACCTAAGTGAGGCCCCATGGTTTTCCCTCTTCGAATATTCCATGTAAAAATTTCTCTTGTATTCTTCAACTCACTCTTCAATTATGTGCTAGATATCCACGTAATATTCTGGCTTGCAACTGTTTGGCGTCGTATGTGAGAACCAATCCCACCCTTATAAGTTCAACTAAAGTCCTCTCTCAATGGATAATAGACATAGCAATTGTAATAATAGAGCCTCTCGCTCCAACTCATACCAATTTAGGAATTAGTCTATGAATCAATGATGCCAAGCATCTAGTTCTCTCTTTTTTTTATGGAAGAAATCATATTGGGGAAGAAACAATAAGGCCATCCTTAGAAGATAACATCCAAAAAATAGAGGAGTCTTTGAATGAATTCCTTCAACTTATGCAGGGCACTCGCTAACTAGCACTAGCACAATAAGAGGAGACCCTCTCCCTTGATATCTATCACTTCCTGATGTTATTCGACCTGAACATGTTCATTTAGAGATCCCTCTCCCTCAATAAGCACTTATATGAGACATAATACATTCATATGCTGACAAGATTCATTTTGTGGAAGCACAGATCTTAGTAGATGAAACCATCAATGCCCATAAGAATCAATTTGAGAAAACAATTGGGTAGTGTAAAAATACATCAAGGATGGATGATTCATTATCATAGTGCGAAAGAAGTAGGGGGGTAATAGCCTTCCCCCTCAATCTTCACAGTTTTGACACGAGCCTCAACTAGAGATGGAGTATACACATCTTAAAACGTCTAAAAAAAATGTTCTAATGGCCATCTGAGATAAAGAAATGTTAAGTGGTCAAATCTTTTAAGGCTAAACTTGAAAAATATGAGTAATACTACCACTTCCACTATAGTTTTGGACACACAACTGAACCATGCAAACAACTCAAGGAGGAAATCGAATGGCTGATCTCATAAGACTACCTTAGTCAGTTCATGTAAAACCTTTCTGGTCATAAAGGCACTCCTTCTACTTCGAGGCAACTGATGTAAAGATAATCGCAAAATAATTATCAAATGGTTGATGAGATCGAAACCATTATTGGAGGCTTGTTATTGTCTAACCAAATCTTACTTGTGGTGAATGAGGAGTTGGCACATAAGAAGTCTCGTATTGACCACTCTCTTACTTTTGGTGAGGCTGACCTGGAGGACGTTCAGACCTATCATTAGGATCCACTCATAATTAACGTGGGGATTGGCGACTCGTATTTCAATGTTAAAAAAATCTTAGTTGACAATGGAAGTTAATCAAAATAAAAAAATAGTTGACGATGGAAGCTCAATAGATATTATGTTATATCCACCTTTCCTAGTATGTGCCTGGTTAGAGAAAAGCTCCAGCCTACTATATGGCCACTCTATGTGTTCGATAACCAACTTGTATAGGTAGAAGGAATGATTAGTCTCCCTATCACACTTATAGAATTTGTTAGGCAAGTTATTCATCCAATCCAATTCATTATAGTGAAGTCAAAATTAGCTTACAACACTATCATTGGGAGGCCCCTCCAATCAATGTTTTGAGCTATTACCTCCATTTCGCATCTCAAACTACAGCTTTTGACCCCATTTGGGATCAGCATGATGCGTGGAAACCAACAAGTGGCACAATCGTGTTATCATAGATAGACTCAACCACGCTCGTCAGTTACTTTAGTATAGAGAACTTTGGCCTCCATAATGAAGAAGTTCCTCATAGGGCTTCCCTGTAAAAGACCTTACCTGCATCTCCATATTAAATGAGCGCCCTTTAAGAATGGTGCATATTAAATCTTTTCTCTTGAAGGAGTAGAAGGGGAAATGTGTAGACTTTCTAAGTAGGAATCAAGACATTTTCTCTTGGAGTCCAACAGATATACATGAAGTTGAATTGGAGATAATCATACATTCCCTCAAAATAAACCCACCATGTAAGTTAATTATTTAGAAGAAACAAAAGTTTGTGCTGGATCGCTAGCAAGCAATCGAATAGGAATTGATAAACTCCTAGAAGCAGGCTTAGTATGGGAAGTACATTATTTCACATGACTTACAAATGTTATCATGGTTAAGAAAGCTAGCAGAGCTTAGAGGATGTGTGTCTACACAAACCTCAATAAAGCTTATCCAAATGATAATTTTTTGCTTCCTCATATTGACCAACTGGTTGATGCCACGTCCAAGCACCACATTTGAGTTTTATGGATGCATATTTCAACTATAACCAGATAAAGATAAACCCCGTATATGAGAATACAATATTTTTCTAAACTGATAAAGGACTATACTGATATCAGATCATGCCATTTTGACTCAAGAATGCCGGAGCCACATATCAACACCTCATGAACATGGTTTTTAAATACCTTACAAGGCACACTATGGAAATATATGCAGATGATAAGCTGGTGAAAAGTCTTAAAAAATCACAGCATATTTCTAACTTGAAATAATGCTTCTACCTCCTTTGATCCTAAAAAATGCATCTCAATCCTACCAAGTATGCATTGAGAGTCTCCCTAGGAAAATTCTTGGATTCATGATTACCCACCACGAGATTTGATCCTGAAAAGATTAATGCACTAAGAGATATGATATCCTAAAAAAAATATCAAGGAAGTCCAACATTTGAAAGGAATAGTTACAGCCTAGTCTCATAGGCAGAGTTAGGGGGCCCCTTTTCCTACAAAAATATTTTAAAATCAATGTATGTAATATAAGTTGAACGAGCTTTACTATGAAATCGAATTATAGAGCACTGAAAGAACAATAGTTTAATCACTTACGTTGAGAAATAAATATTTGATTGTATTGATAATAAAATAAATAACACTTTTTAAATATGAGGAGTATATGTAATAAATTATAAGTTTTTTATTATCTTATTTTTATCTCATTAAAATAAAATATTAAAATAAAATTTTTATAAAGCTATCAATGTCAACCTCAACTACAAATAAAAAATTGAGAGATTATCTAAAACATTTATTTTGTGCCTACACCAGAAATATTTCTGGCTCCACCACTCTTCATTATATATAATTCATCCTATTGAAATAGTAATAATTAAGGAATTAAGAATATATTTGATGAACTTATTATAAAAAAAAAATTATTGCAAACTACATGTTTCATGTTGACCAAAAAAAAAAAAAAAACTAAGTAATAAGAATATGCTTCTTTTACATTATTTCAATATAAAAACATGATAAATCTGAACTAATCATAACTTATTATTTCGAAAATTTTAATCTATGATGTATGAAAACCAATAAGTATATCTAAAATATACAACCCCCCTTAAAAATAAAAGGGTAATTATCATGAGCAATGAAGTTCGGGAATTGTGGGATTTAACTTAAATTTGTAGGTCACAAACTTCTCGTTTCCTCTACATACCACTGGTCATATCAATGCCTTCTCTGGCGAGCTCCCTTCGAGACATTCAAGCACTTTTGTCATGGAAGGTTTGCGAAATTTGGGGACAAGGAGCATAACTTCTATTAATTAAATAAAATATATTAAAAATTTTAGTTAATCTTTAACTAAAAATATTAATTTGAACAAATTAATATTATCTGTAATATAATTTAATTTAATAAAATATATTATATTTAATTTAGTATATAAATTATTATTTAATGATTAATTGTGATATTAAATTGTATTGATAATTAATTAATTAATATAATTAGAATCGATAAGAATTTTATTACTTAAAACTATTAATCTTTAATCAAATTTTATTACCCGAATAAATGATTTGAAAGCTTTTTGTCAAAATGATCTGAGAATCGGGTTGCAGGAGGTGAGGGAATTAATATATGTGGCACATGTTTCATCTGGGAGAAGAAAGTGGAGCAATGGCGGAGAAGGAGAAGGAGAAGGCTGGTGGCGAGAGGTGGAAGGCAGCTATTGTCAATCTTTCAGAGATGAGTGCGAACTTAGACTCGCTGCAGAAGATCCTGGCAAAGAAGGCCGTGTTCGTCGACGATGACACCTTCTCCAAGGCTTCCCTTATTGCCGAACAGGCCAGAAACATCAAGGTCTGAATCCGTCACTCTTTCTATTCACCCCTTTATTCGATTTATTCTTTTATTGGAAAACAATGAACCCGATCGCGGATGCTGATTTTTAGGGTTCAGGCTTTCGATGTCTTATGATCCATTGCGCAGTGCATGAAGCACAGAAGCGGGTCGTTATATAACCAATTTAAAAACTTAGGATTGATTTATTTAAATCAATTTTATACTGTATGAAGCACGCCATGCTTTTATCGAATCAAGAATCAAGGGTTGATTGGGAATGAGATTTTTCTAAAGCTATTAAATTCTTCTGAATTCCTTTATAAGTGGTGTTTAGATTGTCCAGCCAAGGGTTGTAATGTGCAGACGAGCAGGAAATGATAGAACTGAGACTTTGTTATGCTTGGTTTTTAAACTATCAAGTCAAATGCTAAGAACTAACTCGACTTAATCAAATCACTTATTATTGGTGTGAACATTGACCGAATATAAGTAAAAAATCTAGTCAAAGGCCATCAAATTCATCAACAATTTTGATTGAAGACTCATGTTCTTTCTGAAGGTGCATCTCTTTATGATTAATGTACTTCTATGCATCCATCAAACCATCAATTACTAAATATATTTGGTTCAGTTATGATGACATCTTCTCTACTCGTAATTTTGAGCAGGCTCTAGAACAGAGGGTAGGGACGTTGGAACGAGAATTAGATGCTTCAATCGCAGCAGCAGCTCGTGCTCGTTCAGAGAAACGACAAGCTGAGGCAGCACAGCGAGCTGCTGAACTGCGTGCCCAGGATGTTGCTAAAGAACTGGAGAACACTACAAGTATGTACGCCCATTTATGTCACTTTATGCTACATTCCATATGTGCTATAATATTCTGAAAGTGCCTCCTTCAGGTTCACTTCATGATGTTTGATAGAAATATTAGAAATGCTTCTTTTTATCATTCTTTTTATTTAAACATTTATATCAGGGAATCAATTTTTTTATTTTGTTGAATAGGGCATACATTTAGAAATTATTTCACTATGGAAGTAAAATTACTTCTCCTGACAATCATACTTGGGTTGAATTGATTTTGAATTGGATAAAGTATTTGATTAGCTAAGTAGTGCTTTGGCATGATTATTATTTATAGGACAGTTTTATGCAACTTAAAATTGGTTTTTAAAAGTCATAATGGATGCAAGCATATTTGCTTTCTTTCACAACTTTAATGTAGATCCTATTATAGCTGCAAATGTTCTTCTTGGAATACCTTATACATAATCTAGCTAGTTCAATTTTTTCTTAAATGAATCATGGCTATAAGATTGCCCAACCTGAACTTTCTTGGTCAGTTGGGTTGGCATGGATCAACGTTGCCACTCTCCATGGAGGCTATTTAGATGCCATGCCAAAGTTATGTCAGCGTACTTCTTTTTTTATTATTATTAATGATTTGAACCTAACAGCGGTATTGGCATCTTTAGCTTTCCTAAAAGCCATGTCTCGCCATTTGCAATAGAAAGTTTTGAAATACCTTCGCCTCTATATGAAATTTATGTATTAAAACCCATTTGCAACGATGCACGATGCTGGTAGAAACGGGTCATGACTTTGTGATGCAGCAGTCAAATTTTGTCATTTTTTTCTATTTCTATGATTATTGTAATGATAATATTATAATTTGGAAGTTTATTACATGTTTTAATATTAAGATTTCTAAAGTAGATTTGTAGTTAATTAAATGTAGTTTATTGATCATCAAAAGGTGATCGAGCTCATGCAAAAGGAATGCTTATTTTTCATGAAAACGAACCAAAGAGCTGGTGCATGGCCCAAGAGTGAATTTTTCATGCAATGGATGACCAAGGCTGATCTCCCCATGGAAGACGAATAGAAGGAAGTTCATATCACATGCAACCAAAGTCAACAATTCAAGGCAATAATGCCCCCCGTTTCCTCCATTTGTTCATCCTCTTGGTGGCTTAATTCTTTTGGTTGTAAGTCCCCTGGCTTGCTTGTTACCAACCTTAATCTTTGGGGAAAGATTGAGTTTTTGTTATTTTTGTTTACCTCCTGAAATTTTATTTTGTTTTGTATCTTCGAAATCTCCGTAATCATCACGTGCATCCTCACTTTATATTTCATAAGAAATAACAGAGATGAACACTCTTTTTTTGCACTTTCTGGAAGTCCTTGTTACATAGTCTCAGGTTTGGCGCATCCGTCTCCTCTCAAACACCATTTCCATGCTCCTTTGTAAACTCTAGACTCACTCACTCACTCCCATTCCATGCTCCTTTGTAAACTCTAGGCTCTCATGTTTCATCTTTCCCAAATCACCACTTTCATTCCCTCCACCTTCAAACCCTTCCATTATTCTTCACAACTTTCACCGTTACCTTGTCTACCTTTTCCTCTCTTAGCCAAATCCTAAACAAGCCTTGGCCTAGCGCTTTCTACCCTCTTCCCTCCCTTAATACTTTTCCAAGCCAAACTATTTTCGGTCAATCCTATAATTTCATCATTATCCTTTTCTAGCTACTCACAATTCCTCCCAAATATTCACAATAACCTCTCCACTCTATTTGCAACAAGTCATCACCATCTCACTCCAATTTAACCCATGACCAAGCTCCATCATTTAGCCCGTGAAGATGTGGTTTTTGAGGGTATCGCTAAGGATGAAGCCTCAATGCGTGGCATGAATTTGCTTACAAAGAATAGGTTGTCAAGGGTGCCATTGAGGACAAATCACGCCAGGAGTATGAAAGCCATGATGTGATTTCACCAAGGAAGATGAGGTCATCGAGCGTACAAAAGTATAGGAGGTCAAGGCCATGACGTGTTTGCTGGTAAAGGTGAGGTCATTGAATTTGTTGTTGTAGCTAGAGTACAGAATGCTAAGATCATTTATTTGTCAGCAGTGTTACTGGTAATTGAAAGCACAAATGACTCATGATCTTCTCCATAGCTCCGCTATTCAACATGATTTCTCTGTCGCAGCTCACCAACCATTGTCGCTACTTCTACCTACAAGATTCATGCTAATTACATCTTAGTCATTGATCTATAATTAACTAAGTGTATTGTTGTAATTTTCTCTTACCACTTATAGAAGTATGCATTTTCTGTACTCAGACGCAGCAGACAACGTAATGTAATAGTCTTGATTCAAAAAATACATTACAACTTCTATCCTTCCATCCACTGTCTTTATTCATTAAGCTTATTTCATCACGATATCAGAGCCATCAGTCATCGGACTATAAACTTAACTACTTTTTTTTTTTTTTTTAGCTCACCATTTCTTCTTCATTTCCATGGATTCTACTGTTGTCAAGCTCAATGACATTGTCATTCCCACTCAGCTCAAGTTTCTTAAGTCAAATATCAAAATATAGTGCACATTCAACTTATTGCTGAAAATTATCCCACCTGGCATTCACAAATCAGCAAATTGTTCACTGCAAATGGATTTGAAGGTTACATGAAAGGGACTACCACTTGACTGTCCAAACATACCATCTCCGACACAAGATAGCTGACGCTAAACTCTCAGTCTCTCTCTGGTTACTAGTAGATTAGAACTTGGCTGCTACACTCTACTCCACTATCTTTGCATCTATTCTTCCATACATTCTTAACTTAGAAACGTGTCATTCCATTTGGATTACACTTGAGCACCACCTACAATCCACATATCGAACAAGTGTCATCCAGCTCAAAATTGAACTTCACTCACTTACCATGAAAAATCAGTTTATGACTGATTACCTTTCGACTGTAAAATGTATTGTTGATAAAATTGTTGCAGCCGAATGTTCCATGGATATCGAGGATATTATTCTATATATATTAAATGGTCTAGCAGCAAACTACCAGAGCTTCAAGACTTCCATAGGTGCTAAGCTCTCTCCAATTGGTCTCGACAACCTATACTCTCTTCTGTGTTGTGAAGAGGTGAATCTAGCAACTGAAATAGCCAAGGAACTATCTGTTTCTAATTTTACTCCAGCTCCTGATTATCAACATCTCTTGCTTCCACGCTTACTAAAAACCGCAGTCGATTCTCACTTGATTGCGATCGTGGACGTTCCTCATTCCAAAATTTTCTCTCTGGTTCCTCCAAGGGGCGATATCCTGAAATCTTCTCTAGTTTGCCAAATTTGTGGTAAACGCAACCATTCTGCTTTTGAATGTTGGCATTGAACAGATCTAAGTTTCCCTGCTCATGCTTGTGTTGTTGATCACTCCTCTTGGTACTTAGACAACGGAGCTACTAGACTTCAGAATTTTATTCAATTCAATAGCCTTCTCCATACCAGAGCTCAAATCAGGTACTTGTTGGCATTGGAACTTTTCTGCCCATACTCCACTCCGAAAAAGGTCATCTTCCAAGATCTTCATGTATGCTTTCCATAACTCCTCTACTTCACGTTCCCAAACTCTCCCACAATTTACTCTCCATTTTCAAGCTTTTTGCTGACAATAATTGCCCCATTTCCTTTGGCAATTCTGGTTACATCATTAAGGATCGGCAGAACAACAAAATAACTCTTTGCGATCCCTGCCATAATGGACTTTACCCCATTCCCAAATCCATTCCAACAACTGCGCTCCTCCATTTCATCCTCCATAACCCTCTGGCATCATTGGGTCATCCAAGTCTTTCCACCTTAAGTACAATAGCAAAAAAATTTTATGCTTTATGTATTCCTTCTACTACTACTACTCATGTTTGTAATTCATGTGCTCTTTTGAAGAGCCATAGACTTCCATTTAATGAATCAATTAATGTTACTTCTTCTCCACTTCAACTTATATATGTTGATGTTTGGGGTCCATCACCAATTAATTCCACATATGGTTTTAGATTTTCTGTTATTTATTGATGGTTTTACCAGATATATATGGCTTTATCCTATGCAACACAAATATGATACTACAAATAAATTCATACTCTTCAAAACCTTTGTTGAAAAATAATTTAACAAACCAATTTTCACTCTTCAAACAGATAGGGGTGAGTTTCTAAACAACTCACTCACTCGTTACTTAATTCAACATGGCATTCACCACCAATATAATTGTCCCTACATCCTACAACAAAACGACAATGTCGAACGCAAATGCCGCCATTTGCTTGAAATCGTTCGTGCCTTGCTAATTGAAGCCCAATTGCCAGCTCACTTTTGGGTTGAAACCTTCCTTACCACTGTCTACCTCATAAATTAACTGCCTTCCCCCACCACCTCTTATCTTTCACTTGCCAACTTCTACATAACAAACTTCCAACTTACACTCATCTTCGCGTGTTTGGCTGTCGTTCCTATCCCTGACTTTGTCCATACTCTCCTCACAAACTTGCCTTCCGTTCCACTCCTTGCATTTTCCTTGGCAATGCCACATTTCAAAAAGGATATAAATGCTATAATCTTTTACTGGCAAAATCATCATCTCCCGCTATGTTCAATTTAACGAGTTTTATACTCCAACAATCACCTCACTAGCTCCTACTTCCATACCAAATCCCACTCCAATTACTTTTTCTCTAACTCCAGCCATTTCACCTCCACCTTCTCCAACAATTCAACCAACTACCTTTCTTCCTTAGTTCTTACCCTCTACCTCCACAAAAATATGTCGCATTCACCATCTTCAAATTCCTCAAATTCTTCCCCCACCTCCTCACACTACTCCAATCAATCGTCATCCCATGCCACTTAAAACCCCACCAAATCCTTGATCTCAGTCAGTACTCTTTCCACTACTCCCACCTGATACAATTCAACCATCAAACAGCCTAAATGGGCATCAAACCCTCTCTACCGAATTCCATGCTCTCCAATCTCAAGGTACCTGGACATTAGTACTTCACCCCAATCAAAATGTCATAGGTTACAAATAGATCTTTAATATTCAACGCTATTTCGATGGCTCCATTGCTAGATACAAAGCAAGATTAGTTGTGCAAGACTATAAGCAAGAATATGGCATAGAATATGTTGAAACCTTCAATCCAGTTGCCAAATCACCAACCATACACCTCTTCCTTACTGCTGCACTAAATTTTAACTAGCCTATTCTTCAATTATATGTGGCCAATGCATTTCTTCATGGAACCTTAAACTAAATTGTATTCATCTCTTCCACAAGGCTTTGAAGAGTCTCAACACCCACACCATATTTGTCTATTAAAGAACCACACCATGTTTGTCTATTAAAGAAGGATCCCCATGGCCTCAAGCAAGCTCTTCGTCAGTGGTTTGCTACCCTCTCAAATTATCTAAATCAGCATGGTATTATCTAAATCAGCATGGTTTTAACAGCAGCTCCACCAATGCTTCTCTTATGATATATTATTGACAGCACATTCGGGCTTATTTATTAATCTATGTGGATGATATTCTTATTACCGGAAATGATCAACCTTTCATTTCGTCTCTTACCAACGAACTTCACCAACGCTTCAACATGAGAAATCTCACCTCCCTTACACGATTCCAAGGCATTGATGTCACATTAACATCTTTTAGGTGCAGCCTATCTCAGGAAACGTACATCCAAGGTCTTCTCCATAAAGTTGGCATGTCATCTTGCAAGTTTCTCTCCAATCCACTTCCTTCTAAATCATCTACACCAGCAAAAGCTCAAGAGATTTCTTGGAAGCTGTATAACATGGACATAGAAAGCAAGATTACACTTGCCAGACCCTGCTTATTTTTGGCAATTAGCAGGCTCTCTACAATACATTACATTGACTCGCCTGGACATTGCTTTTACTGTAAACAAAATCTGTTAGCATATGCACAATCCCCTTCACTGTCATCTTCTCCTGCATAAGCACATCCTTCGTTATCTAAAAGGTACAGATACTTATGGCTTACTCATTTAACGGGGAAACTTCAGCTTTCAGCTTTTTCAGATTCGGATTGAGCTAGTGAAATCAATGATCGCAAGTCTACTACAAGCTGCTACATTTTTCTTAGCAATACTCTTCTCTCATGGTGTATAAAGAAACAAAATACGGTAGCTCGGTCATCTACAGAAGTTGAACACAACTCTGTAGTTGCGGCCACAATCGATCTCATCTGGCTTCATCGCCTCTGTCAAGACTTCTTTCTCTCCCTCGACACTACTTCACTATTTTTGTGATAATATTGCAGCTATTTCTATTGCAAGTAATCCTATTTTTCATTCTCGAACAAACACATTGAAATCAGTCACCATTTCATTCGAGAAAACATTATGAAATTACTAGATAGACAAGACGGGGGGTGAATTGTGAAAACTTTTTGACAATAATTAAAACCTAAGCAGGAGTTCTAAATCTTTTCGTTGTTTTTAGAATTTTAATATGAAAAATTAAACAATCTTCTTTTTCAAATTTTCCAAGGCAAATATTTTGAAATTAAAAAGGCACGCAGTAATGAAAAAGCAGTAAGGAAAAAACACACCAAGATTTTTATAGTGGTTCGGTCAAAAATGACCTACGTCCACTCCCCGAAGTCCTCTGCTCCGAGATTTTCACTATCAACTATAGTTCTCCTTTTCCCCCCCTCGGCAAGGCTGAGAAGCCTTTACAAATCTCCCTTTCACCAACCCGGCGTGGCAGAGTACCAAACTCTGTTTTCGCCCTCCTGGCGACGGCAGAGAACCTTCTCGTTTTTCTCCCTCCTTGAGAAGGCAGAGTACCTCGAGGTCACGGATGTAGACGAGCCTTTCCCTTGGAGATCCTCCCTCAAATTTTTCTATGGCTATAGGAGGAGCAAGATGCAGCAAGTTCGGAGCAACCGTGTGATCTCCCTCACACCTCTTCTCCCTCACAACGCTCACCTTCTCCTTCCTCTCTCAAACCCTAAAGAACTTCTCTAGAGCTTTCTCCCTTGGAATCCATCTCTAACCACGTTCTCCTCTCTTGATTCACACATCAAAATATGACAAATTTTTTCCCATAAAACGGGCTCCAAAATCCCTGAAATCTCAAAGTAGCTGTTACTATCGTACAGTATGGTTCTACAATCGTACAGTACAATCTTTATAAATAGACTTCGTCCTGGTACGAAGTGGTACGAACAGTTCAAAAATGTTCGTACAGTACGATACTAAATCGTACGGTACGATCCATGACAACACAGTTCGTACAAGACGATAGTCGGGACGATCAAACATCGTCTCTGTTCATCGTATGGTATGATGTACATCGTACAGTACGATGAGACAAAAAACAACTGATCGTCCGGGACGATATCCAGGACGATTATAATGTCTCTGTTCATCGTATTGTACGAATGGGTTCGTACAGTGCGATGTTTAAATTATAATTAAGCCCGGATCTCTTGTACTAATCATGGGTTAAATTAAGTAAGTAATTAAAGATCATCGTACAGTACGAACGTGGTCGTACAGTACGAGCGGCGGAAAACATCTTACTTAAGTTAAGATGGCTGTTAGGGTTTTGGCTTTGAACATATCGTACAGTACGAATATATTCGTACGGTACGATCTATTAACAGAATCGTCCTACAAGGCTCTGATCGTACGATACGACTTAATTTCGTACAATACGATTTACAGAGAAAGAAAAATCTAAAATTTTCATTTAAAACATTCTCCCTCTGTGTGTGTGCATGGTTGCTCAGACTTTTATGCATTTTGTGGCAAGACTCAAGAAAATAAAAATAAAAATAAAGAACAAAATACATTGCAGACTCTTACTCCTAGTCTACCCATCCTTGAGTCTTCCTGTCGTCCTGAGTAGCTTTTGATCTTCCTGAAATGTTAGTACTCACGGATAATAGCAAATAATATTCAATGAATCTCAAGTCAATTATTATTTGTCATCATCAAAATCTTAAGCTTGGGGTCATGGGTTGCAACAATCTCCTACTTTTTGATGATGTCAAATAATAGTTGTTGTAAGTAAGTGTTAAAGGCATTTTTTTATTTAAATATGAGAAAAAGAAAGATACAAAAACAAAGAAAATGCAGTGCGAAATAAAAAACTTGCATTTAACCATAAAAGAAGATACAACAACCTTCTCCCCCTTTTGACAGCACAAAAAGAGGAGCAAACACGAAAAGAAAAGTACAACACAAATACAATCTAAAGAGGAGGATCCTGATCAGGTGGTGGTGGAGGTGGATTTGGTTGGAAGTACTGAAAAAGAGTGTCAAAGCGCTGATCAATAGCAGTAAAGCGCTCTCCAAACCATTGCATATCTGTTTCGTGTTGCTGATGTTGTTCCTGAATATGAGTGTCGAGACGAGTCTGAAGTTGGTCGAAGCGTTCGACCAAATCATCTTGTGCTGGTGCAGATGCTCGAGGTGGTGCATGTCGTCGTGGACGTGCTGGAGCAGCGGCTAGAGCATCTTCTCCTTCTTCGTCATAAAAAACAGGTTCGTCTGGCTCGTGTCCCCGATGGAAAAGAATACGGAAAGAGGCATCCGTATAAAAAATAGGAAGATTGTCGGGTTCACCATGATAGGTCAATTGATATTTATTTTGGAGAATATATCCTATAAGGTGGCCAAGAGCTATATTTTATTTTCGGCGTGTGGTAGGGAGACGAACGAAGGTCATATGGCGAATGTAGTCAACAATTAGATCGACCTCGTCGAATTTGGTGTTGGACATGATGAGATAGGTAGCGACAGATAAAACAGGGGTTATGTTGATCCGGTCGCCAGCTTTGAGGATTATGGAGGTTCTAAGGACATGTTGAATTATGCGCGCATTTCTATTTAGGGAAGAAACGAGAGGTTGATGTTGATAGAAAGCGGCATTTCTAAGGACTCGATTAACATCTCTCCAATCAAAGTCATTTGTGAGGAAGGAACGGACCCTAGGTGATGTCGGCTCTGGTGATTTCTACGTTGGTACGACAAACGAAGGAGTGAAAAGTGGTGTTGTCGACAGTGTAGGTGAGATTCGCTAGAAATTCTAATAAAAGTTCGGAGTTGTAGGGAAAGGCCAGGGTGAGGAGGAACTGAAAGGTGGTGGAAGCATAGAGGTTCAGTACCTCGAAATTCAGTGCAGCCTGATTGAGCATTTTGGAAGGAGTAATTTTGCAGGCCTTATACTTATGGTAGGCTTCCTCATTTTCAGCACTCAAGAACCAAGCGCTGTGACGACTTGAGGAGGACGAACTGGCAGTTGCCAAACGGCCTCTCTTGCTGGAGCTAGACATCTTGTAGAGTGAAGTGAGGAAGGTGTGAAATGTGAGGAAGTGAGGAAAGTGTGAGTGAAAACAGCTGCCTAGCCAGACAATTTATAGAATTTTCCCCATATCGTACAGTACGGTAGTAAATCGTACAGTACGATCTTATAATAATTGCTCTGACGGTTCGTACCGGGAAAAGGAGGTCAAAACGTACAGTACGATGTATATCGTATAGTACGATCAGAGGAATATCGATCGTCACAAGGAATTCAGTACGACTTTTGACCAAACATATCGTATTGTACGAACAGGTGTATCGTACAGTACGACTTGCATTAATATCGTACCGACCGACTTTATTTCGTTCTTATCCATTGGCTGAGGTGGATCGTACCGTACGACGGATGTTTATCGTACAGTACGATACGCAATAATAACGTACCAGACCGTTTAAATTCGTCCCAATCCGGTCGCTGACGCGTACAGTACGAAGAGGAGATAACATACCGTACGATAACCAATAATTTATCGTACAGTACGATGTAGGTCGTACAATACGATCAACATAGACGAAACTTTCCGGTTGGTGTGTTCTGTGCAGATTACAGTATACCGTATAGTACGATATGTGTATCGTACATTACGATAGTACAGAGTCAAGGTTGGTGCTTTATGTGTAGTGAGTGTGTGATGATCAGGAGCAGCCCTATTTGATGATGTCAAATAATAGTTGTTGTAAGCAAGTGTTAAAGGCTTTTTTTTTATTTATGCAGTTATATCTATGACACCTAATCTAGTCCTCAATGTGCTAAAGGTGTCAAAAGCTAGAGGTTTTGTGAATATGTCAGCTAATTGATCTCCTGTAGTGATGTGATGCAATTCTATATCTCCCTTAGCAACGTGATCTCTAATGAAATGGTGTCTAATGTCTATGTGTTTTGTTCGAGAGTGCTGAATTGGGTTCTTAGAGATGCAAATTGCGCTTGTGTTGTCACACATGATTGAAATGGTTTCTACAGGTAGGCCAAGATCAAGAATTTGTTGTTTTAGCCATAGTACTTGTGCAACACAACTTCCTACTGTAATATATTCTGCCTCGGCTGTGGAAAGTGCTACTGAATTTTGCTTCCTACTGGACCATGAAACTAATGATTGTCCTATGAATTGGCAGGTACCAGAGGTGCTTTTTCTATCTATCATACATCCTACAAAGTCAGAATCTGAGTACCCTAGGATTTCAAAGGAAGTGCTGTGCCTGGGATACCAAATTTCTAAGTTTGGGGTGCCTAGTAGATATCTAAGAATTCTCTTGATAGCAGTTAAGTGAGACTCTTTAGGATCAGCTTGAAAACGGGCACAAAGACACACACTAAACATTATGCCCGGTCTACTAGCAGTCAGGTAAAGAATGGACCCAATCATTCCTCTATATTTCTTCTGATCTACTGATTTACTACTAGGATCTTTGTCTAATTGAATTGTTGAGCTCATTGGAGTGTTCATGGGTTTAGCACTATCAATTTCATATTTCTTTAAGATATCCTTAATATACTTTGATTGGCTAAGAAAAGTTTCATTATCCATTTGTTTTACGCTAAAGCCAAGAAAGTAATTAAGTTCTCCCATCATGCTCATTTCAAACTCATTACTCTTTGTTTTTGAGAATTCATCACATAACATTTTATCTGAAGATCCAAATAGAATGTCATCCACGTATATCTGAACAATGAGAATTTCTTCTTTTACCTTTTGTAAAAAAAGTGTAGTATCTACACTACCCTTTTTAAATCCTCTATCCAATAAAAATGAGCTAAGTCTTTCGTACCATGCTCTAGGTGCTTGCTTCAATCCATACAATGCCTTCTTTAATTTGAATACATGGTTTGGAAATTATGAACTTTCAAATCCGGGGGGTTGCTCAACATAGATATCTTCCTTAATTACCCCATTCAGAAATGCACTCTTTACATCCATTTGATATAACTTAAAGATCTTGAAGCAGGCAAAAGCTAAGAGCACTCTTATGGCTTCTAGTCTAGCAACAGGGGCAAAGGTTTCTTCAAAGTCTATTCCCTCGATTTGGTTGTACCCCTTAGCTACTAGTCTTGCTTTATTTATTATTATTGTTCCTGAATCATTCACCTTATTCTTGAAGACCCATTTTGTTCCAACAACACTTTGTTCTTTAGGTCTCTTGACTAACTCCCAAACATCATTCCTGGTGAATTGGTTCAGCTCTTCTTGCATTGCTAGAATCAAAAATTCATCTCCTGAGGCTTGATCTATACTTGTAGGTTCTATCATAGAGATGAATACTAAATGACTAACCTCCTTCCTAAGTCCATGCCTAGTTCTTACACCTTCTGAAGGGTCTCCTAAAATTAACTCTTTAGGATGACTAGAAGAATATCTCCATTCTCTAGGCAAATCTTCCTGAGGTTCGACCCTTTCTCCTAAGGTCATAGTCTCTACTCCTTTAATTGCCTCTATTTCATCATCTTCAATTTTAGATTCAGAGGGCTTATCCGATTCATCAAATACCACATAGGTGGACTCTTCTACTACAGGGGTTCTCTTATTAAAGATTCTATAGGCTTTACCTACAGAAGAATAACCTAAGAAGACACCCTCATCAGACTTGGGGTCAAATTTTCCTAAGGGATATTTACCATTATTCAAGATGAAACACTTGCACCCAAAGACATGTAAATGTGAAAGGTTTGGTGTCCTATCCTTAAGGAGTTCATATGGAGTTTTATTCAGCTTAGATCTAATGTTCACCCTATTTAAAACATAACATGTTGTGTTGACTGTTTCTGCCCAAAAGTATCTAGGAAGGGTGTACTCCGCTAACATTGCCCTAGCAGCTTCTACCAAGGTTCTATTCTTCCTTTCTGCTATACCATTTTGTTGTGGTGTTCTATGGGCTGAGAAATTGTGTTCTATTCCTAGTTCTTGACAGAATGATTCAAACCTATCATTTTGAAATTCTCCACCATTATCGCTATGAATTGTTGAGATTTCACAACCTAATTTCCTCTGAATCCATGTGGAGAAAATCTTAAATTCTTCAAAAGACTCATTCTTATGTGCTAAGAATCTTACCCAAGTGAATCTAGTGAAGTCATCTACAATCACAAAACCATAATTTTTCCCACCTAGGCTGGCTGTACTAACGGGTCCAAATAAGTCCATGTGTAGGATTTCTAGTGGCCTAGCAGTGATCACATCTCTAATTGAGTGAAATGATGTTTTGACTTGTTTTCCTAGTTGGCAAGCATCACATAAATGATCCTTTGTGAAATCTAACTAAGGTACGCCTCTAACTAGGTTTTTCTGAGTGATGTTCTAAGAGTTTTCATACTAGCATGGCATAGTCTCCTATGCCATAGCCACGAGTCATCAACTATTGTTTTCAAACAAAATGAATTTGAGCTATCAATGTAATCAAGGTCTAACATGTAAACATTATTCATTTGTTTTTCTTCTAAAACTAGTTTATCAAATAAAGTAATCAGACATTTATCAGATAGAAATTTAATATCAAAACCTTTGTCACACAGTTGACTAATGCTAAGTAAATTATGCTTCAAACCATCAACTAGTAAGATATTTTCAATTAAAAAATTTTTAGCATTACCAACAATACCTGAGCCTATCACCTTCCTAGTAGTGTTGTCTCCCAACGTTACTTTGCCTCCAGTTTTGGTCTCCAGTAGGATGAACTTCTTCATATCTCCAGTCATGTGTCGCGAGCAGCCACTATCCAGGTACCACATGCTCTCACTAGGACTTTTGTGAGAGCATCCCTACAATTTCATTCAAAGATTAGATTTGGGAACCCAAGTGAGTTTGGGTTCCTCCTTATGCTTGCATGAATGAGATGTATGCATGCTATGCTGTGATGGATGCAGTTTAGGTCTCCATACTAAGTGTGTCCTACGGTAAATTGTGAATGTGCGGGCTATGTGACCTAGCATGCCACAAGAGAAGCACCTAACACCAGTAAATGGATTTACTAATCTATGTGGGTGGTGGTGCCTCTTCCTAAAGTTATGTGATGCATGCTGTGTTGGTGGTTTTCTAGGATGGCATGTGAGTGATGCAATTTCATTTTCTAGTTCTTTGATTCTTTCACTAAACGTATTGTTTTGATATGTTAATCCATGAACTTCTATTTTTAACAAATGCTCATTGTGATCTACTTCTAATGCAAGTTTGTCTAATCTATGAAAAGCTTCTTCTAGTTCAACATGAGTGGTTTTCAAGGTTTCATGCGTTTCAGTTAGTTCAATATGCTTCTTATTTAATGCATCATACTCATCAAGAAGTAGCATATGATCACGATCTAAATCAGAATTTTCCTTAAACAACTTAGCATGCTCGGTTTGTAAAGAATTAAATTCAATATTAAGCTTGCCATGCATCTTTTTCAACTTCCTATACGAATCATGGATATTTTCAGAAATAAGTAACAACTCTTCATATGAAAGTTGACATACCTCATCTTGATCCGATTGATCAAGGTTATCATTAGCCATAAGACACAGATTTGTTACCTCCTCCTCTGCTTCTTCCTCTGATGATTCTGAGGCAGAGTCGGCCCAAAAAGCTTTTTGTGTCTGTCTTTCCTTTCTTGTATTTGGCTTTGTCATCACCTTTCTCCTTAGCTGGTTGGCTCTTCAGATTGGGGCAATCGGCTCGAAGGTGACCTGGCTTCCTGCACTCAAAACAAATTGTATCAGATGAAACCTTATTGGACCTTGACGCTTCTGTTTTCTCTTCAGGGAATTTTTGAACTGTCGGGTCATCAGTGCTATCTCATCCTCTTCCTCCCCTGCAGAGCTTTCACTTTCTGAGTTGCTTGTTTTTAATGCCACTGTTCGCTCCTTTTTCTTTTCATTTGCATCACTTTGCCTTTGGCTCACTCCTTGCTCGTATGCAATGAGTGGCCCAAGGAGGTTATCAATAGAATAAACATTAAGGTCTTTAGACTCAGTGATAGCAGTTATCTTAGCATCATAGGAACTAGGTAAGCATCTAAGAATTTTATTCACTTTCTCAGAATTTGAAATCTTTCTACCTAATGCATGCAAGGATGTCACGATTTGGGTGAACCTAGTGTACATGTCAGAAATTGTTTCGTTAGGTTTCATACGGAAGAGTTCATAATCATGAAGTAGAATGTTAAGCCTAGACTGTTTTACTTCGTTTGTTCCTTCGTATGTAATACACAGTCTATCCCAAATCTCCTTACCAGAAACACAGGTAGACACTCTCATATAGTCCTCAGACTTCAATGCACAGAAAAAACAATTTAAGCACTTAGCATTCAGTTGGGCTAATTCCCTATCCTCATTACTCCATTCATTGAAAGGTAATGGAGTTTTCACTCCATTCACAGTTTTAACAGGTGCAACATATCCATCATTCACTAACATCCACATGCGGTAATCTATAGATTGCAAAAATGTAGACATTCTAATTTTTCAGAAATCAAACGGAATGTTATCAAAAAATGGTGGACGAGTTATTGAATAACCCTCCGCAGTGTTACGATTACCAAAGTTTGACATGATCGTTTTCTTTCAAGATTTTCTAAAATACTATTTTTGAAAGTATGCTCTGATACCAATTGAAATTACTAGATGGACAAGAGGGGGGGTGACTTGTGAAAACTTTTTTACAATAATTAAAACCTAAGCAGGAGTTTTAAATCTTTTCGTTGTTTTTAGAATTTTAATATGAAAAATTAAACAACTTTCTTTTTCAAATTTTTCAAGACAAATATTTTGAAATTAAAAAGGCACAAAGTAATGAAAAAGCAATAAGGAAAAAACACACCAAGATTTTTATAGTGGTTCGGTCAAAATATGACCTACGTCCACTCCCCGGAGTGCTCCGCTCCGAGATTTTCACTACCAATTATAGTTCTCCTTTTGCCCCCATCGGTAAGGCGGAGAAGCCTTTACAAACCTCGCTTTCACCAACCCGGCGTGGCGGAGTGCCAAACTCTGTTTTCGCCCTCCTGGCGACGGCAAAGAACCTTCTCGTTTTACTCCCTCCTAGAGAAGGCAGAGTACCTCGAGGTCACGGATGTAGACGAGCCTTTCCCTTGGAAATCCTCCCTCAAATTCTTCTAGGGCTACAGGAGGAGCAAGATGCAGCAAGTTCGGAGCAACCGTGTAATCTCCCTCACACCTCTTCTCCCTCACAACGCTCACCTTCTCCTTCCTCTCTCAAACCCTAAAGAACTTCTCTAGAGCTTTCTCCCTTGGAACCCCTCTCTAACCACGTTCTCCTCTCTTGATTCACACATCAAAACATGACAAGTTTTTTCCCATAAAACGGGCTCCAAATCCCTGAAATCTCAAAGTAGCCGTTACTATCGTACAGTACGGTTCTACAATCGTACAGTACGATTTTTATAAATAGACTTCGTCCTGGTACGAAGTGGTACGAACAGTTCAAAAATGTTCGTACAGTACGATACCAAATCGTACGGTACGATCCATGACAACACAGTTCGTACAAGACGATAGTCGGGACGATCAAACATCGTCTCTGTTCATTATATGGTACGATGTACATCGTACAGTACGATGAGACAAAAAACAACTGATCGTCCAGGACGATATCCGGGACGATTATAATTCGTCTATGTTCCTCGTATTGTACGAATGGGTTCGTACAGTACGATGTTTAAATTATAATTAAGCCCGGATCTCTTGCACTAATCATGGGTTAAATTAAGTAAGTAATTAAAGATCATCGTACAGTACGAACGTGGTCGTACAGTATGAGCGGCGTAAAACATCTTAAGTTAAGACGGCTGTTAGGGTTTTGGCTTTGAACATATCGTACAGTACGAATATATTCGTACGGTACGATCTATTAACAGGATCGTCCTACAAGGCTCTGATCGTACGGTACGACTTAATTTCGTACAGTATGATCTACAGAGAAAGAAAAATCTAAAATTTTCATTTAAAACACTCTCCCCCTGTGTGTGTGCATGGTTGCTCAGACTTTTATGCATTTTGTGGCCAGACTCAAGAAAATAAAAAATAAAATAAAGAACAAAATACATTGCGGACTCTTACTCCTAGTCTACCCATCCTTGAGTATTTCTGTCGTCCTGAGTAGCTTTTGATCTTCCTGAAATGTTAGTACTCACGGACAATAGCAAATAATATTCAATGAATCTCAAGTCAATTATTATTTGTCATCATCAAAATCTTAAGCTTGGGGTCATGGGTTGCAACACATTAACCCCAAAATTATTGTTCTTCGTCATATTTCCATCAAAGATCAGCTAGCATATATATTCACCAAAGCATTGCCTACTCCACGGTTCACTCTTCTCAAAAACAAGTTGACGGTATGTTCCTTTTCTCATTAGCTCCACTATTCCACATGATTTCTCTGCTGCAGCTCTCACCAGCCACTGTCGCCACCTCCGCCTGCAAGATTCCTACAGCTTAGCCACTGATCTATAACTAAGAAAAAGTTACTGTACTCAGACATTAGCAGACAATGTAATGTAATAGTTGACGGTATGAGTTCCCCTACATAAGCTCCTTGGCCTTCGTATTAGCGAATTATATTTATATGCAAGTTAATTTTCATTTGTCCATTTAATTTTAAGAAGATTTAAGCTGTTTTTTTCCTTAGGTTGTAACAGGAAACAGGTCTGTCAACATTCTTTTATTTTAAGAATTTCTGTTAGTCGCTGATTTTGGAATTATAGAGGCGAAGATAATTTTTTTTTGGTGTCCAATTTCAGAAGTGTTTGAGCTACATATGGAGGAGTTGCGTAGAAAGCAAGAGGAGATTTCTAAGAAAGATGGTGAAATCAAAGTATTGGAGGCTATAATACAAACACTCAGTAGAAATGGCTCAAGTGCCTCAGAAGATTAAGCAGCAGATATGTTTATCTGTTTTTGCTTGTGGAGCTGCCTTAGCAACCATGTAGGTCTTTGCAATATTTGCATTATTTTTTCTTTACTATATTGTTATAGCTTCTTCTTTGCAGGTAGAATTACGCTTTGGCTTCGTTTGAGAAGACTTTCTTACTACTTAAAGCAGCTTTATAGTACAAAATTTTTTATTTTTGTACTAAAAACCCGCTTCATAAGCAATAAGAAATCCGTCTCAAACAAAGCCTTTGTCTGAGACAGCTTTCTTCCTGCTTTTTAAAATTATTTTTTAATATAAAATTTTTAATTCAAGAAATTTTTATACCAAATAAAACATTAATCTTATTCATGGAGCTGCATTATGTCAAAAATATTATTTCAGCAAGTGTCGCCGGAGGTTATGCTATGCTGTTAAACCAGATGGAGAGCTTCATCAAGCTCGAATATTCATCATGGGCATACCAGCTTCAGGAATATGAGCAAATCTACCCTCTGTGAATTTATTTCTTTAGGTTGCTATTCACAGCATAATCATAAAAAAATATATGCTACTCTTTGTAACCCAAATTGGACATTCTATTTTTAATATATAAGCCTGAAACATAATTGATGTTATCAAGTTTCTGAAATTGAGATCTTTGAAGAAAGCGGTACAGTTATTTTGCAATTCATTAAGAAAGAAATGGAATGCTATTATGCAAGATTATATTATCAATCGATGGCTTGATGATCAAGATCAATGGACTATTTAAGTGAAATTCCAATTATCATAGAATAAGAATACGTTTTTAATATATTTTGTATTAATTTGCATTTGAACTTTCAATTATATATTATCATAAATTATGCTATAATCACTTTAGAATTGATGACTTTCTTATATCAATGAGTGTTGGGGATGTGAGAGTAAGCCACGCGTTGCGAAAAAAAAAAAAAAATGAAAATAGAAATGTAGTGAAAAAGGACATCCGGATTTAACATGAAAAAATTTAAAATGGAATAAAAAAGCTATGGGGTTAAATCACACCAAAAAAATAATTATGAAAATTAGGAGAAATAAGTATAAATTTATCTTCTCTCGCGCTCTCTTTTTGGTTCTCTCATCTCTTGCACCATTTTCACTCAAAAATCACATGAAAGTAATGTAAAAATACATTAAGGGATGCCACCCTTTAGAAAAAAAACAAGAAAAAAATTTGTCTAGCGTTGTGGCACTACATAGTACTGCGACGTTGAATCTAAAGTGTTGTGACGCTCTACTCTTTGATTTTTTTTCTAGCAAACTTTGTAGCATTGGGACACTCGGGTGCACAACACAGGGGCACTAAGGTGCAAAGCGTCGGGATGCTCGGGTGCATAGCGCTTGAACCCAAGGGGGTAAATTCCAAGCCTCCCCCCCCGGCATGAGTATGAGAAATTGACTTGGGATTTGAAGCTACAATACAACCCGATTGGTCAACACAATCAGATTCCACATATAACTATCAATGATAATCCATTACAAATTTTGATCAAATGAAATATGAAATAACAAAATGTTTTTATAATATAAAAGTAGCTAAATCCTAACTTTTAGATATATATATATATATATATATATATATATATATATATATATATATTTTAAATATCCTAATTTTGAATGGCTAATAGCTTTTTGTCCCTTTAAAGTTTAGTCATTTATATATATATATATTCAAAACCTCTAACTTTTAGTTAAGATATACTGATCATAGTATAATGAAAGATAAAATTTTAGCTCAACTTTAGTTCCTATTTATTTAACTTTGTATTTACTATTTAATAATATTTTTCATTCTTTTTTTTTTTTATGTGCACTTAATGCACATGCAATTATTCTAGTATCAATAAATTAAGCAATATAATATTTTTCTTGATGAAATTAATGTATTCATTGGCAACTATTAACTATGATTGATATGTTACTAAAACTCACCTTGATTTGGCATGAATCTCGATGCAAATATGACTCAGAAAATTTCAAAATTAACTTTAGGGTCATTTGAACTTTGATTTTAGCAAACTTACAGTTAAATTGATCATCTTAGGGAAATGAACCTAACAACACCAAATTCGAACCAATATGAGCCCAAATGGGCCAAAATCAAAGGACCAAAGCCTAATGAAATGCTTTAGAGCATTAATTGGATGATCAAATGATGTCCAAATATGATATGCTTATAGTAGAATTGAGTGGATCGACGAGATGAATCCAAAGAGCTCAAAATCACTTATTTTTAACATCTTTAAAGCACTTAAATGCTTGATAAATGCTCTATAATCAAGGGGATCACTATGACCTGTCCGATGAAACACTTCCAACATACCCTTGATCTTCTCCATATTTACTAGACATGCCGCTCCCGAAAAACTATAAATAACCCCGCATTTTTCACATGAGGGAGGGGAGACGAGGAGGAGAGAAAGCTTGAGAGCTCTCTTGCATTTACCATTCAACACCACCACCGCCGAAGTTCTTCCTGGCCACCGATCCTAGTCGTACTTTTGCCCATTCTTTGACTAGAGTCGAAACTCTTCATGGATGCTACTAATGTTGGATATCCTCCCAAATATTGTCGACCACGAACTACAGTCCTTCCAACCACCATCGCCCGCTGACTACAGGCCTTCCTACCACTGTCACCGGCCAACTAAGGTTCTTCTAAACACTGTCACCCACCAATCATAGTCCTATTGACCAAATAAATATGGCAACTCTCTTAAGAATTGTTGTAATGTAATGTGTTTTATACAATGTGTAAATTTTAAGAAAATTTCATTCAAACTGAGTCAGGCCCTATGTTTTATTTTTCCTTTTTTGAATTTCTCATGTAAAAATATTGGCGTATCTTATGAATGATGCACCATACTCTTTTATTTGTTTGTGTGTTGGATATTCATACAAAGCTAGAATGTTAAACTTTATATATCTTTACCACCGTGAATATTTCATGACACAATAGTTTGACACCGTATGTAAAAAATATTCCTATCGGGGGAGAAACCTTAAGCAATTTTCTATCATCCCTCAAATATCAGCTAATGCTGCATCAATTTTCAATGTCCAATACAATGTTATTGGCAACCATTTTTCATAAAGCTCTCAACAAAGGTATTGATGTTTATAGTAAATTTTAATCTTTATACAGTCCCCAACTGGATTTTTATTCCTTGGGAAAGGTCTTAATCTCTACCTCAAAAAGGTAGTGGTGGTCTATTAACATATTAATCTTCACTTTTGATTTGGAATACATGGTATTCGCCCCCTCTAAATCAAGGTATAATCGATCACAGGGAGATTTAATTCGACCTCTTTCATACATGTTAACGCCATTGAACAACACTTTAAAAAAATTTTTGAATAGGTCAAACATTCTTGGTGAATTCTCTCAACAACTTCCATACATGTTAATATCATCGTGCAATGCTCTAACAAACAATCTTTGATAGGTCAAACATCTTTAGTTGATTCACTTGTCATCTTCGACAAAGGTTAACATTGTCGAGTAATGCTCTGAGAGTATCATTCTCATAAGGATTTAGAATTATCTTAAGCCCACTCTAGTAATGCTTAATAAAATTACTATATTTAGCTTGTCAAATGAGTAACAAGGGTAATACAATGAAATTAAAAAGCTATAGTTTGCAAAAGATAAATGCAATAAATTTTAAAATTTTGAACTTACGATAATTTAAAACACATGCTTACAATAGAGAGGTTTGTTCTTAAGATTATTATGAATCAAAGCATAAATACTCATCATCTTTATCGATCTTGTTGGAGTATTAGCTAGGATTTCTCCTATCTATAATTTTACTATCTTCTTAAGATCACATAACCCTAACCACCATATGTCTATGCATGGCAAGTTTATGTTTTAAAACCTCTATTTATTCTAATACTCCTCTGTTAAGGCTATAAATCACACTAGCTTTTAAGTTTATATATGGCCTATACACAAACTAAATGAGGCATGAAGGAATTAAAACCAATATTAAATCATTTATGAAATCACAAAATTACTATATGCAATACATGTTTCCTAAATTATCATAAGTTTAGATAAAAGAGGTTAACCACATATGGATATAAAATTAAACACAATAAATATTTTTTATTTCACTGAACAAAATAGTAATACACAATATAGAATAAGGATAGAAATAACCCGGTTAAGTAGTTCAGTCTCTTTTGCTCTCATTCGTTGTCTCCATACTAATATAAGACTCAGACAATATGTACAAAAGAGTTGGCCTTCACCTGAAGTAGCCTCACACAATCACTCATATCTCTCCCAATTGTTAACCCTATAACATGAACACTAAGCCTCTTATTTATAGAATTCCAAAATAACTAAACTGGTGCTACAACACGAGCTTGGTTGTGCTACTGTGCTATGGTGTTACTGAACTGTCGTATTGGTTCACAACTCATTGTGTCAATTCATTGATTTAACCATCTCCAGCTATCTTTCATCGTGGTGTTAGGGCAATTTAGCACTGAAATGCTCCCTGGGTAGTGCATTGGCTCTATGCTCTTCAATAATCATCAATGACTTTTAATTTTGTGACACTAAATTAGCAGTGCTACGGTGTTGAGAACAACTATTATGTTGGGATGCTGGATCTATGACACTATGGTGTTGGGTAAAATTTGATAGTTTTGATATATTTTTTGCATCAAAAGATAAATTAAGTTAGCACTTTCTTACAAATATATGCAATTTGGAGTATGCAATTTTTCTATTTATGAGACATCATGGCATTATGGTGATTTGAAATTATGGCACTCCTTCCTTAACGCTTTGATGCCTTATTCTCTATTTGGATCCTGCCTTTTACTGCTCAATGCTGCCTTGTAGTGCTTCAACACTAAGGATGAGTATAGTGTTGCCGTGCTTTGTCTATGGTGCCACGATGCTTCTTTAATTATGAAGTATTTTTCTTTTTTCTTGCACAAAAAGATATATATTAAATAGTATTTTTATGAAAATAAGTATAATTTGGATTATAAGCTTTTTTTCCTTATCAATAGGCAATTTTTCCAAATTAGAATTCAAGGCATAAAAAAATGGTATCAAAGTAATGATTAGTATAAGAATTGAATTGTAATCAAAGACATAGGAATTGATTATAAGAGGGGTCAAAATGGATAGTGTTAAGATGCAATTTCTTTGTATTTATGATATTCATATGTGTAATGATATTGCAATCTATTGGGAAAGAAAATTGTACAAGTGCTAATTGAATTTGAATAATCAAGGCGTGCTAAATGAGTAGAGTGCACTGGAAACTCTATTGATTTATGATGGTATGAAGTAGTTCACCTGTCCAATTGCATAATTGATGAGTGATACATAAAGTAAGTAGGATGAAAATAAAGAAAATAAAGAGGACAAGAACCTCCAGATATTCTATTAGTTGAAGTTCCCATGATTTAAGGGAGTCGTAGAGCCATAGGTAGCAGATGATTGGCTATTAAAAATTGTAAATATATTTAATAACATGTAGTGTATGTAGAATAGGAAGGTTTTCTTAGTAGTATTTCTATTTAAAGGTAAAGCTGAGAGGTGGGGGTTGGACAATAAAGAGAGAAATTCAAGGCAAGTTGAACTCTCACATTATGTGGGAAGAGATTGTTAGTAGATTCATGGATTGGTTCGCACCTTCATCAATAGGATAGTTGATGTAGGAGGCTTTCATGAGGCTAGAGTAAAGGAACAAGACAATGATGCAATATGAAGCAGAATTTATAATATTTTCCAGGTAAGCTCGTCAATTGATTAGTGCACTAGAGTAAAAATGTTACTTATTTCTAAGAGGACTTAAAGATGAGTTAAGATAATTATTAGTGCCTCTAAGAATTAGGAAATTTTCAAAACTGTGTGGAAAGGGACAGATTCGTAGAGAATAATTTAGTAATTCTTTAGCTTAGACAAGATATGATATGGACGAGAGCCGATGAAGACATAAGCAAAGGAATTGCTAATTACAAGTGAATCAAGTCATATGACTATAAGATAATATATGTGGCATATATTAGCAATAACCTAGTGTGCATTCATTGTGGGGGAAAAATCATGTCATTGTTAGCTTACAAGTCAATCTTCACATGTGGATAATATGAATATAAATTTGTTGATTGTCTTGAGAGAGCATTTGGAGGAAGATCAATATTTGGAGCAGAGCAGTCAAGGTAAACTTAAAGGCAAAGGATTGCAAGATCTAGGATATCAATTGAATGTTCACTGAATAGAGATGATGAAAGAAGTATAAGTAGGGAGTAGCGTATAATAATGATGGATTCTATTAAGAAAAAATATATAATTTACAAATACAAGGGCAACAATAAGAAATGAGATAAATGTTTGAGAGATCTACTAGTATAATTCTTTATTTTGAATGATTTGGGAAGTTTTACTATTTATAAGTATGCATTGTATGACATGTTCTATGATTAATTGATAGATATGCATTCATATGCAGATGAAACATAATTTGGTTTGTTGATTGATGTGATCATTGAGATTTTCCTATTTGTTAAAAGTTCATAGTGAGAAATGTCGATGATGATATTTTCTTCTAAGGTAGGTGGAATGGACCACAATTCTTGCATGATTCAAGATTGTTAATAAAAGACAAATGAACCATAAGAAAATTCTTGTATGCACAAAATATGTGTGAGAGTATCACATTACTATGTATATAAGCGTAGTTGTGCTAACCTCTCTTTAGTGTGAGTTCTTGTAATATGGGTGCAGTGGTGCTAGCCTCTCAGGTTTGAAATGCTCAAGGGGAGATCTACAACTCTGTAGTCTGGAGCGTTGTGGCATTGGGTCTGAAGAATTTTTTTTACATACTGTATAAATGACATGATAAGGCATATACATGATATTTATGATATCAACATGTATTGTACTACCTTATATGATTCCTATAATAGCCTTATTGTAACATTGTTCTTGATACGTTGGGATAGAATCACGTCAATAATTATTGCTCATATTCATGATTATGATTCATATTGATTGATGCTATTCATATTGATCATTATTATTATTGATGATATATTTCTATGCACATGAATCCATGATAATTATGCTCTGTTATTGATTTGAATTATTACATATATGTTATTCTGCTTTCCGTGCTTTGGATGTAATGGTAGGTTCTGGTGACATATTGGACTTCTACTTATTATATAGTTTTTACATGATTTCAAGGATTGGTATGGACCCATTGTAGTGAGATTGATCAAAATCTAGTGATAAGTATTTCTTTAGTTTTTTAGTTTATTTTTATAGTCATGAAAGTATTAAGGGAAATATTGACTTAAAGATGAATTCATAACTAAATTATATGATTTTGAAATATGAAATAAGATCCTATTAGAGAATAAAATGAAACATTACTTCTCTTGCATATATTATTCTTATATGGACAATTATTAGTATCTTTGGTAGATTATCAAAAGATTTAAGATAGACAATTCTTCCAAATTAGATTTTTAGGTGTCACACTTTGAATTTTAACAATATTTACTAAGATGTCTATCCCAAAATGGCTATAAATGTGGTCTCATTCTCTACAAAAAATGAAGAGGTTCAAGATCTTAGAGAATTAAAGAGCTCTCTTATATTTTTTGGCTATCACTACCGTTGATAGCCTCTAGCAGTCGTTGCCATCGTCTCCATACTTCTATCAATATCTAAACTTGTGGTTAGGTTTATAATTGTCTGCCCGTGGATGTCTAAATTATGTAATACCTACAATGAAAATGAATAAATTTTTCTTAATTGCAAATAATCCCATTTTCTTCAAATTTGAGAGGAGGATTCTTAGATCTCCAATTCTATTTGATAATGGATAATTGCTTGTGGGCCATGCCTCATAGATTTTGCCCTATCTGGATTTTCCATGTAAAAAAATTTCTATTATCTACAACATTTTTGTACTTGTCGATTTTTTTAACAAGCTGAGACAAAATATTACTCTATCGACACAAATTTTATAGCACAAAACAATCCCTATAATAAAAGCACATTTTTTTCGACAAATTGAAGGCAAAGCCCAATCAATTGCTATATAAAATAATTACAAAGGTAGAAATCAACCATTAACAACTCAACACAATTTGAAATAAAATATCATGAGCTACAAAAAAAATCTCAACAATGCTCAATGTATGAACCAGATGATAACATCCGATCAAAAGAAGAAATTGAAGATTACAATAGAAAAACATCTCGATTGTCATAAGGGTCACAATCGTATAACCAATTTGACTAAAACCCATTCTCGATCGTTCAAATATTAAAGGCTTGCAAACTCGCCCAACATAATTTGAGTTCATGAGAATGCATAATTTTTAGGATGACTAATTTATTACTCCCTAAATTAATTATTGTATCTCTTGAGATAATTATAATAATAGATTTATTTTTAATTTACAATTATGAGTTCTGATAATTCATTTAAAAATGAGTTCTGGAAATCATTCCAAAAATAAAATAAACAATGAAAATTATTAAAAATTAGAAAAGATCGTTAAATTCTATAACATTGTGCTCAATTTGCATACGACGATGCTCATTTGTCGAAATTCCACAACAAGAATTCTATGCTCGTTTGGGACGATTCCATTGTTTTATCGGCCGCCCAGTAACCGCACTTACTAGAGAAAACGACCGGAATGGACGTGGGTCCGGCGATCGCCGCGGTGTTGGCGCTCTTCCTACCCTTCTTTGCGTGGATATTGAGGTGGGCTCACGAAAGGCGGTTCATCAGAGAGCTTGTCGCCGGACCGGGCTCGCTGCCGCCGGGGTCGATGGGTTGGCCGCTCCTAGGCGAGATGTTCGACTTCCTCCGCTACTTCAAGTTCGCCAAAAGACCCGATGATTTCATAACGAAGAGGAAAGCTAGGTTAGATTGGCTGCTATTTTTTTTATTCTGTTGTAAGGTTGGATAATGACAGTTCTAAGTATTTGATTGCTTAGGTATAGAAGCAGGTATGGATTTAGAATGTACTCTTAGTGAAAGGAGCAAAATGAAAAAAAGGTTAGAGCTTATATAATTAGTTACCGACCCATAAAAGATTATAAGTTAGATTTAGTTATGTTTTATAAGGAGGCATATTTCTCTTTTTTTTTTTTTTTCTTTTTTTTTTGTTTTGTATCAATTATCAAATGTTAATGGATTGTTGTAAATGCACAAAGAAAAATGAATGAAAGTTTATCAGGCACATTATAATTGTTTGTATACATTTAGCAAAACAACAAGCAAAATAAACGAAGCTGCGCTCGAAGTCTGAAGTAGTGAAGCAATCAAATTAACTTCAATATTAAAAATAATAGTTAGATATTGAAATTTAAGTTATGTTGTTATACTTTTGCATGAATCTTTTCATATAATTAATCTTCACACTTGTCATACTACGTGTGTGCTGATGTTTCTTATGCTTCCTCCAAAAAATATTAATACTAAAATGAATAAAAAAAATTAAGCCATGAAATGCTATATTTATGTCAATAATTATTAAGTATATTAATTATTAGAGCTATAATTAAAGGTGAGATAAATAGTCTCACTTAAGTATATCATATCCTATTCTCGTAGGGTAGTAAGCACAATGTTAAGCTCATGGATAGCCCCTCTCTGTCTCTCTTTTAGCATGATGAGAATGACAAGATCTAGTTCGAGGATCCACGTCCATAGTGCAAGCCTGCTGATATTGATGAAGATATTGATGTCGATGATGATGAAAAATGAGGGTTATGAGGTTTCTTAAATGTAATGTTGAGGAGCATGGTATCATTGGGGTCATGCTTGGACATTTAACTAGGATCTAATTAGAGGATGTATGGTATTTAGGAGGTATAACCACCAAGAGTGTTGTTGTAGCAATGTTTTATTTAGGTGTGGCCAAGTGCACTTCTATGGGGCTATTTTGTAGGGATTTAAATCATGCTTAAGCTAACCTAAGCCCCTAAGCTCAACCGAAAAGACCCATTTTGACGTCCCTTAAGCCATAAATTTTTAAAACTTCCTTACTATAACTTAGGGTTTAAGCTGACTAAAAGATAAGTTGGGTGAATGATCAGCTTTAGCTTGAAAAGCTCAAACCTATTTCTTGTGATAATTGAGTGACTTGAATTATAGTAAATATAAAAGTATATTTAATAATTATTAAGTTTATACTCATAATTAAGTTTATCTTTTCAAAGTAATTAAGTGTATCTTTCAAATTAATTAAATTTATCTTGTTATAATTAATTAAGTTGAACCATCTTTGAGTTTTTTTTTTCCCGCTCTTTAGTTTGTAGGATGGAATTAATTATGATTTAGGCAAGGTTCAAACTAATGATCTTGGAAGGCCCTTACTAGCTCGACTATCTGAAACCCAATTAATCATCATTAAGTTTTAATTATAATAAAGTTTTTCTAATAGTAAATTAACTCATGTTTATACAATAATTGAACACTATAATAGATTAAGGAAATGAGCTTATGCTATAATGTTGTCAAATATTTTTCTCAACTTATGTTAGCGTATATTATCTTTTTTTTGGGGCTCCAAAATTTCAATCTAGCTTCTTTTGAAATATTATTTACTTTTGAGTTGAGAGTTAAATTGGATATCAGATAACATACTAAACATTGATTTTGCCTTATTGCGATGACTTCCTAATCTAGTTTGAGGTTTTCTATTGCCACAACCACTATAATTATTTATCGCTCTATTTCACAAGAAAGAATTATTTTCAAGGTTAGTTGGTAAGCTCAACAATACTTGTTGTAACATTGATTTGATAGGATGGAATGCTATTTGGTAAGAGTTGATAGTGGGGCTCAAGTAGTTCAACTTCATTCCTGATGTTTTTTTCCTAAGTCCAGTGACAAATTTATTTGTTAGTTTATAATCATTATCAGTATAGTCAGTTTTGGAAATTAGATATTCAAAGGCGTTTAAGTATTTAATAACCAAAATACTATCTTACCTTAAAGTCAATAATTTCCCATATAGTTTCTTATAGTGATATATTGGGCAATATTTGACTCTTACATCTGTTTCATCTCTATATAAGTGAGGGTGGCTTTTTCTAGTCTATGTTCCTTTGTTAAGGTGTTTGTCCAATAAAATTTTGCATTTTTAGTTAATTTCATTTTGACAAAATCAGCTCATGGGTAATTCTCAATCTTATACTAATAAAAAAATCATCCATTTGGATAAACCAGTTTAGGAATCTATTAAGTTCATGAGTATTATCCTACGCGGGAGCGTTAATTTTAACGGATAGTATAATAACCCAAAATATGAAAATGTATTTTAAAATGAAATATTTGAATTTTTGTTTGAATTGGAGCATTGCGACGCTGAGATTATAAGCGCTGAGGCGCAAGCCTTTGAGCGCCGTGGCGTCAGAAATCACCATTGCGATATTGAAGCCTCTATTCTATAATAATTCTAGATTCAACAGATGGGGCTACGACGTTGGGTCGGAGCGCTGCTAGGCCACCAATAATATTTTTATATATCTTTTATTCTTATCCTACGTACTAAAACCTTCAGCCACAAAACCTCTCTCCCTCATTCTTGCGTGGCTTGCTCTGGAAATAAAGGGAGAAGGGAGAAGGGAGAAGGAAGAGGGATAGGGAGAGGAGAGAGGAAGCTCTGTTGGGCTTTTTGGTCCATCGTTTCTATTTTAAAAATGAATTCTGATTCTTGTAAGTGACTGTTTTCTTACTCCTATATTCGATGATTTTAATTTATGCCAATTTTATATCCCCTTTATCTACCAAAAATGTATCATCTCCTGATTTTGTTAGCTTTCACTATATAACTTTTTATATGTTATATATTTGATCATTTTGTATGATTTGATATAATATTATTATTTTTTCACTAGTGAAATAAGTTTATAGGAATTTGTATGTAAAATAAGTAGAAAAATATATGCTGAAAATGGATTAAAAAGTAATGTGATGTGATCTTATATGGAAATACTAAAATGTTGTTTGGACTTAAATAATTAATGTGATGAAAATATATTTAAATGTTGTACTGACTGATATCAGATATACATGATATGGTCACTAATGAGAGTCATAAAGAGCTCGAGATTGATTGAGAGTTAAGGAGTCAGGCCGACTGATCCATGTGATTCATTGATTGAGAGTTATAAGGGGCGATTGAACGGGAGTCATAAGGGCATGCGCAAGACCAAGTTACTCTCATCTGAATATTTGATAAATGATTTGAATACTTCATGATAAAAGTATTGATATAATTACTTTACAAATAACTAGCTGACTGAGATAACTGAATGAATGATAAAATTAATTGATTGAAAGATAAAGATTGAATGACTAGTTAATTGATTGACAGAATGAGATGTGATGTGTAATAGAACTAATAAATTGACATTGGTGATCAGTATATATAGCATATATTGATGCATTTTCTTTCTTTCATGATTTACAGCATACTATTTTTCTTTTGCCTTACATTGATTTTCGTTGTAAGATTTTAGTTATTTATAGGTGGTTTTTATATATGCTAATTATGTAATTTTATATGATTTCAAGTAAAGATAATGAACATATGATTTGAGAATTAACAGTAATGATATTTTGATTTTATTTTTAGTTCTTTAGTCATATGTATTCCTTTGTAGCCTGTAGTAGCTATTATACATATTGTTTTGGACAATAATTATAGAATGTAAATATTGATTATAAAAATATAATAATATTTTTTCTGTGGTTATTTATTTTCTTTAATACAATTAATTAGTTTAAAATGTTAAATTGATCTAGTTGTAATTTAATGATTATTGGTTGTTAATTGAGAGAAAAAAAATAATGAGTAGAAAAGATAGTAAAGGAGAAAAGAAAAAAAAAACCTTCCACTTTAAATTCTGGGGCATGACAAAATGATATCAGAATAATAGTTAGTGAAAGAATTCGCTTGTAACCAAAGCTACATTAATGATAGCATTTATTTATTGATTAAATGCATTTATATATTTATTTGTTTTGAAGATTTTTTATATTGTATTTGTTTATTTTATTTTGTATTTAAAATTTGTTTTTATTGATCAAGCAAATGGACTTGAAAGGGAATCAAAATTAATAAACTTGCTTTCCTCCTTCATCTTCTCCCTCTTTGCTCATTCCTGTTGGCTGAAGCTTCTCATATGTTTTATCCTTACAGGAATGGTTGAAACAAAGATATTACTCTCGAGTTGTTAGTTTTCACTCTCGTATGAGGTCCTTCACTCAATGGTGTGATCCTACTCCGTTTGGGTAGTCACGCATGAGGACAGCTCGATTTGGTTGCGGTTTTGCTCCTGCACCCATCCGCTTTTGTTCGATTTAATAACTGAACGGTTCACTTGAACTGGCCGGATCAGTTCTTATAGTCCTTGTGACCACCATCACCCAAGTAAGGTTATTCTGACCTCAGTCACCAACCGACTATGGTCCCTCCAACAATCGTAGTCTGACTACTATCCTTCTAACCTCTGTCACTTGCCGACTATGATCCCTCTGTCCACCGCTGCCCTACTATAGTTTTTCCGACCACCGTCGATTGAATATGGTCTCTTCGACCACCATCTTCTTATTACGATCCTTCCGACCTCCGTCATGCGTCGACTATAATCCCTCCGACTACTTTCGCCTAACCACAATCCTTGCAACCCCCGTCGCCTGCAGACTACATTCCTTTTGACCATCATTATCCGACTATGGTCCTACCAAGCAAATGAATAGGACAACACTCTCTTAATAACAACTCTCATGACATTGGGTTCTTCCGGTCCCAACCATGCAAAGTGCATTATATGATATATATTTGCTAAATTGAATTAGCGCCTTTCTCTGAGGAATGACATTATTTGTAATCAACTGCAAACATTAGTTGATTCATTCAAACTGGGCAATGCCTCGTGGTTTTTCTCCATTTTTCAGGGGTTTTAACGTAAAAATTATTGTGTTTCTTATGCATGATGCACCATACTCTTTTATCTATTTGTGTGTTGGATCTTATAAAACTAGGACACTAAATTCTCTTTCTCTCTACTGTCATGAATATTCTAAGATGCAACATAGCTTTTAGGAAAGTATGCTTGATTTCAATGTCCAAGAGATGTAGAATGACAAGCTGCCTGGTAGCAGCTGAAGGCATTCCTCACAAGCCAGAGACCTATGGTTTTCCTTACCAGAAAGTGCTCTAAAATTCCCCTTAACCACATATTCCAAATTAGACATGACAATCATTAGTTGGCACATATATCTGTTGCTTGTTTTCTTTCTCCAAGTTTCCAACTATAAGACTAGTAAAACCTAATCTCAATCTGCAGGAGTTTTGAAATTGTAAAACATGTGTGATTTGGAAATACAAAGTTTAGAGATCATTCAATCCTGCCAGAGGGTGACCACGTGCCAGGACCACTTTGTCATGCCTATTAGCTAACAGATTTCTTATGTAGCTGAGATATAATACAAGTGAAACTACCAATCCAATCCTTATGTTTTTGTGATTAATTAGTTGAGAGGGAATCGTACTGCTTCTTGCTTCAACAGATGTGAATCCACTTGGATTAGTTTAGAGTAATGGCGGATCAGTTAGTAGGGTAAAGTAGGGTTACTTGCGTAAGATAATTATTTTAAATCTATAAATAAACCCCAACTGGGGAGAGTGAGATATGAAATGAATGTAGTAAACTTCCTTGGTTCTTGTATCTTCTCGCATTTTTTTTTTTTGGGATTTTGAGTAGCTCAAAATGCTTTGATAGGCCTTGGGTCCTATCATTGGCGTTTCTGTTGAGAGAACTTATGCGCGAATCCATTGCTGTTCGTCTCCAAATTTTCTTCTTCGTCTTCAATAATAAGTAAAGTAGGGTAAAGTAGGGATACACTGCAATCAAAAGAAACATGGGCAGACGATCCTAAAGCCTATATCAATATCAATTCCAGCCCAATTGCATTTTCTGTGACATCATGTTTCTTCTGTTCAAGTTCAGATTGTATCCACGTCATCAAACCATCTCTAATTCAAGATTGTGTCTCTGATAGGAAACACTTGAAGATTTCAAGTAGATCCTATCAATTTTTGAAAAACAACGAGAGATCTCTACGAATTTAATGAAAAAAATAGAGAAAATAATCACTTTATGGAGAAGAAAACAAGTAATGAAAGAAAAAAATAAACAAGATACAAGTGATCCTCTATTTGAGGGGAGGATCTATCTCTCCCAGATCTCTAGATGCCGCTAGAGCCCAAAGAAACCAAAAGGATCTCAAATTTCAGCCAAATTTAAGATGCCCTAACCCTAGGAAAACAAACTATTTAATGCATACAAATCAAAAGTAAATCCCTAAACAGTCCCTACATTCAAATTTCCCTCCCAATTCCCTCAAAAAATCTTCCAAAATAGCTCCCATGGATCTCACGGCATCCGCGGCATGCGCAGGAAGCGGAGAAGTTCCGCCTCTATTGCACTGGGCCGGTCTCGTGTGGATCGGCTGGACCGGTTCAATGGACCGGCCTAATAGTCTCTTTGCCTACATCAGCATGGCAGTGTCCAAATTTTTCTTGAACCCCTTCATCAATGTTAGTTGCAGCAAATCCTGCCGCCATCTCAGTCCCAGACCTTCATTGCCTGGAAACTTCCATCTAAGAAATCTCTAGCTTTCTATTTCACCAACTTTCTTCAACCCCATTTAGATCTTCGTTATCCACCAATCTTACTTTGATCATGCTAGTTGGTTCCATCCAAGCCTTCATTAATTTGTAGTCTGTTATACATTCCACCTCCCGCATGTTTTGCAAATGTTTGTGTTCCTCGCTGCAATTATGTGGATTCCAACAAATTTCACGCCAAGTTTGATGATCATTTTTCTTCTATGAAGTCGCATCAACAAAGCTTGCAGAGTTACAGCCATCGCATGGGGCTTCACTGCCTCTTCCACGCCACCTCTGACTCCATCTTGAGCTTCTTCTTACAACTCTTCCATTTTTATAATAGGCCATCAACTCCCGCAAGCTAGATTCGATGACACAAATCTCCACATCAATGCTCAAGAATCACAACCATCGTCCAAGATCCTACAAACTTGACGATGCACTTGCGCAACGATTTTTTTAGTTGCTAAATCTTGTCGCCACATATTTTCACTTTCATCTCCTGGAGTGCTTGATTTTGTTGAGCCTTGTTAGCAGTTGTTAATCCTGAATACAATTCGATGTCAACTTTAGATCACCAACCAAGATCTCATCAGATCTTGTTAGTATGCGACCAGGTGTTCTATGAAAGAATCAGAAATGCTATAATCTTGCTTCCACCTTCTTCTCCAAATCATAGTAGAGGTCTCATCAAGATCAGTGGAATCAAGAATGTGATGGACCCAGAGCAACACCGGCCCAAACTGGGCCGGTTACTGTTTACCAAAGAAGAAACCGCCCACTACTTGGGCGGTTGGCTGCAGAAGAGGAAGGGAGAAACCGCCCACTTGGGCGGTTGGCCGAAGGACATGGAGAAGGAAGTTGGGCCCAACGGGCCCAACAAATGCATGAGGGAGAGTAATGTGTTTGTCATAAGGGTAGTTATGATATTATGGGTATTATTATGGGAGTATAAAAAGGAGTTAGGGTTTGTTTTATGACATCTTTTGTTTTGGGTGATTAGTTTTCCTCTTTTCTAGTCTAGAGTTTGGGAGAAAGCTTCTCTTCTCGAATTGAGAGCATTGTATCCGTGAAAACTTGTAAGTCTTTTGATATTTAAGTTAACAAAGTGTTTGTGAGTGTTTTCCTTCAAGAAATCTCCACTTTTCCTACTGTTTTTGGGCTGTTTTTACTGGATTCCGAAAATCACAAGTTAAGTTCCATCAAAGTAGTATCAGAGCGCTAGATCCACAAGGAAGGGATGGGTACACGCAGGATTGACTCTATTGAAGAGAAAATTGGAGAGTGGGAAGTTGAGATGAACGCTCTCAAAGAGAAAGTTACATCTGTTGATGAAAAGCTTGATGGAGTTGACGAGTTGAAGACTCAAATATTAGGGTTACAAGAAATGATCAAACAAATGGTGGCGGACCAACACAACAAAGGGAGTTCGGCTAATCCTAACCCTAATGCGCAACCAGTTGATGGTGAAGATGGAAGTAGAGTTCGTGAAGGGCAGAATGCAAAAGGGAAAGAAGCCATTGACATTAGCAACCGTGGAGAGGAGGCATGGTCAACCGGCCCAAAAAGGGGGATGTATGGCCCAAACCGTGGAGGGGAAGGCTATTCCACCGCCGGATTTATGGGAGATGCTAGGACCAACTATACTCAGAATAATACAGATCAATTTTACCAAGGAAAAGAAGGGAGAAGCATGCCTTACAATCAGTGGGGAGGAGGATCATATCGGGGCAGAAGGGAGGCCGACCCTAGGGAGCCTCATTGGGGGCCGAATGATTATGCAAGGGGAGATCCGATGGCACCGCAAGCTTGGGAAAGAAGGGAGAATCGTGGGGTGGATCCACAACCATGGGAGAGACAACCATATGGTTGGATCTTTAAGGCGGAGAGATACTTCACAGTGATGGGGATGACAGACGAGGAGAAACTCTTAGCGGTACCTTTATGTTTGGAGGCAAGAGCCCTAGCTTGGTATCAGTGGATGGAAGAAAGACAGAGATTCAGATGTTGGGCAGAGTTTAGAGAGATGTGCCTAGATCGCTTCAGACCACCAAAGGAGGGGACTCATCATGAGCAGTTCTTCGCACTGACTCAGACTGGTACCGTATCTGCTTATAGGGACAGATTTGAGTTGCTGTCCAGTAGACTTCATGGGATGACGGAGGAGGTGCTTGAGGGGAACTTTATGAAGGGTTTGAAACCCCACATTCGATCAGCAGTTAGAGCAGCCAAACCAAGGAGTCTGAGGGAGACTTTGGAGATAGCTGAGCTGATAGAGGATAAATTATCTTCTGATCAATACCGCAAACCTACTTTCTTTGGAGGAGGACAGAAGGTGGCAAATCCTACGGGAGGAGCCAAGGGTACTTACTTGGGGACAGGAGGAGAAGGACAGAAAGAGAGGGATCGTAGTACACCGACCAAAGGGGAGTTCAGGAGACTCACTGAGGCAGAGCTGAAGGATAAAAGAGCCAAGGGACTCTGTTACAGATGTGATGAGAAGTTTGGGCCAGGGCATAGGTGCAAAGAAAAATCACTCCAAGTCCTATTCGTGGAAGACCCCGAGGTGGAGGAAGTTGAGGAAGAGTTAGGAGGAGAAGAAGGTGTAGATCATCTACATCTTGACATGGTTGAGGTTTCCCTCAATTCAGTAGCAGGGTTGACAGCACATTCCACTATGAAGATGGAAGGGGGAATTGGGAGCTATACAGTCACGGTGCTGATAGATAGTGGGGCCACCCACAACTTTATAGCTTACAGATTAGTGGAAGAGTTGGGCATTCCTATGGTACAAGGGAGAGAAGTGGGAGTCTCTTTGGGGACCGGTCAGAAAGAACAGTGTGCGGGAAGATGCAGCGGAGTTACTCTCTCCATACAAGGGGAAGATATTACCCAGGATTTTCTGGTGCTCGAGCTGGGTAATACTGATGTTATTTTGGGTATTCAGTGGTTACAGACTTTGGGGGAGATGAAGATCAACTGGAAGACCTTGATGTTGGAGTATGGTGAAGGAGAGTATCGAGTTACTTTGCATGGGGACCCCAAATTATGCAGATCTAAGGTGGCTTTGAAGACTATACTCAAGTCTCTTAGGAGTGAAGGGGAAGGATTTCTAGTAGAGTTATGGCGATTGGAGGGTAGTGAGCCAATTGAGCAGAGTAATATTCCTGAAGAGGTTACAAAATTGTTGAAGCGGTTCACCACAGTTTTTCAGATACCAGCAGGGCTACCACCACAGAGAAGCAAGGAGCATGCCATTGTACTGAAAGAGGGAGCAAATCCAGTTAGTGTGCGTCCATATCAATATCCTCATGCTCAGAAGGAAGAGATAGAGAAGCTAGTCAGGGAGATGATGGAGGCGGGAGTCATCCAGCCTAGCGTGAGCCCTTTTTCAAGCCCAGTACTATTGGTGAAGAAGAAAGATGGTAGCTGGCGATTTTGTGTTGATTATCGGGCTCTCAACAAGGAGACCGTTCTTGATAAATTTCCAATCCCTGTTATTGATGAACTTCTTGATGAGTTAGGAGGTGCTACGCTGTTCTCCAAACTTGATTTGAAGTCAGGATATCACCAGATCCGGATGAAGAGAGAAGACATTCCCAAGACTGCTTTCAGAACTCATGAGGGACACTACGAATTCTTGGTGATGCCATTTGGACTCACCAATGCTCCTTCTACATTTCAAGCTCTGATGAACCAAGTGTTTCAACCCATGCTGAGGAGGTTTGTTCTAGTGTTTTTTGATGATATTCTAATCTATAGCAGATCCCTACAGGAACACTTAGAGCACTTGAAAGAGGTTTTGGGCACTTTACAGCATCATAAGTTGTATGTCAATCAGAAAAAGTGTTCTTTTGCTCAAGGAAATGTGGAATATTTGGGGCACATTATCTCAGCAGAAGGAGTAGCAGCTGACCCTTCCAAGGTGGAGGCCATGACGAGTTGGCCAACTCCTAGGAACCTTCGGGCTCTCCGTGGCTTCCTAGGACTCACTGGTTACTACAGGAAATTCATAAAGGGATATGGATCTATTGCAGCTTCACTCACTGAACAGTTGAAGAAAGACAGCTTCAATTGGGGACCAGAAGCAGATAGCGCTATGGAGGCTTTGAAAAGAGCTATGGTTAGTGCCCCAGTGTTAGCATTACCGGATTTCGAGCAACAGTTTGTGGTGGAAACTGATGCATCTGGCTTGGGGTTAGGAGCTGTTCTCATGCAACAAGGGCGACCAATAGCTTTCTATAGCCAAGTGTTATCAGGGAGGGCAAAACTCAAATCTGTATATGAGAGAGAACTGATGGCCATTGTTAAGGCCATTCAGAAGTGGCGACCGTACTTGTTGGGTAGAAGATTCCTTGTGAGGACTGATCAAAGGAGTCTAAAATATTTGTTGGAGCAACGTATGGTGACAGAAGAACATCAGAGATGGCTCTCCAAATTATTGGGCTATGATTTCGAGATTCAGTACAAGCCAGGATTGGAGAATAAAGCTGCTGATGCCCTATCCAGGAAGGTGGAATGCTCTCAACTTATTGCTACTTCTGTGCCTCATTTAGTGGATTGGGGTAAATTGAGGACATAAAATATGACTAGTGAAGAATTGGGAAGATTCAGAGAAGCCATAAAAAAAGGGGAAGACATACCATCAGGATATACAGTGGAGGATCAGCTCTTGTTACATAAAGGAAGGTTGGTTTTACCTAGAACCTCTTCACTTATTCCACTAATACTTCAGGAGTTTCATGCAAGTGCTATTGGAGGACATTCAGAGGACAGAAGACTTATCAGAGATTGGCTAGAGAACTTTACTGGAAGGGGATGAAGAAAGATGTAGAGGAAATGGTGGCCCAGTGTGATACTTGTCAGAGGAACAAGTACCAAGCATGTGCCCCTGGGGGACTGTTGCAGCCACTTGAGTTACCTGATCAGGTTTGGTCAGAGGTGACTATGGATTTCATCGAAGGCTTACCCAAGTCGGAAGGTTACACTGTCATTCTAGTTGTAGTTGACCGACTTAGTAAGTATGCTCATTTCATACCAATGAGACATCCTTTTAATGCCACTACCGTTGCAGCAGTTTTCATCAGAGAGGTTGTGAGGCTTCATGGTTTTCCTGAGTCAATAATCTCTGATAGAGATAAAGTGTTCCTAAGTCACTTTTGGAAGGAAATGTTCAAGTTACAAGGGACACAGTTGAAGCGCAGTTCAGCCTACCACCCTCAGACAGATGGGCAATCTGAGGTAGTCAATAGAAGTGTGGAAACTTACCTTAGATGTTTTGCAGGAGAGAAGCCCAAGCATTGGGTAAAATGGCTACCTTGGGCGGAATATTGGTACAACACTTCTTTTCACAAAGCAGCGCAGGTCACACCTTTTAAAGTGCTTTATGGAAGGGATCCTCCAACCCTGATACAGTACAAGTCTCATTCTACATCAGTATCTCTAGTGGAGCAACAATTGTCAGAAAGGGATGAAATCTTGGGAGAGCTGAAGAGACACTTGTTACGAGCACAGAACATCATGAAGCAAGCAGCAGATCATCATAGGAAGGATGTTCAGTTTGAGATTGGGGAATTTGTATACTTAAAGTTGAGACCTTATAGACAGAATACTTTAGCAAGGAGGTTGAGTGTTAAGTTGGCTCCCAGGTATTATGGCCCCTATGAGATAGAGCAGAAGATTGGGAATGTAGCATATTGTCTGAAGTTACCACCAACTACTACAATTCATCCAGTTTTCCATGTGTCACAATTAAAGAAGTTCAAAGGAGATTCTGTACCAATCGATACTTTACCGCCAACATTGTCTGAAGAGGGTACAAGTCTATTAGAGCCTTCTTCATTGAAAGGGGTTAGACACACTAAGGAAGGAGGGAAAGAAGTTTTGATTGAGTGGAAAGATCTACCAACACATGATGCTACTTGGGAGGCCTATGAGAACATACAAGCCCAGTTTCCTGTTTTCAACCTTGAGGACAAGGTTAATCTTTGGGCGGGGAGTGATGATGGACCCAGAGCAACACCGGCCCAAACTGGGCCGGTTACTGTTTACCAAAGAAGAAACCGCCCACTACTTGGGCGGTTGGCTGCAGAAGAGGAAGGGAGAAACCGCCCACTTGGGCGGTTGGCCGAAGGACATGGAGAAGGAAGTTGGGCCCAACGGGCCCAACAAATGCATGAGGGAGAGTAATATGTTTGTCATAAGGGTAGTTATGATATTATGGGTATTATTATGGGAGTATAAAAAGGAGTTAGGGTTTGTTTTATGACATCTTTTGTTTTGGGTGATTAGTTTTCCTCTTTTCTAGTCTAGAGTTTGGGAGAAAGCTTCTCTTCTCGAATTGAGAGCATTGTATCCGTGAAAACTTGTAAGTCTTTTGATATTTAAGTTAACAAAGTGTTTGTGAGTGTTTTCCTTCAAGAAATCTCCACTTTTCCTACTGTTTTTGGGCTGTTTTTACTGGATTCCGAAAATCACAAGTTAAGTTCCATCAGAATGATGGAACATTATCTAGCAAGTATTAGTAAAACGAAGGAGCAACTTTGATTAATCACAATGATATTGCAGGATTTTGCCGGACTTAATTTTGATGGACAACAAATTCGAATTGCAATTAGATTTGAAATCAATGGTGAATGTAAGTTATAAGAATCGTTATAAATATTCCTCATTTTAATGGGGATAATTCACATGAATGGCTTCTAAAGGTTGATCATTTCTTTTCTTTTAGTAATCTATTTGATGTGTAGTGTTCTATAATCTCTTAAGTATATATGAATGGTCCAACATTGTGTTAGGACCATTGGTGTCTTCGAACAAACTTTTGAGTCTTGGAATTCTTTCAAGCAAAATATTCTCTAATGTTTGGCCATTCTCTGGAGTACATAGAAAATCATCTTGAAATAATAAAACCATCCTTGAGACACGATATAGACCATTGCATCACAAGTTCACATGCTAACGAGATCATAGAGAAATCAGATATGCAATTGTGGTTGACTGGTTGGCCCCCATCTCCACCAGACTTACTTTAGTAGTCTGACCTTATCCAACCTTGATGACAAGCTTTCCATGAGAGGGGTACTAATTATGTGAATTCAACTTGTATTGATTTAGTAGAAATGGTGGAAATTAGAAGGGTAATTAGCCTAAGTTAGTTCTTGTAAGTCTATAAAGAAGTCCAAATCAAGGAGAATGGGATAGGAAATTAATGTAAGCAATTTCCCCCTTCTTATATATCCTCTCTGTTTTTTTATTTTGGGAGGAGTTTGATCACTCCAAAATACTTTGATAGTCTTGGGTCCTATCACCAACAGAATGCTCCAACTCTTACTGCAACTTATTTTTTTTTACCTTTTACGTCCTGCGTGTAATGCTTAATTTAAATTGACATATAAGATAGCCATACTTTACAATGGTAGGATGTATTTGAAAATCCGAACTTATCTATCTTTGCAATCGTTGAAAATCTTACCCTAAAACATTTGCAGGCTTTGGCCTTCTGATAATGTCCCTCAATACAATAATTAAAGTTAACTTTGCCCTATTTCATCTATCCGTAGTTATTAGTAAAATCTTTTTATGTATTGTGGACTTAGAAAAGAAAAAGGGAGTTTATAGGAACAACTTGCCAGAATTCTCGCCAGACCCATATTCCTTGTATTTATTACATTATGATTAGAACATAAACTTAACTTTGCTTCTTCTGCCCATTTCTCTCATTTCTATCCCTCTATAATGCAGGTATGGGGACACCGGTATTTATAGATCCCACTTATTCGGCAGTCCAGTGATAATCACATGCTCCCCTGAGTTCAATAAGCAGGTGCTTAGTAGAATGACAGAGGAGGAGAGTTTAAGTTCAGGCTGGCCCTCAAATAAGCTGCTGGGAAATTCTTCAATTGCAGTAGTCGATGGAATTTTGCACAAGAGATTAAGAAAGAGTTTGATGGAAGCCTTCACAAACCCGAAGGCTCTTAATGCTCAACTAAGTATTGCACAACCTGTCATTATTTCAGCTCTTGAAAAGTGGGTCTCTAAGAGATGGATAGTTGCATATGATGAAACCAAAACTGTAAGTTTTTCAACCATTTTAGACTCATATCGTGCAGGTAATATTAATGTACGTTGATGTTTTTCCTTAGGCTTTTTTATTGCTTTCCCTTATTTAATTTACAGCTTGGTGAGACTTCACAATAAAATAGACTGTGTAAACTTTTTCAAATACATAATAGCTAAATCTAGTGACGCTGTGACGAAAGGATTTTGAAGACCGTGAAATCTAGGCATTCTAAAGCAGAATAGAATTTAGAAATATGCCACATTTTTCACAAATGAAATGATATGTACGTATTTGTTAAGAATGAGATGATCAGATTCGAAATCAATTTTATATGTAGACCAGACCATGTACTGATTAGATAATTCCAATTTTAGCACGACCAACTTGTTTTGAAAATCATTTACAGATGACATTCTGCAACATGTGTGAAGTACTTGTTAGCTTCAAGTCGATGGAACTTTTAGGGAAAATGGAGGGTCTATATAGAGGACTTATGGCTGGATTACGATCACTGACAATTAACATTCCTGGAACAGCATACCATCATGCTCTCAAGGTAAGCTTTATGGAAATGATTACAGAATCACTGTTTCAAGTTGATAAGGTGGTTTTCCTTGCCCTTTTGGGCTGAGAATACGATTGCTGGTGTCAGTTTGAGTGCAGCTTAGTGTTTGCAATGGAATAAACCTCATTGTACGTTCAGAAAATTTTTTAGTTTCCATCTATGACTAAACCTGCAGAGTACAGTCTATAAATAATATGATACACTTTCAATTTCTTGTAAGTGCGCAGTGCAGGAAGCAATTAACTGACATCTTATTAGATGAAATGAGAAAAAGGATGGAACAAGCAGTTCAGAAGCAGGACTTCATGCAGATCTTGATGGACTCGGTTGATGAAAATGGAGCTAAGTTGAGAGAGATGGAGGTAGTGGAGAATATTGTGTCTTTAATTTTGGGTGGCTATGAATCCACCTCTGATGTCATGATGTGGGGCTTGTACTATCTGGCCAAACACCCTGAGATACTTGAGAGGCTCAAGGTATATCATTATCCCATGGATTATTGTTGTTTTAAGTTTGTTTCTAGCATACTTGGTGATTGAAATTTTGAATATTTTTTCAGGAAGAAGCTAAATTAATAAGAAAGCAGAAACATAAAGGGGAGCTTCTTAGTATCGAAGATATTAAAAGTATGAACTATACTTCAAAGGTAGGCTGGAGAAAATACCAGGTACAATCTTATTGAAATGCTAATAATGTCTTTACCATTGCTTCTGGCCTTCAGGTGGCTGAGGAACTAATACGCCTAGCAAATATTTCTCCCTTCATATTCAGGCGAGTAGTGAAGGATGACGTTGTTTTAAATGGTGAGTAACTGAAATATTTACATTCTTCATCGGATTCTCCTGTTATTTGGAATACTTAACAAGCGTCATGCTAGCAATTGATTTTGAACAGCGACTTCAATGGAGCTGCAGTCATTGATAAATTATCATACAAAATATAAGCTTTGTATTGTTATATACAGCATGCACAGGGTTATTCATTTGGCTTCGAACATTGTAGATATCTTGAAATTTGAATCAATTTTTTAGTTGAATCTAACTTAAATCAAAATCAATGAATTAAAAAAAAAAGTCATGACAGGTTCATATCGGTTTTGAATTTAGTTAGGCCTAGATCAGATTAGACAAACTAGAGATCAAATCAAAATATATATGCACCTACATATTGAATATAAACATATCAATATTTATGTATGCATTTATATCTCTATTAATGCAAATTTGTATTTATCATTTATGTGTCTTGATATGCTATTAAAAAATTCATTTGCTCGAAGCATTAGTCTTGATGCAATATTTGGATTGGATCAAAATTAGATTTAGGATTATCTTACTTTCAATTTTTGCAAAATTATAGTCGAATTGAATGTCTAGATAAGACGAACATATCGACGCCAAAAGTGATTTGATCCAAGTCTTGAAGTGTAATTGAAAATTTCATGATATTAATTGAATGAACAAATTATTTTTAAATCTTGCATGCTTATAATCAAGTCAAGTGTCTTGATGAGATGAATTCAACGAACCCAAGATCATTCGATTCCAATGTCATTAAGATACTTAAATACTAAAAGAATGATCTATAATCAAAGGCTTTAATACAGGCCATTCGATAGTTGATGCAGGACTAAATGCAAAAACAGGAAACTTGCACAAAATAATTAAAGAGCAATTTTGGATTTTCGTTATTAGCGATTAAAACAATAAAATACAACTAATAAGTGGTCACTTTCGTTTAGGCTAAGCCACGCAAGAGAGATTACCGTGTTGAATGCTTATCTTAACCAGAGGGGATCCTACATTTTCAAAATGCCACCCAAATACCCAAAATCCAAAGACTCCAAAAATCCCAAAATCCCAATATTGAAATATTTAAAAATGAAATTAAACCATCAAATCACTTAAAGCAAAATCCATTCACCCTCCGCAATAGTTTGTTGAGGTGGACAAATTCAAATATCACTTCAGTTGATATAGGGCTGATGTCTGGTCGAGAATATAACTAGAATTCATTCTAAAAATAATCTCCTATTAGTAAGGACGTGGTACGTGTCCTCTAACTGATAGTTTCGCTGCTAAATGACGCTGTATGTAAACGATTATGACCCGGAGCCTTCTAAACCGAGTGGTTTTGTCGCCAAATGGCACCACGAGATAATGATTATGGCCAGAGTCAATACATTTCTTAGTGTCATTAAATTCTTGAGATATGAATTAATAAGATATAATTGATAGGGCACAAAACCCTCTGTTAGTTAAGGTGGATTCAAATTTATCCCCTTAAACAAATATCCACCCAAGGTTTACAAAGTAGCATTGGATGAAGCAACCCATGGCTGCTGACAAGGATCCTTCTGTCAGGTTGGGTCGACTACCTCCTCTGACTAAGTAGACCAGGGACCACGATGATCCGGGACGACAGAACCATGAGATCTTGATCGGGACCATCATCCATTCTCCAACCATCCGCTTTAAGGAACCGAGGCTTTTCATTTTTTGTCATTTCTTTCCCTCACTATAGTGGTTTAGTGGAGAGGCTCTAGGGATGGCTAGAGGGGGTGGCCCTAGGTCACCTCCTCCAAATGGGGGGAATGGTGGTAACTATGGCGGTAGGAAGAAGAGAAGCAACCATAAGGAAACTATTGGAAGGTCATTGACCCCCGACTCCACACAGGCGGCTGCTCAGCCACCTAGGCTGGCAAACTCCACCCGAATGGTAAGTTTAGACAAAGCAGCTGCTTCCAAAGGCTCATGGTATCAAGTCGCTGCACAAGCCCAAGCTCTCATCTCTCGGTCCAAGGAGGAGAATGACCGTGCAGATACACGTCTCAGCCAGCTCGTTCCTTCCGCCTCTCTAGGTCCTCCGCAGAACAGGAGGTTCTAACACTCTCCAGGAATCGGACGCTCTATCCCTGCGTCGGAGGCCAAGGAGCCCCTCAAGACGTACCTTCGTCAAACTCCAAGCCTGCTGCTCGTACCGGTGATGTCCCGACCACCCAGGCTTCGACTCCCCCTGCTCCAACTCCTTTCTCTTACTCTATTCGAGGCGTCAACTACACCTTCCCACCAGAATCTCCTACGCATCAGATGCAAACCGATAGGCATTTGATGGAGTTCGTCCCCCCTAGTGAGTGTAGTTCGGACGGTGAAATGGATGATGAGGGAGCTCAATCCGATTCGAATGCTGAGATGGATGTTTCAGGGGATAAATCGGAAGCTCCCAATGCTATGGATGATGAGCTACCTGCTTTGGATTCGCTCAAGCATTAGGAACAAGCCGAACCGGACAGTGATGACCATCGAGATACCTTCTAGGTTCGTGAAGCCCTCACTGTTGGCCCGTGTGTGGCTTTGGATAACTTTGCAAATGTTGTTATGAATGGGCGCGATGGTGCTACTAATGATATGAGTGGGATGGAGGCTCCTAGCTGTAGGTGTGACCACCCTATGGATCTCTCACCCCCTCAGCATTCAGGTTCAGCACAGTGCTCGTAGGGTGTTTGCTTTTATGCCTCTATGGCCCATGGTGCTGCAACTGAACATCACAAGCAAGCTGGTCCTTCACAACCCATCACGATGCAGGCTGGTTCATTCACCTGGAGTAAGCTACAGTATGTACCTCTGGATAAGATGTGTGAGGCGAATTTCCTCGCAAAGGACGACATGTCTATGGAGCCTTCCTATGAAAACATTGCACGGCTTGGCAAGGCGCTTGTGGCCCAAGTCATTGGTAGGAGAGTCTCCTTCCCCTACCTCCTTAGTGAGCTTAAGCGCCGGTGGTACCAATTTGGAGACTTCCAAGTTATTACAACTGCGCCTAATTCATTTATTTGCCTATTCCAAAGTGTGGAAGTCAGAGATGCAATTCTTATGAGCGGACCCTGGGTGGTTGTAAGCAATATTATTGGTATGGACAGGTGGTCCCCCAACTTCTCTCCGGGCTCCCTCCGAGGGCTACTGTCACCTATCTGGATTCGGTACCCCAGCTTCCTCTTTGGTATTGGGATACCGATAACATCACCCGCCTTGCTAACATATTGGGAGAGCCTCTTTGGATGGATTCCCACACTAGCACCTGGGGTAGATCTTATGCCCGGATTTGTGTTAGAATTGATCTTTCCAAAAAGCTTCAACCTGGAGTATGGATTAATGGAATTCATGGTAGATTTTTTTAAAGAGTGGAATATGAAGGGCTGTCTAATTTGTGCTTTGAATGTGGCTTTATTGGCCACAGTAATGGAGTGTGCCTCTCCAAGGCCACAACTCGAGGCCCCCCTTCCCATCAACCACAGCCAACACCCTCCAAAACTTCCTTCCAACGGACCCCTTCCTGGGGACCAATCTTCGCCCCCCCCCCCTTTGAGAGGCAAGATAATGCTATGGATGTTCCCCAAAGCAGTGCGGAGCAGCAGGAGGCCTCCCTTGGATCTTTGAACCTGGTCTCCCAAAGAAAGAAAGGCAAGCCTAAAGAAGTTAAAGCCCAAGCTATCTGCTAGCAAACTGGAACCCAGTCCCATACTCAGCTCACTGCCGAAAAGCTTCAGAAACTTGAGGAAACTTCTAACAGAATTGTGAATCCTCTCCAACCATCTTCTAAAGTTTCCAAAGTCATATTCAATGCTGAAAGGACACCAGACGATTCTTCCGCCATTACGCTAAATCTTTCCAAGACGCAACACAAAGCCTCCAAGGCTTATTTGGAGAAGCAGCTGCTTCAGCTATGTTATGAACCGGTTGGTGGCCGGTTCAACCGAACCGGCCACCCGTCTAATATTAGACGTCGCGACCCATCCAGGGTCGCTATTTTTCGCGAATGACACAAGGGAGCGGAACGGGCGGACGACCGAGGGCTTCATGGGAGAGCGAAGTAAGTTTCGTTTTTCCAATTTTAGCGAATAATCTTCTTCGATGATAAGAATCGATCATTCCTTTTCTTTCTCACAGTTAAAGAAGTGCTATTTTGGGAGAATTTGCATCGAGAGGGAAGAAACGATCGAGAGAAAAATAAGGAAAAAGGTTTGTTGAATTTCTTTCGAATTTTCTTATAAATTCTTCTCCTACTTCGTTTAAAGTGAGCGATATATTTCTTGAAGGATAGGGAAGAGATTGTAGCGAAAAAAAAGGAAATTGGAAGAGAAGGGATTTTGGGAGTTTGAGAAGTTCTCAATTGTAAGCATCGATTAAAAAGGCGTTCGAGGCGGAAGCCTTGAGGCGCGCCTCGAATCGAGGCGGAGGTCGGGCGAACTGAGGCTTAAGCCTCGAACGTTCGGGCGAGGCTTACGCCTTTTTCCATGGAGTCGTACGCCTCACCGCGTGAGGCGTCGAGGCGCATCAAGGCAGCGCCTCGAAAGCGAGAAAGTTACCTTCACAGTCAGCGAGCTCCCGTTGTTTCTCCCGATCAAAATGTTGTAGCTTACGATCTGACAGGAAAGGGAAAGTCGTCGAAGGAGCAAAGTCGAACAGCCACGAAGGAGCCAAAGAAGCGATGCGTCCAATCTCTACACCTCCTTGAAGCAACGAAGCCGAACAACAAAGACGAAAAGAGAAGATGAAAGGCAAACCGTAGACGCAGCTAAGTTATTATTGATTAACTTAGTTAATATAATTTAAATTTTAATATAATTAGCCTAATTAATATAAATTACATGTAAATTACGCGGTATGCTCGGTGCTGAGCGGTACATGCTCGGTACTGAGCGGTACATGCTCGGTACTGAGCGGTACATGCTCGGTACTGAGCGGTACTGGCTCGGTACTGAGCGGTACATGCTCGGTACTGAGCGGTATTGATGTTATTTTATTATTGGTAGTACAAATAATTATTATTTTTTGTCATTATTTAAAATTTTAAATTAATTTGTTTTAATCGTTTTGAGGCTTACGCCTCGATCCGCCTCGAGGCTTACGCCTCGCCACGCTTAGAAAAAACGCCTCGATTCCCTATTTCGCCTTTTAAAACCTTGATTGTAAGTGAATTATTAATACTTGTTATCGAATCACAATTTTATTTATGTGAATTGTATGAATTTAGGTTTTAGAAAGTGAAAGATCAAGTTGTATGCGTTGATCCTGCGAGAATTCAACAGGAAGAAGAGAAATTTATTCAAGTTTATATCAAGCATCGACGACCTGAAAAGTTCAAAGTGGGTATTTATAAAAGTTTAAATTTTTTTATTTCAATTCTATTTTCATTTAGAAAGAAGTATATGCGAAATTATTTAGATTTATGATTTCTCCTACTTTTGGAGAAATGATTAACTAAAATAAGCAACGACATGTATGAGTACAATTATGGAAAAGAAAAAGGATATGTTATGAGTATATCAAAGAAATAGAAAGTAAATGTTAGAAAAAAAACATACACATGTATATGATTCGTATATGCAAATGATAAGTAATATTTATAGAGATACAAGTAAGATATGTTGTATGCAATTGTATCAATAATGATGAAAATGAGAAAAGAAAAGAAAAAAAAAAAGAATAAAGGAAAAGGGTATTGAAAATGACAGGAGTCACCCCCTTATGGTACTGGTTGGGGACGCCGTACTCGTGCACGAAAAAGGAAAAGGAAATTTCTATGAAAATGAGAAAAGGAAATCAAATGGAAATGGTTGTAGCTTTGGGTACTTTGAGACGGTGCTACTGTGCAAATTAAATGGGAAAAGGAAATATAAATGAAATATTAAAGATAACAAATGCTTCAAATTAATTTAAATGAAAATATTCAAAGAAGTATTAAGTTAATGAATTGAAAGAAACAAGATTAAGAAAGGATAGAAGATATGTTAAATTATATTATAATGATAATTTATATAGTTACCCACTGAGTTTACTTAGTAAACTCAAACCACAAGTTTAAATGTTTCAGGTAAGTTCCTAAAGAAATAATGGCTGAAAGAGAATAACATGTTTATAGAAGACGAGGTACAAATGACAACAGGTAATATATATTTTGTGTTTTAGTGGCTCTTTATTATGAATGTTGTAGTATTATGTTAATGAATTTTATCGTCCGACTTTCCGTACCCGCCTCGTTAGATCGAGCTTCCAGGCCGGGTCGTGACAAAAGTGGTATCAGAGCCAATTAAGATCTGAATCATACTGAAAGAGCCATTAGGATGAATATCAATGATTGAAAGTTTAATGTGAAATGAATATCTTATTGATTACAGGAATCAAAATAATCTTAGAGAAGAGGAAGTTGAGGAAGTGGAAAGATCAGTGCCTAATGTTAATGTTAATTCTGATGCATTGACACAAATGATGACAGTTGTGACTCAGCTGATTCAAGATTCAAGAAATCAACCATCGGGGAGTAGTAGTGGTGGTGGAGTAGTTATGGATAAATATCTGAATTTATTTCAAGATATGAGACCACCATTATTCAAAGGAATAGAGGGACCAATAGAGGCTGAAAACTGGTTGCTAAGGATTGAAAAGATATTAGAAGGTATGAACTGTCCAGAAGAGAGAAAAGTTGCCTTGACAACCTTTGCACTAGAAGGAGAAGCTGAAAGGTGGTGGAGAGGACTGTATCAAGACAAATTTGAAGGAATACCTGGCATACAAATCAAGTGGAATGACTTCACTCAGATATTCAGAGATTGGTTCGTACCTCTTACAGTGAGAAGACAGATGTAAGATAAATTTATGAGATTAGTATAAGGAGAAAGATCAGTGATGCAGTATGAGGTTGAATTTACCACCCTATCCAGATATGCTCCCCAGTTAATACAAACGGCAGAGGAAAAATGTCATAAATTTTTATCTGGACTGAAGGATGTAATTAGGCAACCCCTGGTTCCTTTTGAAATTGAAGATTATGTGGTGCTAGTGGAAAAAAGTTAGAAAGATAGAAGCAGACATGCAAAATACTCAAAGAAGACGTGATTTTCAGAAGAGGAAAAGTGGTAAGGTTATGGGAATCCCTCAGGATTCACATAGCAAGTCTTTTTCACAAAGTGGGAAATTTAATTGGAAAAAGACAGTCTAGCAGCAGTGACAGTTCAAGTGTGAGCAGTTGTAGCAAATGTGGAAGACAACATAAAGGAGAATGCTTATCTGGTACAAACACTTATTTCTGGTGTCATCAACCTGGTCATATAGCTAAAAACTGTCCTACTATGGGGCAAAGACCAGCAGGAGAATCAAAGATGAATACTGGATCTCAGAGGAATGTTGGAAGATCAAGAACAGTGGAATCAGCTGCTTCTACTCCAGGATCAAGTCAAAGCTGACAGAATACTCTGCCTAGAGTATATGCATTAACTCAGAAGGATGCTAAGGATTCACCTGAAGTGATTACAGGTGATAAAAATGAGAAGTGAATGAATATGTATTATGAAAGTATTATTAAAAGAATGATGTATGTTTATGTCTTTTTATGTAATTTATAGGTATAATTATGATGCAAGGAAAGCCTGTACAGATTCTTTTTGATACAGGAGCTTCACACTCTTTCATTTCAGAAGAATTTGTTAAAACAGTTAGATTGAATGTTTGTGAGACCAATGTAATTTTGAAAGTTTAATGCCAGATGGATCATTTATGAATGTAAATGGTGTATGTAAAGTGACTTTCAAAATAAAAGAAAGAGAGTTTGAAGTCATACTGAATGTTTTACCATTGTAAGAGTTTGATATGATATTGGGAATGGATTGGTTATCAAAGCATTTTGTGATTATTGACTGCAACAAAAAAATTGTAAAGTTTAATTTTCATGTAGAAAAAGAGTTAAAATTCTATGGAGAAAGAGGAGTTTCTTCAATGATAATCACTTATTTGAAAGCATACAAATTTGTATCCAATGGATGTAAGTGTTTTCTTGCTCAAGTAAATGATACAAATAAGGAAGTTAAATAGTTGAAAGATATACCTATAATCAGAGAGTTTCCAGAGGTGTTTTTAGATGATTTGTCAGGATTACCATCAGAAAGAGAGATAGATTTCACTATTGAATTGATATCGGGTTCAGAACCAGTGGCAAGAGCACCTTACAAAATGACAGTCAAAAGAGTTACAGGAGCTGAAAGGTCAGTTACAGGAATTGCTCGATAAGGGGTTCATCAGGCCAAGTTCCTCACCATGGGGAGCTCTAGTACTGTTTGTAAAGAAGAAAGATGAGAGCTTCAGAATATGCATAGATTACAGAGAACTGAATAAGCTTACTGTTAATAATAAATATCCATTGCCCAGGATTGATGATCTTTTTGACCAACTGGAAGGGGCTACAATTTTCTCTAAAATTGATTTGAGATCTGGATATCATCAGCTACGGATTAAGGAGGAAGATATAGCAAAGACAGCTTTCAGAACTAGATATGGTCATTATGAATTTGTGGTAATGCCATTTGGGGTGACAAATGCACCAGCTATATTTATGGATTTGATGAACAGAATTTTTAAACCATTTTTGGACATATTTTTGATTGTATTTATTGATGACATTTTGATTTATTTAAGAGATGAAGAAAGTCATTCCAGTCATCTACAGGCAGTGTTGCAAACATTAAAGGATAACAAGTTGTATGCCAAATTTTCAAAGTGTGAATTTTGGCTGAGCAGTGTAAACTTTCTGGGGCATGTGATTAGTGGAGAAGGAATTTCAGTTGATCAAAAATAAAATTCAAGCTATATCAGATTGGCCAAAGCCAACGACTGTTTCAGAGGTGAGGAGTTTTCTTGGACTTGCTGGTTACTACAGGAGATTTGTAGAGGGGTTCTCTCAAATAGCAGTGCCATTATCCAGATTAACCCAGAAAGCAGTAAAATTTGAATGGAGTGATCAATGTGAAGGAGGTTTCCAGAAGTTGAAGAATTGCCTAGTCCAATTTTGACAATTCCATCAAGTTCAGAAGGGTTCCAAATTTTTTGTGATGCTTCATTGAGAGGACTTGGATGTGTATTGATGCAGTATGGTAGAGTGGTGGCCTATGCTTCAAGGCAACTGAAAATTCATGAAAAGAACTATCCTACTCATGATTTAGAATTGACAGCTGTGGTTTTTGCACTCAAAATATGGAGACATTACTTGTATGGGTCAGATGTGAAGTGTTTACAGATCATAAGAGTCTCAAATACATTTTCAATCAAAAGGAGCTAAATTTGAGACAAAGAAGGTGGTTAGAGCTCATTAAAGATTATGACTTGGACATACAGTACCATCCTGGAAAGGCAAATGTGGTTGCAGATGCACTTAGTAGAAAAATATTTGGAAATGCAAATTGGCTAATCACCCAACAGGAGCAGATTATCAGAGATATGGAAAAGTTAGAAATTTCAGTGGTCAATCTGAAGGAGACAAAAGATATGATGTTGAATCAACTGATGATCCAATCTACTTTGAAAGATAGAGTGCTCAACTCATTATCTCAGGATGAAAAATTTCAAGCCATCATACAAAAGGTACAAGCAAGACAATTAGAGAACTTTGTTATTGATGGAGAAGGGTTATTAAAATATAAAGGCAGGATTTGTATTCCAAATATTGGAAGCTTAAGAGAAGAAATATTGCAGGAAGCTCATCTCTCAACTTATGAAATTCACCCAAGAAGTACAAAGATGTATCAGGAACTCAGAGGTTTATTTTGGTGGCCAGGATTAAAGAGAAGTGTTGCAGAATTTGTAGCAAAATGCATTCCCTGTCAGATGATCAAAGCAGAACATCAAAAGCCAAGTGGTCAACTGCAACCCTTACCCATACCTGAGTAGAAATGGGAAGACATTGCGATGGATTTTGTAATTAGATTACCCAGGTCGAGGCAGAGTAGAGATGCAATATGGGTTATTATTGACAGATTGACCAAATCATCTCATTTCTTACCAATCAAGCAGACAGATTCAGTGGAAAAGTTGGCAAAGCTATATGTTGATGAAATTGTGAGATTGCATGGAATTCCAAAATCTATTGTTTCAGACAGAGATGCCCGTTTTATTTCTAAATTGTGGAAGAAAATTCAAGAAGCTTTGGGTACACGATTGACTTTCAGTACAACGTTTCATCCACAGACAGATGGACAATCAGAAAGAACAATTCAGACTTTGGAAGATTTAATGCGATTATGTGTTTTAGATTTTGGAGGGAATTGGGAGACTCACATACCGTTGATTGAATTTGCTTTCAACAACAGTTTTCAAGCTAGCATTGGAATGGCATCATATGAGGCTCTTTATGGAAGAAAATGCAGAACACCCTTGTGTTGGGTAGAAACTGGTGAAAGAAAGGTAATTGAAACTGAAATGGTAGATGAGACTACTAGCAAAATCAGATTGATCAGAGACAGATTAAAGGCAGTTCAAGACAGGCAACGGAAATATTATGATGCAAAACACCGACCAGTAGAATTTGAAGTTGGAGAGTTTGTTTTCTTAAAAGTTAGCCCAATGAAAGGTGTTCAAAGGTTTGGAAAGACAGGGAAGTTGAGCCCAAGATTCATAGGTCCCTATGAAATCATTGAAAAGATTGGGAATATGGCATACAAATTGGATCTACCAGCACACATGCAAGGAATTCATAATGTGTTTCACATATCAGTGCTTCGGAAGTATGTCTCAGATGATTTTAAGAGAATACAGTCTAAATCAATTAAATTGCGACCTGATTTAAAATATGTTGAAGAACCTGAACGAATACTGGATTATGATGTAAAACAACTGAGGCATAGAGCAATACCTTTTGTAAAAGTTTTGTGGAAGCACGGATCAGAAAGAGATGCCACCTGGGAGAAGGAAACAGAAATGAGAAGTCAATATCCTCATCTTTTTAACTAAGGTATGTTTCATTATACTTGTTTAATTTCGAGGACGAAATTTTATAAGGAAGGGAGATTGTTATGAACCGGATGGTGGCCGGTTCAACCGAACCGGCCACCCGTCTAATATTAGACGTCGCGACCCATCCTGGGTCGCTGTTTTTCGCGAACGACACAAGGGAGCGGAACGGGCGGACGACCGAGGGCTTCGTGGGAGAGCGAAGTAAGTTTCGTTTTTCCAATTTTAGCGAATAATCTTCTTCGATGATAAGAATCGATCATTCCTTTTCTTTCTCACAGTTAAAGAGTGCTATTTTGGGATAATTTGCATCGAGAGGGAAGAAACGATCAAGAGAAAAATATGGAAAAATGTTTGTTAAATTTCTTTCGAATTTTCTTATAAATTCTTCTCCTACTTCGTTTAAAGTGAGCGATATATTTCTTGAAGGATAGGGAAGAGATTGTACCGAAAAAAAAAAAGAAATTGGAAGAGGGGATTTTGGGAGTTTGAGAAGTTCTCAATTGTAAGTGAATTATTAATACTTGTTATCGAATCACAATTTTATTTATATGAAAATCATTGTATGAATTTAGGTTTTAGAAAGTGAAAGATCAAGTTGTATGCGTTGATCCTGCGAGAATTCAACAAGAAGAAGGGAAATTGATTCAAGTTTATATCAAGCATCGACGACCTGAAAAGCTCAAAGTGGGTATTTATAAAAGTTTAAATTTCTTTATTTCAATTCTATTTTCATTTAGAAAGAAGTATATGCGAAATTGTTTAGATTTATGATTTCTCTACTTTTGGAGAAATGATTAACTAAAATAAGCAACGATATGTATGAGTACAATTATGGAAAAGAAAAAGGATATGTTATGAGTATATCAAAGAAATAGAAAGTAAAGTTTAGAAAGAAAACATACATATGTATATGATTCGTATATGCAAATGATAAGTAATATTTATAGAGATACTAGTAAGATATGTTGTATGCAATTGTATCAATAATGATGAAAATGAGAAAAGAAAAGAAAAAAAAAATAAAGGAAAAGGGTATTGAAAACGACAGGAGTCACCCCCTTATGGTACTGGCTGGGGATGCCGTACTCGTGCACGAAAAAGGAAAAGGAAATTTCTATGGAAATGGGAAAAGGAAATCAAATGGAAAAGGTTGTACCTTTGGGTACTTTGAGACGGTGCTCCTGTGCAAATTAAATGGGAAAATAAAATATAAATGAAATATTAAAGATAACAAATGCTTCAAATTATTTTAAATGAAAATATTCAAAGAAGTATTAAGTTAATGAATTGAAAGAAACAAGAATAAGAATGGATAGAATATATGTTAAATTATATTATAATGATAATTTATATAGTTACCCACTAAGTTTACTTAGTAAACTCAAACCACAAGTTTAAATGTTTCAGGTAAGTTCCTAAAGAAATAATGGCTGAAAGAGAAGAACATGTTTATAGAAGACGATGTGCAAATGACAACAGGTAATATATATTTTGTGTTTTAGTGGCTCTTTATTATGAATATTGTAGTATTATGTTAATGAATTTTATCGTCCGACTTTTCGTACCCGCCTCGTTAAATCGAGCTTCCGGGTTTGTGGCCTCATCAACTTCTATTATCTAGTTTTATGGTAGTTATGTCCATCCCCTACTTTAAGATCAAGTTTTCTACACTGAGGTGTATGAGAGAAATAAGAGTTTAATTATTAGCTTATTTATACCATCTCTAATCGGAAGATCCTATTACTAAAGAAGGCCAAAAAAATTGTGGCCTCATCAAAATTCAATCTCATCAAAATATAGTCTCTATCTTCTTGAGATAACTAAATTCATGGAAGGCATGCATAAGGCTCTATAAGAGCAACATGGTTGACAAGATCCTTCACTCATCGAAAAACCTTAGAAACTATATGTTCTCTAAAAACTCAAAAGACACGAGTCTCAGAAAGTATACATTATACAAAAAATCTTAAAATTCATAAGCCTTAGAAAGTAAAAGTTCTCAATAAGCCTTAGAAGGCTAAAACCTAAGAAGATACATGTTCTCTGAAAAATCTCAAAACACATAAGTGTCAAAAGATATGAATTTATAAAAAAATCTCATAAGACTAAAGCCTCAGAAGGTATATGTTCTTCAAAAATCTCAAAAGTCTAAAGTCTCTAAAAGTATATAAGTTCTTTAAAAATCTTAGAAGCTCTATTTAAAATTGCACAATCAGATAGGCGCCTCTGCTCAATTCAAGGCAAAAACGCCTTATTGCCTACGCTATTCTAGTCCAACATGAGGCGTACGTCTCTTCCACTGTGAGGCGCGCCTCAAGGCGTAATTGCACAATTTCTTGTGAGGCGTACGCCTCAAAATACCGGGACCCACTCACTTAAACTTAAGTGAAATAACTTTTCTTCCTCCCCTTTCATACAGCCTACTCGAACCAAGCAGGCAAAAAATCCGCAAATCCGCTCGGCCTCCCCTCCCGCCCGTCCACTCGGCCTCCCTTCTCGCCGCCTCTCCCGCTGGCGCCGCCTCACTCCGGCGAACTTGAAGTGTTCGGCCGCCCTCTAGGAGAAGTCCACAAACGATTTTAAGTATTTATTTTAGTTCAACAAAAGATTTTTTGGTTTGAAAGAAAATATAGGGTTTTTTTTTTTTGAGATTTTTTGTTTTATTTTGAATTTGTGCTTTAGGAAATATGATTAGGGGCAAGGAAAAGTCTAATACATCATTGAGGCGTGATCCTTCTTGGAAGTATAGTGTACAAGTTGATGTAGGAGGCGGCGAGAAGACGTATGTTTATTTTAAATTTTTGTGATAAAGTGGTGAAGAGAGGAGTAACTCGCATGAAGGAACATTTATCCTGCTCACATAAGAATGTAGCAGCTTGTGCGAATGTTCCGGATAACGTGAAGGAGGAAATTACAGCTTATATGAAAAAGAGTACGACGGCCAAACATTTACAACAGGAGCAATTTGATGAAAGGGTCGAACATGGTGCTTACTTTGGGAGCGAGAGTGGAAAGAACTCTTCCTCAACTATACATAATAGAGGTGCAAGGGGTCCTATGGACCAATATATGACTACTCCATGAGAGGATAAATGACAAGTACAGATGATGCCTGCGGCTGGTACTAGAGAGGGTCGACGGTAGGTTTGTTATTACATTTGTTTACTTCAAATCATTTTCAATTCCTAATACAAATTTATTCTACAGGTTTGCCACATCTTATTTGACACTGCAGAGCCTTTTGGATGTGAGACAACCTCTTGAAGCAATGTTTACATCAACACAATGACTTAATTCTGCATGGGGGAAGAAAACTGAGAGAAAGGAAATACGAAGGCTTATTTTAAATAATAAATTTTGGGCCACTGTGACCTATGCCATATTGAGCACGAGACCTTTGGTACAAGTCCTACGTTTAATTGATGCCGAGAGGAAACTAGCCATGGGTTTTATTTATAATGTTATAGATGAGGCGAGGGAGTTGATTGCACATAACTTGGGAGGAGAGGAGGCAAGTTATAGAGAGATTTGAGATATCATTGATGCTCGGTGGGAGGTACAGTTACACCGTCATCTACATGCAGCAACGTATTATCTCAATCCTCAATTTCAATATTCAGAGAGAAAATCTTCAAACCCGGAGGTGAACTTGGCTTTTATCATTGAATGGAACGACTAGTACCTGAGCAGACAGATAGGGAGCTTGCAGATTTACAACTTGTTTTATTTCGGAATAGGGAGGAATTTTTTGGTCTGCAATCAGCAAAATCAACTATTGTCAAACGGTCTCCATGTATACTTATTTTTGTAAATGTAAAACACTTTATTATATTCTGATTATCATTTTTTTCTTGAAAATAGTTGAATGATGGATCCAATTTGGTGATTCCACCTCTGAGTTACAGAGTTTTGCTGTTAGAGTTTTGGGCCTCACTTGTTCTTCTTCTGGGTGTGAGCGAAACTGGAGTACATATAGTCAAGTGCAAACAAAGAGAAGAAATCGACTTTCAACACTCAGAATGAACTCTCTTGTGTATATTATGCACAATAAGATGTTAAGAGATAGAAGGTTGAGGACTAAGGGGTTGAAGGATGATGAGGACCCGTTGGTGTGTGATGATGTGGCATCTGATAATGGGTGGTTCATAGATGATGAGACAGATTTGTCATTATCAGACTTGCAACTAGAGGATCTAAGTGTGGATGTCTTAAGGGGCGAAGCAGATCAAGTCGGCACATCCACTAGTACCACACCACACACATACACTAGCTCTGCAGCACAACATCCAAATAAAAGTATTCCACAACTTCTTATATGCTATTACATTATATTTATTTTAAGTGAGCAAGTAATATGATAATGATCATTTTTATTGAACAGGGAAGAGAAAAGTGAGTCACATTGAAGATGACGAAGATATGACATTCATAGATACAATTGGAGAAGAAGATTCCTTGGAAGAACCATTTAGTGATGGGACATGATTGGATTATATATGTTCCTTCTTATTTGTACTTTAGGAGTTTGAATAAACTATAATTTTGTGGTTTTTTATTTTGGAACATGATTTTATTGCATCTCCTTTCTTAATTTTCACTAATTCCACTTGTCATTTAGATGTTTTTATTGTATGATAGAATCTTGCTATTATTTACATGCTAAAACCCTTAAATTCTCATTTACGCAATTCTGCGTCCGTGAGGCTTACGCCTCACACCGCCTCGAGGCTTACGCCCCGCCTCACGGACGATAAACACCTCGAGGCTTATTTACACAATTTTAAACCTTGCTTAGAAGACATAAATCTCATAATTTATATGTTCTTCAAAATATTTAACAGTCATAAACTTTAGAAATAAATTCTTCAAAAATCTCAGAAGGATCAAGAACATTAAAAGAGAAGCATAAAATTAAATTAGGTGTTGTAGCGATGAGGATGCTCAGGTGGATGATTGACTTCACTCTTAGAGACAAAATGCTAAATGAGCATACACATGGAAAGGTTTGAATAGCTCTACTAGAAGACGAGATTAGAGAAATTCTCCTTGATTGGTTTGGACACATAAAACGTCAGCCTTCTAATGGCCCAATTATGAGAGCATATGTATTGAATTTGACCTATGTTAAGAAAGGTAGAGATAGACCTAGAAAGACTTGGCTAGAAATTATTATAAATGATATTTTTTAATGACACAATGAACTAATAAGATTCATGTAGCTGATCCTATATAATAGGATAACGACTTGATGTTGTTGTTGGACATTCAAAAGTTAAAATAATAGAATTTCATAATGATAATTTGTGGAAGAAACATACACATGCTCTTGATCATTCAACAAAAAATCAGAATAAAAAGCAAAAACTGGCAAGATAATCTTCCAAAAATGAAAAGACTAGCATATTGATTAATTTTTTGGATTTTTAAGGAGGCTTGTGATAGGAAGTGGATGCAATTTCAATTGTATCTTCAATTGGAGAGGAAGACACTGCTCTCCCAAATCCTTAACCGCCCGCTAGAACCCAAATAACCTAATAATAAACTAAATTCAGAAAACTCTTAAAATATCATCTGAAATCACCCTATTGTTATCCTTAAATAGGCTCCTATAATTCTCTCCCAAATCAACCCCCTTTCCCTAAATAAATCCCTTTCATATTTGAATTAGATTTATTTCTCTAATTAATTCCAACCCAATTGAAATTAAAACTTTCCTAAACAATTCCCCATTAATTCCTCTTTTTCCTAAATAATTTCCTCTTATATTTTGAATTCAAATTAGATATCTTGCTTAATAATTCCCTCCCAATTATAATTTATACATTCCTAAATAATTCCATTTTATTAAGAACCTTCATAAATAGCTCCCTCTTGATCAGAAAATTTCATAATTCCCTCCCAATCAAATCGACTGGTCCATCAATACTCCCCTCCCAAAGTGCCTCCTTGTCCTCAAGGCGGAATGAAGGAAACTGCTACTAAAGCACTTGACTAATAGCACTGGACTGAAAAATGAATTGACATTGGGTTGAATGATCCCTTTCTCCTGCATGTTCCTAATTAATCTCTCGATCTCATCCTTCTGAATTTCGGCATGACAGTACAAACGAACACTAATAGGTGAAACTCCTTCCTTCAAGATGATAGCATGGTCGTAGTCCTGAGGAGGAGACAACCCCTGAATTGGCTGGAACACCTCTCGATATTGCTGTAGAAGTGCCTGAACCATGTCTTATGCTTTTATCTTCTCTTCATCTTCTTCTTCTTTCAAACTTTTCAGCTCCATAAAAAATCCCACTCCTTCACCTTTTCCCCTTCTTGGAAGTGGCTCCAAAGTTGACATCTCTTTTTCCCCCAACACATCTACCTCTCTATCATCCATCATCATCCCTTTTTTAGGGTTTCTCCTTATTTTCAGTCCAATCAATGGTGCTCTCATCTTTGATGTTGTTGGTTGGGTGTGAAGCTTTAATAGTTTCCTTATCATTCCTTCTAGGTTGAAAATTTTTTCCTCCATTGATGTCATTCTATCCTGAAATGCCGATTTGAATTGATCAACTTTTCCTTTAAGACGCTCTTCTAGGGCATCAACTTTCTTTGTTGCCATAGGTCCCAAAAAGTGCTCGATACCACTTTAATAGGAAGTGGATGCAATTCCAATTGAATCTTCAATTGGAGAGGAAGATTCTGCTCTCCCAAATCCCTAGCCAATGGCTGGAGTCCAAATATCCTAAGAATAAACTAAATTTAACAAATTCTCAAAACATCATATGAGATCACCCTATTATTAGCCTTAAATAGGATCCCATAATTTCCTCCCAAATCAACTCCCTTTCCCTAAATAATTCCCTTTCAGATTTGAATTCAAATCAGATTTATTTTCCTTATTAATTCTCTCCCAATTATAATTAAAACTTTCCTAATCAATCACCCTTAATTCCTCCTCCTTTTTCCTAAATAATTCCCTCTTAAATTTTGAATTCAAATTAGATCCCTTGTTTAAATAATTTCCCTCTCAATTGTAATTTAAACATTCCTAAATAATTCCCCTTTGATTAAGAACATTCCTAAACAGGTCCGTCGTATTAGGAAGCTTCATGATTCCCTCCCAACCAAATCGACCGGTCCATCAGCTTTCTTCGCATCATCGCTCCAACGAGCTATTGTTGTATAAAATGTAGTCTTTTATACTGGCTACACCAAAAAATTGATGACAATAATCTCTTTATCGTGGAAAAAATCAAAGCTTCAAATGGAGTAAAAATTATCTCCTTTCAATTATTCTCCTTTTAAGAGAAAGATTAAAGGTTGCAAGGATTACAAATCTTGGTTGTCACCCATAACTCCGCTTATGAATGACAGTTCTATACTTTTTACAGAAAAACAGTGAATCATATAAGGGGATAATTATCACCTATTCAGGATAGTATCAAGTCTCTATATAGATGAATGTAAGAGTCTACAAAAGAGAAATTACACTCCACTTATATTGGAGAGTGATGAAACTCTTTAAAAAAAATAAGAATTTGAGCCTGTAAAAGGGGAGTTGAGAGATGTGAGTTTTCCTCTTTCACGGTGGTATTTATGCTTGAAAATGAAAAGACTTATATTTTATTTCGCAAGTTTTAAAAGAAAATTAGGAATTTTTGGAGCAATAATGAGCTCCATTTAATTTAAAAACATTTAAAATGATTTTTAATTAAAAAAATAAAATCTATTATTGAAAAAAAATATATGAATAGAGTGCATGCACATCATGTCTAATTCGTTAGACATCGTTGGCAACAACATTTGCTGCCAGTCTACTAATTCTGTTGTCTATTTATTCTTGGGCCTTATTTTGGTCCATTTACAACATTTCTTCGGCCGTTATAATCATTCTTTGATGTTTCTTACTCAAATTTTAAGCGTTTAAAGTCCAGTTGACTCTTTACAAACAATTTCAAGCATTATTGAAAAATTAGGAGAAAGGAAATATTTTCTCCAATCAATGCAAAAACTTCAAGGAAGGATAAAATTACTTTCTCGGATAATTTAGTTAAGTTTACCGTCCTGATTGGAGGTCCACATTGACATGCAAAGAATGATTGTCTTATAATTTTTCAATCATAATAAGCTTTGATGTCTCAATGCAATATTTAAATTAAAAATTTTAAAATTAAATTCAAGATCTTCTGAAAATTTCATTTCAATAATTTTATAATCGAATTGAACATCTCAATTAGACAAATCAATTGGCACAAAGATTGATTCAATCCAAGTCAAAATGAGCTTAAATCAAGTACTTGAAGTCTAATTAAAAACTTCGTGAGATTAATTAAAGGGTCAAATGATCTTCAAATCTTATATGTTCTTAGTCAAATTAAACATCTTAATGAGAGGAATCCAATGAGCCTACTATCATTCGATTCCAAGGACATTAAGGCTCTTAAATATTAAATGAATGATTTATAATCAAAAGGTTCAATACAAGACATCTGATAGTGTTATGATTTTTTTTTTTAAAATTTACTCTTCAAAAATGATAAATAAACTTTTATTATCCTTATAAAAGAGTGCTTAGATATCTGGAGAACTCTAAAGTTCTATTTGACGTTTGACACCGATAATCAGCATCAATCACTTTTGCCCATCTTTTGTCGTCCGACTATCATTGCCCAATTATTATCGTTCAACCATTGGTGCTGGACTAACATCATTTGATTATCATTATCATCATTCTACTACTTCTCCATCAAAATTTATTATAATTATAGGAGGTCATGCTTAAGTTTATTATTTTGTAAACTTGTTTTCTCCAAGATGATATTCAGTAAGACCTTTATAATTTTACTTAGATAATGAATCATTTAATTTGAACTAGATCTTTTTTTTTCTTTAAATATTTTCAACAGAATTCAAGTTGGATGGTTGAAGTGGAGGAATGCATCGGGCTTGTTGTGTGATCGAAAAGTCCCCATCAAACTTAAGGAAAAATTCTATAAGATGGTGGTGAGACCAGCATTACTTTATGGTTAATTGTTAATTGTTGCAGAGATGAGGATGCTTAAATGTATGAATGGCTTTATCTTCAGAGATAAGATACGAAATGAGCATATATATGAAAAGGTTGGAGTAGCTCCAATGGAAGATAAGATTAGAAATAATCGCCTTAGATGGTTTGGTCACATAAAATGATGTCCTTCTGATGACCTGATTAGGTATTATATTTGACTTATGTTAAGAAAGGTAGAGGTAGACCTAAAATGACTTGGTTATAAAATAATAGAAATAATCTTTCTTTATTAGATTTAAATGAGAATTTGACTTTTAACTAGTCACAATGGAGAAAAAAGATTCATATAGCTGACCCCACGTAGTGGGACAAAGGCTTGATGTTGTTGTTGAGTTTTTTACATAAATATTCAGGTATCTCCTATGTTCTTTTCTTTTATCTTTGTATATGCTAGAACTTTATGCAAAGTTAATACATAAAACTCTCACTTTATTGTCATAAATTTTCTAGCATGCAACACATCTGCATGCTCACTTTTCTAGTTGTGTATGAATGCATTAATTACTAAATTAAAAAAAAAAAGTTTTAGAAGATCGAAAGTCATATCAAAATAGAATTGATTTTTGGTTTAGATTGAATTTAATGAACTATATTTTGCTTTAAACAATAGTGTTGGCCATGACAAGCGATGAATGGTTTTTTTTTTTTTTTTTTTCAACTCAAAACATTTAAAATTTGTTTGGTTGTTTTTAAATATAAAAAAATATTTAAAAAACTCACTAAACAAACATGCTTAAAAAAAACAAAGAACAAAAACAACAATTAAGCCTAAGTTATGAAAGAATACTAGAAGAATTTGCATGGAATGTGTAAACTCAATGTGGGAGTAGAATATAGTGATTTGCTAACACACAATGATGTGCTCGTGATATCATCTGTTCCTTCTAGTTTTTATTTTTTATTTTTTCCCCCTGGACGTTCAAATTTGTTTATCCTACTTTGTTTTAATAGGTTATTGGCTCCCCAAAAATTGGAAGGTTATCGTGTGGACTCGTTCCATTCATATTGACTCTAAATACTACAGCAATCCATTGGCCTTCAATCCTGACAGATGGACAGTAAGTACTCCATTATTTTCAAAAACTGTGTTCTTTCCATTCTGATACATGAATTTTTGCACCTTCTTTAGCTAATAAGAAACAACGCTAAATCTTGATAAATATTTGCAGGATTTGAAACCCAAATTGGGAACATACTCTGTGTTTGGGGCAGGACCAAGATACTGTCCAGGTAGCAGCTTTGCAAGGAGCCTACTCAAGATTTTTCTTTACCATGCTTGCATGAACTACAGGTAAAAAATTTGATGGCATTTTGGATTCTGGGAAGAGCTCAAAATAAATAAAATTTTATATGAGAGATTTACATACATACCATCATATACTATTCTATTTACATATTTAACACCTGAAACTTTAATATTGTATACATGCCACTCATAGTTCATTTTCATATCAAATATGAGTGGTAGAAATGAAATATATTTGTCGTAGGAAAGAAATATGAGTTGTATATTTGATATTAAAATAATATAGGGTGGTATGTATGTAATATTAAAATTTTAGGTGTTAGATATATAAATAGGATGATATAAAGTGTTATGTATGTAAATTTCCCGAGAGATTTACATACAAACCACCCTATACTATTCTATTTACATATTTAATACCTGAAACTTTAATATTACATACATGTCACTCATAGTTTATTTTCATATCAAATATGAGTGGTAGAAAAGAAATATGAGCGGTATATTTGATATTAAAATACTATAGGGTGGTATGTATGTAATATTAAAATTATTAGTATTAGATATGTAAATAGGATGATATAAAATGATATATATGTAAATTTCCCGTTTTATATTTAGTAACACTGATTATGTTATATTCATTTGAAACAGGTGGGAACTTTTGAATCCAGATGTAGGATTTGCATATCAACCACACCCTAGACCAAGAGATGGAGCCAAGATGATATTCAGTAGAGCACAGGGAGAGGATTACTAGCAAGCAGATCACACTGACGAACATATCTTTCTTGCTAATGTATCCTTTCTGAATGCTCAATTGAAATTCCTAGAAAAACAAAATGTTTGTATTGTGCTTGATCTGTAAAGCAATAATGAATCGATATGTTTGGGGTATTTTTTAGTATGAGAATAATTGATCACCCATAAAAGGCCATTTTTGAAGGCTTTATTTGCGATAGTTTTATTATTGCTTTCTAAAGCAGTTTTTTAGTACAAAATTTTTTTGTTCTTAGAAAGTTCTTTTAAAAAGCAGTAAGAAAACTGTCCCAAACGAAATCTGAATCTTGGCATATCCATCTTCGCTATGCTTGTATTTAATGATTGAATTGCATATTGAAACCCTTAGAGGTAGGAAGCATACATGATACTGTTGAGTTATCCTCATTAATTGAGAAAATTATTGCGTGCGGGGACGCGCCACGACAACCGGGATCTGTTGCATGCGGGTGATGTGGTGAGTCTGAATTCACCTCCGAACAGTTTGGACGCCTCACGCAATAATCTCTCCATTGATTGTAGTATTTGTTATTTGTGATGGTTGCTTGGGTTTCCCCTCAATATTGCAAGTTAAAAAGGGGATAATAAAATACAGAATATCGGTTGGAAGATGATGGTGTCATGTAAAATACAATGACAAGAGCACCAAAATTAGAATCTAAGATCCTGCTTTGTCTTCCAAAGAAAAGAAAGGAGAGAAAGTGACAATAGGGAGAAACATTTATTATGGCCAGTTTTGCTTCTAAGATAATTTTAAAATAAATAGTTTTTTATTGATGTAAAGAAGATGATAAAATGTCATAGCGTGATGTGAAAATTGTGAGAAAAATAATGTGATAAATTATGGGATCTCTACATCCGTTTGGATGATTTTTGCTGCCTTGATGTTCCTCATGAGAGTTGCTTACTGAGTCCTTTAGTTTTATTATTAAATTTATTGTTTTTTTTTTATATTCTGCAGCTTTGGCTGTTAGTGGACTATAGTTTTTTCGTTTTGCTGCAGCCTTTCTTGCTGATAGGGTTTTGTTGATAGCTACTGGAAGGTTGTGGTAGCTGTCAAGTTTTTTTATTGTAATTCTTTTTACTTTGAATGAATCAGGCTAATGTCCCAAATATTCCCAAAAAAAGAATATCCAATTATATATATATATATATATATATATAATCAAATTAGCTTCAATACAAATATTTGATGTGCCATAAATAGAAAAAAAATAATATCCTGATTTAAGTTTCATCAATATAGCTTTAAAAAATTATCATGTTCATTTTAAATAAATATCTTCATATTTATTTATTTTATTATATTTTTATAATAAATAATTTCATTATTTTTATATTTATCTACAAATAAAAATCATATAATGTTATATCATTTAAATATAATTAAAACATGATGTATTAATTCTGACAATTGGAAAAGATATAAACAGGTTTGTAAGGAGTTTAAGAAAATAATTTGTAATGAAAAATTTTATCTTTTAATAAGTTATATAATAGGTTAGATATTAAAAAGGGCAAAAGATATATGTATAAATTAGTTAAACAAATAGATAACAATAATAAAAAATTTAGTTCAAATATTTAAGGAGCAATATCAAAAAGTGTTTTTATTAAAAGAATATATTTTACAAAAGCAGATGAGATATTTTGCTAAATTTTTTAATGAATATTATAAGAATTTGATTTACTTTAGTAACCTTAATATCCTAAATGAAAAATAAAAAAAAAATTATCAACGTATCAATAAAACTGAAGTTAAAGAGCATTTAAAGAAAATGAGGTGTTAAAAAGCTATCAGACTTTATGATATTTTAATAAAGGTCTGAAATGCTTATGAGATGAAAGAATTTTTTTGTCTTATTAATTTTTTTAATATTATTTTTAAGGCTGAAAAAAATATCATATGAATGGAGAATGAATGAGTTGATTTCTATTTTTAAGAATAAAGGTGATGCACATCATGCAAATTATAGAGGAATTAAGTTAATATGTCATACTTTAAAATAATGGGAGAGAGTTATGGAGCATAGATTGTCACGTGACACAAAGGTTTCTCAAAATCAATTTGGATTCATGCTAAGTAGGTCTACTATGGAAGTTATACATTTATTGAGAGGTTTGATGGAGAAGTATAGAGAGAATAAATAGTATTTACATAATTACATATGTTTTTTATTGCTTTAGAGAAAAACATATAATAAAGTTCCAAGAGAAATGCTATGGAGAGTTCTACATAAGAAAGGAGTTAATAATGCTTATATTTAAGCCATTAAAGATATGTATGCAAGGCTTGGTGTATGCTTTTTGTTGATGATATTCTTTTTGTTGATAAGAGTAGATAGGAAGTTGAAGCTAAACTTGAATTATGAAGGTCAACATTTGAGTCTCAAAGCTTTTGTTTGAGTATATCTAAAATTAAATATATGAAGTTTAATTTTAGTCATAATAGATGTAATAGAGGGACTGTGACTTTGGGCAATCAAGTTATTAATAAGAGTGTCTTTTAGATAACTTTAGGTCTAATGTTCAAAGTGATAGTGAAATAGATGAGGATATTATTGGTAGAATTCAAATTGGATGGTTGAAGTTGAGGAATGCATCGGGCTTGTTGTGCGATAGAAAAGTCCCTCTCAAACTAAGGGAAATTCTATAAAATGGTAGTGAGACATAATGCTTTATGGTGCTAAATGTTGGCCATTAAAAGAGAAGCATAATATTAAGTGTTACAGAGATGATGATTCTTAGGTGGATGAGTGGTTTTACTTTTAGAGACATGATACGAAATGAGCATATACGTGAAAAGGTTGAAATAACTCTAGTAGAGGATAAGATTAGAGCCGCCTTAGATGGTTTGTTCACATAAAACGTCGGTCTTTCGACGACTCGGATAAGAAAATAGATTTATTAAATTTAACTTACGCTAAAAAATATAGAAAAAGACCTGAAATAAATTTGTTAGAAAATATTAGAAATGACATTTATTTATTAGATTTAGATGAGAATTTGACTATTAATTGACACAATTAAAAAAATAATAATTCATATAACCGACCCCACATAGTGAGATAAAGGCTTTTTGTTGTTGTTAATATTGTAGTATTAACTTTTTAAACTCATTCTGATCGATATTAGCATGGCTTAATTTTTTAACACAAATATATACCAAATTCATCCATGAAGTATAGTAATTTTTAATCCAAAATTTGAAATCAATTAATAAATTCAAAAACACAAACTCCCCTCTCTTTGCCATTCCCCCTCTCTTACTACAACTCTTCTTCTCTCCCAACCATCCTTGCCCCAAAATCCACTAATCCAATCATTTCATAAACCTCATTGGCCCTCGCATGCTCTCTTCCCGCCGCAACAAACACCTCCACCTCTCCCCCATTTCCAGCCACCCACGACCAGCCCACCTCCTTCCTCATCCCCTTCTCCCTCATCTCCTTCCTCACCCTCGCCGCCTCCCTCCACCTCCTCCCCTTCGCATATAAGTTCGCCATCACCACTCTCACTCCCGCACATCCCGGATCATTCTCCACCGCTCTCCCCGCCGCTTTTCTCCCCACCACCGCCTCCCCTTTCACCTCGCACGCTCTCAGCAACGCCGTCCACGCCACCTCATCCGCCATCCCCGCCGGTATCCTCTCCACTATCCCTTCCGCCTCCTTCAGTCTACCCGCCCTCCCCAACATATCCACTAAACAACCGTAGTGCTCCTTCTCCGCCTCCATCCCTTCCTCCCTCATCGCATCCAAGTATCTCAGTCCATCCTCCACCATCCCACCATGGCTGCACGCCGTCAGAACTCCGAGGTAAGTAACACCATCCCGCTTTATGTTCCTCTCACGCATAACATCAAACAGTTGGATCGCATCCGCGCTTAGTCCATGCTCCGCGTAGCCCATGATCATCGCCGTCCATGAGATTGTGTCCGCCGGCCGCACGCAGGTGAACAAGGCGGCAGCTTGGTCTATACCGCCGCATTTACCGTACATTGCAATGAGTGCGCTTGTGACCATAGGATCGGATTCAAGTCCCACAGCAAGGGCAAGGGCATGGGTTTGCCGGCCGGCGTCGAGCACTGCGGCTGAAGCGCTGGCGCTGAGGAGGCTCGCAAGAGTGATTTCGGTCGCCGGAACCCCGCCATGGCAACGCATCTCGTCGAAGAGCGAGAATGATTCGGCCGCACGGCCTTCCTGCGCATGCGCGGCGATCACCGCGCTCCAGGAGACGAGGTCCTTCGCCGTGGTTTCTCTGAAAGCGGCTACCGCCGCGGGTAGCAGCCCAGCACGAGCGTACATTGTGACGAGCGCGTTGGAGACGGAAGAGGCGGAAGCAAATCCGCTCCGAGCCGCGTGGGCGTGGATCTGTGAGCCGAGTGTGGCATCCGCGAGCGTGGAGCAGGCGGAGATTGTGGCAGCGTAGGTGTAGTCGTTAGGGTGTCCGTCTTTTGGGTGGGCAAGGAGGCGTAGGAAGGAGGCGACGGCGTCGGATGGTCGGCCTGTTTGGGAGTATGTAGAGATTAGGGTTGTCCAGGAGGCTACGTCTCGTGTTTGCATTGCTTCGAAGATGGTGAGGGCGGGGAAGAGGTGGTGGGACTTGGAGTAGAGCGTGACTAGGGCGTTGGCGACGAAGGAGATGTTGGATTGGCCGTCCTTCAAAGCTCCGGCGTGGATTTCACGGCCGGTGAGCAGGAAACCGGCATCGGCGCATGCCTTGAGTGCAATGGCGTAGGTGTGAGAGTCGTAGGGAACCGGCATGGAGGCGAAGACGAGGAGGGCGTCGCGGCATTTTCCGGCGCGAACGAGGGCGGCGATAGCTGAGGTCCAGGTGACGACGTTGCGTTGGGGCATTTCTTCGAAGACCTTAAGTGCAGCGGATGGATCATTGGGAGTTGCGCGAGAGTGGAAGTCAAGGAGGGATGAGCCGACGAACACGGAGTGCAGTGCACCGGATTTGAGGGTGAGTGCGTGGATGGCATGGCCGTGCGGATGAAAGGAAGAGTTGAAGGCGCAGGCTTTGAGGGCGAGGCTAAGGATGAAGGAGTCGGGAGAGAGGGGGGAGTCAGTGAGGAAAGAGTAGAAAAGGGAAAGGGCTTCGTTAGGGTTGGAGGCGGCGATGTAGCCGGAGATGATGGTGGTCCAGGAGATCTCGTCGCGATGGCGCATTTGATCGAACCGTTGACGTGCGTCTGCCAGGCGGTTGGCTTTAACGAGATGTTTAAGGTGGGCGTTGGCCTCGTAAGGGGAAGATGATGGGAGATGTTCGGTGGAGAAGAGGAGTAAGGGTGAGAGTTTGGCGGCGATCCTTGCTAACGGAAAGCGGTGGTAGGCTCGTCGGAGCATGATCGGTGGTGGTTGTGACGAGCCTAAAAACAGAGAGGCGACATATTTCAGTTGAGCTCATTTTTGAGACTTGGATAGCCAACTCTTCTTCATTGTAGGTTGCATTCTTTATGTTTTCTACAGGCCGGCAAAAATATAATAATAAGATTTTCATGTATACAAATTTCATTTTATATGACTATTACTCATAATAGTAGCAAATATCTTATTTTTAATTGTTTGAAGAATAATGTTTGAAAGTTTATTTGGAATCAAAATATTTAAATGTTATTAAAATGAGCCAGCACTCTCGATAGGAGGAGAGATTATTATGTGCGGTATCCGAACGCGTTCAGATGTTAATTTGAATGCGTCATTGCATCCAATATAATGTGCATTGAGTGACATGGCACATTTGAATTGACATCATAACGTATCTGAACACTGCACCAAATAATTTTTTCGATAGAAGACCTACATGAATTTTTGGTTTTTATATTTCAGTAAATGCCATTACTATTCAAATTTTTTGATTTCAAAAAAATTTCTTTAAAAAAAAACCTCCTTCCCTTCACTTCATTCACTTCACCTCGTCGCAAGGAGAAATTAGCACTAAGACTTATAATCTCTGTGATGTGATGGAGCTCCGATCATCTAATTGATTTGATTGAAGTTCTCACTTTCTTCCATGAAGCTCCAATATAAATCCGACTCGAACCCGTTATGAAAATTTTGGGTTCGGATCAACCCAAACCGGGTCGGGTTTGGGTTGATGATTTCGACCAGTTTGTAAAATCAGGTTGGGTTTGGGTTGACTCGAAAATCCCAAATCAACCCGATTTGACTTGGGTTTGCGTCAGTCACGTCTGCGTCCATATGTCGCGTCGTCTATCAGGTTCGAATTGATGAGTCAATCGCTTCCGCCAGCCACTGAGCCACGTGACTTTTGCTCTCGCACGCAGCACGCCCGTGAACGGAGTCACTGCATCAAGCAGTCGCATTCTCCATCATACTCGCATCCGTCGGTCCGTCGCGTCAATCTTGAGTCTCACAGTTTTGCATCCGCCATCCGCCTGTCCGTTTGGAGGTTGCTAACACACTATCTTCGCCTGCTTCTTCAGTAAAATTGTGTAAATTCGTGTCGGGTCGGGTGACCTGAACCCGAAGTTGGTCGGGTTGACCCGAACCCAAAGCTGGTCGGGTCCCAAAAATCGACATGTTTGCAAAAATGTGTCGGGTTCAGGTTGACCCGAATAGTGTTGGGTCAGTTCCGAATTCGGCTCAAACTCAACCTGTGACCTGAAATTGACAGCTCTAAGTAGATCCAATGTGAGAAATTTTTTTAGCCCATTTTAAGGCTTTGATTTTTCCTTCCTAAGGAGTCAATTATCTACAAAACTTTTGTGTAATCTAATAAGAGAGACTGATATAGCAGCAAGTCATCATTTGATCAATTTGCATGGTTATTTATACTTTTTTTTTTTCTAATTTTACACTGGATGTTTATTGAATCCTCAAGTGTATGTGAATGTTTATCCTAAAAAAACTTTCATTGCAAAATTCAATTATTTTTGGGAGAAATTTTACTTTTTGGATGTTCTAACATCAAAATTGTAATGCTTCTATCTAATTGTAAAATTCATCATGCACGGCTCTCCATATTTGTCTATAAATGACTCTTTATGGTTTCGTTTGGGTCGATTTTCTTTTCTGCTTTTTGAAGCAGCTTTTTGGTAGAAAAATTAAAAGTTTTGAACTCAAATGTTGTTTTAAGAAGCAGAAGAAAAGCCGTCCCAAATTAAACCTATATCTTTGAAATTATGACAAAATTAATTAAAGGTTTAATTTAAGATTCTTTGACAAAATTAATTAAAGGTTTAAAAATGCTTGGTGGTTGCTCTACTCACCAGTGAAGATTAGTGGTTGATCTCTTAAGACTTTTGTGAGTTCTTTGTTATCTTTCCTTATCTATATTTCTCCTCTTTTTCAACATAGTTCTTATAGCCTCAACAAAGTCTCAAACCTAGTTTTACTCAATCCCAAAATATATCTAACATCTTCCAAACTTCACAAATATTCCTCTGCATCTCTCATAACCTCCCAATAGCCCAACTCCTCAAAACCTTAAGATATCTAATCAAAAACCTAATTAATATAAATATATGATTTTTTGTTTACTAATCATATTAAAATATTATAACTTATTAGCTTATGATCCAAAATTTATAAAAGACTATCCAAAATTTATATAAAATTGCTACTAGTTCCTTAACAAAGTTATTGAAAGTGTCAATGAAAGTTGTTGAAAGCCGGGAGAAAAAGAGAGCTTGCTCGAAACGGCCTTGACCCCCTCGGAGTGAGGCTTATTGAATCTATCCATCAACCCATAAACAAAACGAAACTTTCGTAAAGTGGGTAAGGTAGGTGAACCACTAAAGCCTTGCCTGAGATTGACGGAACAAAGCTAAGAAGTAGGCTTATATCAAGTAAATGATCTAAAGAAGTGCTTCTTAAAAGAAAGTTTTAGTCGTTATGTAGTCCTTACGCTTCTCACACTAAAAGAGAATGGGTCTTAGTGAATGTGCTTAGATAGTCATATAACAAATAAGATCATAATCATATATAGGTTCTCCATCCCTAGATTGGACGGTTTGATCCATCTTATTTTTGGTTCATTGCTTCTCTTCAAAATAGATCTTAAAAGTGACTACCATCGAATTAGGACCAGGCTTGGTGATGAATAACCTATATAAATTGTTAGTTATGCCCTTTAACACTCATAATATATTCATAAGATCGACGATCAAAGTACTTGAATCATTCATAGAGAATTGTTGGTAATCTACTTTGATGTTATTTTGATTTATTGAATGAAAAGTCATATTTTTGACATATTTGACATATTTTTGAAATCTTAGGAGTAAAAAAAAATTTACATCAACATGGCAAAATATTTCTTCCTACAAAATAAGTTATATTCACAGGGCTTGTCATTTTTACTAATAAACTCCAATTTTTCTCTACGTAAATAAACTCAACTATAGAGTGTCCAATATCAAAATTATTCAATGATGTTAGAAGTTTTCTATGAACTAACTATATGCTATAAGAGGATTATTGAAAACTTTAGCACAATCATGGCCCTAATCATAGACATGTTTAAAAGAACAAATATGTATGAATAATTAATGAAGCGAAATTCTTTCACCATATCATAGCCCTCATGATCTCTTCACATTCTCTATGTTTCCCGACTTTTCCATGCCCTTTGAAGTCTATTATGAGGCATTTGGGATCGACATAGGTAGAGTGCTCTATTAAGACAATCATTTCATTGCTTATTTAAAAAAAATGAAGTTGATACGTCATCACAAAATAATCTTGATTGAGCACAAATCTCGAGGGAAAATCAATCCGGAAACTTCAAAAATTAATTCCGGGAGCATATGAACTCTGATTTCAGCGAGCTTACAGTCAAACTGAGCGTCTCGGAAATACAAACCCAATGACACCAAGATCAACCCAATCCGAGCCCAAATGAGTCTGAATCAAAGGTTCGAAGCGCTGTTGGAAGGTTCAAACCGCAATTTGAGTTACCAAACGGTCTCCGATTTTGACAAGTTTATACTCGAATTGAGCGGCTCGACGAGACAAATCCAACGAACCCAAGATCATCAAATTCCGACATCATTAAGGCCATCAAATGTCCAACGAACGGCGCATGATCAAAAGATTTGATATCGACCGTCCATTCAAACCACTCCTTGTTCGCCCTTGATCTCACGCCTATTTACGGGCTATGCCACTCCAGAAAAACTATAAATAGAGCCCTCATTCTACACCAAGAGATTCAAGTGAAGAGAGAGAAGAAGAAGAGAAGGAGAAGGAGAAAGGGGAATAGGAGATTCCTCACCTCCTCGACCACCGCCGCCGGAGCTTTTCCTGCCGCCTGAAGACGCCGGAACTCTGCCGGATTTTCAGGGAACGCTAGGAATTCGCAGGACTTTGTGAATTTCGTGGAAGAAGCAAGTTATATTTGGATTATCCCGACTTGTGGGACGAAATCCGCCATTTGTAATCTACAAAAACACTAGTGGAAATTTGCAACTGGGCGAGGCCCCGTGGTTTTTCCCATTTTTGGGTTTTCCACGTAAAAACTCTCGGTGTTCACCCTCTTTTCTGTTTGTGTGTTAAACTTACGTGCAACGCTCGGACGCGAATTTACAAACTCTACCGCCGCGTATTTTCTGACACGCAACAGTTTGGCGCCGTCTGTGGGAAACACAATCCCACTACTTCGAGTACTGCTACGATGGTGAATAGGCGCAGCAGTCGTTTAGTTGGAGCTTCTCGCTCCAACTCTCATCAGTCCAGAAATCCGTCTATTAACCATAGACGACTAATGTCATCATCTTTTCACCCTGGGGGGCAGAATGCTGTCGGAGAAGGGACTTTGGGACATTCTTTAGAAGAAAGAATCCGGAAGATGGAAGAATCACAAAACGAGATCCTCCAACTCCTACGAGATGATCGACAGCCGACGTTGGAGGAGATCCTTCCCCCTCGGGATCCACCAAGGGTTGAAGATATTCAATTCGAGCGTCGACAAGAAGAAATTCGTCTTCCTCTACATACTCAATCACAACAGGAAGATGAACTTGCCGATACAGCGAGTTCAACACATCCTCGCATTTTTTCGGATCTCCCTGAAGGCTCTCCCCAACCACACATCGCGGGATTCCCTCACAATGTCCTGCGTCGCGAACTGCAAAAATTGGTACGGGAAGAGTTCCCCCGAGGAGATGTGAGGCATGCTCTCCGACAGAGGAATTTCCAGGAATCATCACCTCTAACGGAAGCCATTCTTCAGCACCCCATTCCAGTAGGATTCAAAGTGCCAAATGTTGAGTCCTACAACGGTACGACCGACCCATATGAGCATATCGACTACTACAGAACCATCATGCATATTCAACGAGCATCAGACGCACTCCTCTGCCAGGTCTTTCCCGCCACCCTTAAAGGACAGGCCCGAACATGGTTCTACTCGCTTCCATCTGGAACGATTCCCTCTTTTGTCAAATTGGCAAAAGTATTCGTCGAACAATTTGTGGCCAATCGAAGAATTGCTAAGGATTCTTCCCACCTCTCCGGGATTCGCCAAAATGAGGGAGAATCGTTGAAGGAGTATTTTCAACGATTTTCCACTGAAGCACGACAGATTCCAGGAGTAGACCCTGAATTACTCAAAGGGGTCTTTCTTGGAGGTCTTCGTCCTGGCCCCTTCTATTCGGCCCTTATGCGAGACACCGTTCATTCGTACGCTGACTTGATCCATCGCGTAGAGGCACAAATCTCTGCGGATGAAGCTATAAATGCTCATATGAAACAGTTTGAGCAAATCAACAGGAAGCGCAAAGGTGCACCTGGGATGGATAATTCTTTCTCACAGCAGAAAAAGCATGAGAAGAATAATCTACCTCATAGGTCTCCGTCACCACGACGAGGACCTCGCCAAGAAAAGGAGTACACCCCACTCAATACATCCCAAGCAAATGTATTAATGGCCATCCGGGATCAGGAGAACGTGAAATGGCCACACCCTTTGAAGCCCAACGTCGGAAACCAGGAGCAATATTGCCACTTCCACCGTAGCCGTGGGCACACTACTGAAGCATGTTGGCAGCTCAAGGAAGAAGTTGAGAGACTGATCCAACAAGGATATCTCCGACAATTCATCAAGAATACACCAATCCGAGATGAAGTTGGTCCGACTGGGGGGCAGAATCAACAACAAAAACAACCATTGAATAATGTTCAAATGGTTGGAGAGATTGAATGATCACGCACTTCGTGTATTTGTATTAACAAATATTACTTGTCTTGTTCTCACTTTTATGTTGAGTTGAGTGTCACTTTGATATCTCTAATATCTTCTTTCAAGTTGAATGTTGTCGTATTGTCACCGTGCGAAGATCTTGTGTGTTGAGTACTTTGTAATTTGTAAGTCGTACAAGGGAACTATTGTACTATGCTTACGTAATGCAGTAATAGAATGTTCATGTTGTTGTGATATGATTTTTCCTCTTATGAAAGATAAGAAAAAACTTCTCAAACTCTTTCTCCGTGATTCAAGGAATACACAATTCATATTGTATCTCAATCACCGGACGATCAATCCCAGGGGGATTTGATCCTGACCTCATCCACACAGGTTAAACGTCGTCGAACAGGGCTCCGACATACAACCTCGGATAGGTCTTACATCCTTGGTGGATTCTCTCGACCTCTTCCACACAGGTTAACGTCGTCGAGCAGGGCTCCGACATACAACCTCGGATAGGTCCTACATCCTTGGTGGATTCTCCTGACCTCATCCACACAGGTTAACGTCGTCAAGCAGGGCTCCGACATACAACCTCGGATAGGTCTTACATCCTTGGTGGATTCTCTCGATCTCTTCCATACAGGTTAATGTCATCGAACAAATGTTCTGACATACAACCTCGGATAGGACCTCTACTCGTCGTCGAACTTCTGCTCGTTAGCGGACTCCTACCCGACGTCGTACTTCTCCCTGTCGTCGGATTTCTGCCTGTCAGCGGACTTCTACCCGACAGCGGACTCCTACTCATCGTCAGACTCCTGCTCGTCGATGAATTCTCGTCGGTCTTCTACCCGTCGTTGAACTTCTACCCGACGTCGGACTTCTGATCGTCAGCATACTACTACTCGCCGTCGGTCTTCTACGCGACGAAGGACTTCTCCTTTTCGTCGGATTTCTGCTCGACAGCGGACTTCTGCTCGTCAGCGGACTCCTACTTTTCGTCGGATTTCTGCTCATCAGCGGACTCCTACTCGTCGTCGAACTTCTGCTCGTTAGCGGACTCCTACCCGACGTCGTACTTCTCCCTGTCGTCGGATTTCCGCATGTCAGCGGACTTCTGCTCGACAGCGGACTTCTGCTCGTCAGCGGACTCCTACTTTTAGTCGGATTTCTGCTCGTCAGCGGACTCCTACTCGTCGTCGAACTTCTGCTTGTTAGCGGACTCCTACCCGACGTCGTACTTCTCCCCGTCGTCGGATTTCCGCCTGTCAGCAGACTTCTGCTCGACAGCGGACTTCTGCTCGTCAGCGGACTCCTACTTTTCGTCGGATTTCTGCTCATCAGCGGACTCCTACTCGTCGTCGAACTTCTGCTCGTTAGCGGACTCCTACCCGACGTCGTACTTCTCCCTGTCGTCGGATTTCCGCATGTCAGCGGACTTCTGCTCGACAGCGGACTTCTGCTCGTCAGCGGATTCCTACTTTTAGTCGGATTTCTGCTCATCAGCGGACTCCTACTCGTCGTCGAACTTCTGCTCGTTAGCGGACTCTTACCCGACGTCGTACTTCTCCCTGTCGTCGGATTTCCGCATGTCAGCGGACTTCTGCTCGACAGCGGACTTCTGCTCGTCAGCGGACTCCTACTTTTCGTCGGATTTCTGCTCGTCAGCGGACTCCTACTCGTCGTCGAACTTCTGCTCGTCAGCGGACTCCTACTCGTCGTTGAACTTCTGCCCGAGGGCAGACTTCAACCCGATGTCGGACTTCTGCTCGTTAGCGGACTCCTACCCGACGTCGTACTTCTCCCTGTCGTCGGATTTCTGCCCGTCAGCAGACTTCCACCCGACTGCGGACTCCTACTCGTCATCAAACTCCTGCTCGTCGATGAATTCTCGTCGGTCTTCTACCCGACGTTGAACTTCTCCCTGTCGTCGGATTTTCGCATGTCAGCGGACTTCTGCTCGACAGCGGACTTCTGCTCGTCAGCGGACTCCTACTTTTCGTCGGATTTCTGCTCGTCAGCGGACTCCTACTCGTCGTCGAACTTCTGCTCGTCAGCGTACTCCTACTTTTAGTCAGATTTCTGCTCGTCAGCGGACTCCTACTCGTCGTCGAACTTCTGCTCGTTAGCGGACTCCTACCCGACGTCGTACTTCTCCCTGTCGTCGGATTTCCGCCTGTCAGCGGACTTCTGCTCGACAGCGGACTTCTGCTCGTCAGCGGACTCCTACTTTTCGTCGGATTTCTGCTCATCAGCGGACTCCTACTCGTCGTCGAACTTCTGCTCGTTAGCGGACTCCTACCCGACGTCGTACTTCTCCCTGTCGTCGGATTTCCGCATGTCAGCGGACTTCTGCTCGACAGCGGACTTCTGCTCGTCAGCGAACTCCTACTTTTCGTCGGATTTCTGCTCGTCAGCGGACTCCTACTCGTCGTCGAACTTCTACTCGTTAGCGGACTCCTACCCGACGTCGTACTTCTCCCTGTCGTCGAATTTCCGCCTGTCAGCGGACTTCTGCTCGACAGCGGACTCCTGCTCGTCAGCGGACTCCTACTCGTCGTTGAACTTCTGCCCGAGGGCAGACTTCAACCCGATGTCGGACTTCTGCTCGTTAGCGGACTCCTACCCGACGTCGTACTTCTCCCTGTCGTCGGATTTCTGCCCGTCAGCAGACTTCTACCCGACTGCGGACTCCTACTCGTCATCAGACTCCTGCTCGTCGACGAACTTTTGTCGGTCTTCTGCCCAAGGCCGTACTTCTACCCGACGTCGGACTTCTTATTGTCGTCGGACTTCTCCTCGTCGGCAGACTGCTACTCGCCATCGGCTTCTCGCTTGAATGCTATTTGCAACGCATTCTCGAACTCTCCCCTTTGGCTCCACACTCGATCGTTGACTACTAACGGGCTTCAACTCGATCGTCCATTGCCAGCAAACCTCCGCTTAGAGGGAGAGGAAGAAATCCCGTAACTTCTGCACCAGAGAGGGAGCACTAATTCGAGCTAGGGACATTTCCCACGCGCAAAACAGCGGTAGCCTCAATGTCAGAGAGCCAGAGGGAGAGGAAGAAATCCCGTAACTCCTGCACCAGAGAGGGAGCGCTAATTCGAGCTAGGGACATTTCCCACGCGCAAAACAGCGGTAGCCTCAATGTCAGAGAGCCAGAGGGAGGGGAAGAAATCCCGTAACTCCTGCACCAGAGAGGGAGCGCTAATTCGAGCAGGGGATATTTTCCACTCGCAAATAGCGGTAGCCTCAATGCCAGAGAGCCAGAGGGAGAGAGAGGAGAAGGTGCAAGTTTCCTAAAGATTTTGGAAGCCTATTTATAGGTTTTTGAGAAAGAAGAGGGCAGTTTTTAGCAATTTCGAATTTTCTTAATTTTTCTGAATTTTTTCAGAATTTTTTGGAATTTTTTCGGAATTTTTTGGACCCAAAAATAGCAAAAAATAGCTATTTTCGTGCATGTGGGACCCACAAGGTCGGTGGGCCGAACCTACGCGTCTTTTTCCTCAAAATCGCGTAGACAGCGCACTGATCCGCGTGATTTTTCATGCGGATCACGGCCAGCCAAAGGCTGGCCGCCGGCAGCAGCCGCAGCATTGCAGCGGAGCAGCCCAGCGAGCGGTCCAAGCGCCGGTTCAGGCGGACCGCGGACCGGTCTGGACGGACCACCGAGCGGCAGTCCCTCGCGCGGTCAAGCCGCGCCCCGCGAGGTTCCTCCCGCGCGGTTCCGCGGGAGCCGCCGCCGGCGAGTGGCGGCACGCGGCGGCCAGCCGGCCAGTCGGCCGTTCAGCCGCCTACACGTGTCCGGGCCCGATTTTCGGCCCGGACAGTCCGATTTGGACATTTTTGGGGTCCCCGGACACATTTTTCGACGTTTCGGACTCGAATACGACACTTTCGAAACCCAACGGGGCCTCTATGACGTAATTCGAGAAAGTTGTTAATTTTCGGAACACAATTTTTGGCGTGCTGGCTAATACAAATTTTCGAAACACATATTTTCAGCCTCCTAACGCTTCGACGTCCGAAAATAGGGGGGCAACTGATACGTCATCACAAAATAATCTTGATTGAGCACGAATCTCGAGGGAAAATCAATCCGGAAACTTCAAAAATTAATTCCGGGAGCATATGAACTCTGATTTCAGCGAGCTTACAGTCAAACTGAGCGTCTCGGAAATACAAACCCAATGACACCAAGATCAACCCAATCCGAGCCCAAATGAGTCCGAATCAAATGTTCGAAGCGCTGTTGGAAGGTTCAAACCGCAATTTGAGTTACCAAACGGTCTCCGATTTTGACAAGTTTATACTCGAATCGAGCGGCTCGACGAGACAAATCCAACGAGCCCAAGATCATCAAATTCCAACATCATTAAGGCCATCAAATGTCCAACGAACGGCGCATGATCAAAAGATTTGATATCGTCCGTCCATTCAAACCACTCCCTGTTCGCCCTTGATCTCACGCCTATTTACGGGCTATGCCACTCCAGAAAAACTATAAATAGAGCCCTCATTCTACACCAAGAGATTCAAGTGAAGAGAGAGAAGAAGAAGAGAAGGAGAAGGAGAAAGGGGAATAGGAGATTCCTCACCTCCTCGACCACCGCCGCCGGAGCTTTTCCTGCCGCCTGAAGACGCCGGAACTCTGCCGGATTTTCAGGGAACGCTAGGAATTCGCAGGACTTTGTGAATTTCGTGGAAGAAACAAGTTATATTTGGATTATCCCGACTTGTGGGACGAAATCCGTCATTTGTAATCTACAAAAACACTAGTGGAAATTTGCAACTGGGCGAGGCCCCGTGGTTTTTCCCATTTTTGGGTTTTCCACGTAAAAACTCTCGGTGTTCACCCTCTTTTCTGTTTGTGTGTTAAACTTACGTGCAACGCTCGGACGCGAATTTACAAACTCTACCGCCGCGTATTTTCTGACACGCAACAGAAGTAAAGCAATATTACTTTATTTATGATAGAGAATTTTTTACGATTATACGATCCTTTAAACACTAGAGTTACTATATGTGAATTTGTTTTACATTATGACTATCGTGCCCTTGAGTATATAAATACTAAAAAAACTTAAATATGTACATACAAAATGTTGGTATTTTCTCAAGTCTTTTTTTTTTTTTTCATTTGGAAACACAAATTTAATCTGAAGAATAATTCAATTGATTTCTTATTGAGTCACTTTAGTGATCTCCTATTTAAAAAGAAATCCCTGACATTTCAAGAATAAAATTATTATCCATGTTTTTTATCTCCTTTATTATGACCATAAGAATAAATCTTTTACTTTAACTGGTCTCTTTCTTGTTCTTAATGTCTATCTTTATATAAAAAAAAGTTGTGTACCTGTATAATCTCTTCTAGATTTCTCAATGAGTTTAATTCTAAGAGTATTGTCATGCACCAAGATCTAAATAAGAATTTTTCTTATTTTTATTTAACTCATCATCAATAAGTAGACACAAAGCCAACTAAAACATGCAATTATGATAAATATGAACTTATATAACATCATCATTTATCAAACCATACAATAATGTAGTATAAATTTTTATCTCACATCAATCCTCAAACATAAATAATTGGATTGACAAACTAACATACTATAAACATAAATATACCTATAATTTGGGCATTAACCTTATCAACCCCTTTCTCTATTTAACTAGGGATTTACCTTTCCCTAAAATGGCATGTAAATATGTAGGGTGAGCAAACCACTTGTTCATTAGGCTATACGAAACCCACTAAAGAATTCAATATTCTTTTTTTTTTTAGGAAATGCAAAAATTGCATTAAAATGAAAGAAAAAACAACCTAATACAAACTAGGAAATATAAACTAAAAGATCCTTATTCAAGAGACAAAGGATCCTTATTAAGAGCATTTTTGTTTAAATTAAACTTATTATTTTTGAAATGAAACCTACTGTTTCCTATTTTGAAACTGTTGAGATGCAAGGGATACCAAAGTTTTAAACAACCCAAGGGTTGGTTAGTATCCCAATTCCCATCCGGTTAAAAAATAGGACCTAGTATCGGTCACATAAGCAAAAATAATAAGTTTAAAAAACAAAAAAGCTAAAAGAAAAAGAAAGCTATAAAAGAAAAACAAAAGGAAATTACAAATAATCCAGGACAATCGTAAAACACCTAAGACTAGGTATTTTAGATGTCTTCTCCAACTTCCCGTGATGTAGTACAAAGAATTCAATATTCATTAGTATAATTTATTGTATAAGAACTAACCATGAAGTTTTACATCTCAATTAAAGTCACATAAAAATTATATAATATTTTATTACTAACATGACTAATGCAAAACACTTAATGGATACTACTACATATCAACTTGGGGTGGATGTGAGTCATCTCAGCTTGGATTCGACTCGATAAATGGTTTGTAGGCCATGCTCGATGAACCTAACAAGGTAAGCTTGAGTCAGCTTTAACTCAACTTATTAGCTCCTGAGCTGTCTTTTATAAAAAATATTAATATATAATACATTTGAATTATGCTAGTTTTTAGAATTTATGTGCAAAGTTGTTAAAAATATTTAAAAATAATATTTTTCTTTCTTATAGTTAGTGCTTTATCATTATTTGACTTCCATTCTCATTATTTTTATAATTTTATTTAAATAATTTTTTTAATCTTAATCATTTTATCTCTTTCATTATAGGGCTATTTGGTTAGCTAAAAAAGGAACATTTTTTATAGCTAAAAAAGTAATGTAGTTTTTAGTTTAATTCATTCCTAGGGTTTGGGTTATCTTAGGTTCACCCCATGGATTAGTTGAAATGGGTTGGGATAGGACATTCTGAATACATTGATAAGAAAAATATAAGTTTTAATTGGGTAATTTAGTTTGTACCCTATTTTAAGTATTTCTATGAAAATGATGATTTTCTTGACATTAATAAAATAAAATAAAAGTTTTTAAATGATGATATAAATATTCCCATGAATGATTTTATGAATTGTTGCAGATAAATATGTGTACAATTTCTACCCCGCACATATAAAATAAAATAAAATTTGGATCATGGTTGATCCATTAGTTAGCCAAAAGAAGTCAAGGCATGTGACACACCTAGCATAGTTCTTAGTTTGATCCATTCCTAAGGTTTGGTTTATCTTAGGTTCACCCTGTGGGTAAGTTGAAATGGGTTGGGCTAGTTTGGATAGTAAGCTAAGGTCCTTAGGAAGTGAATGGCCAAACTTTATTAAGTATAGACTAGTTTGCTTGGATTTGACCTATAGTAACATAAGGTAGGTTATTTAGGGGTAATTTTATAATTTTGGTCAACCATGGCCAAATGATCTTGACCATGGATTCATCAAGATCATAAGTGATCTTAATATAAATTAGAGTCATTTGGATCCAAAGCCAAAACCAATGTTTTGGGTTTGGTTTATGATAGGACTTTTTAAGTGTATTTTTATAATGTTTTCAATTTGGTTATGATAGGTATTTTAAGGGTATTTTGATAATTTTTTTAGCATGGTCAAACATTGGTTAAGCATGAACCCAGATGGCCAAAGAATATATTAGGATCATTTGGGCTCCACGCTAAGTTTACTTGGCTAGTTCTAGATGCTTGATTTAGTTTAGGTTTAGTTTATAGTTTAGGGTTAATTTTAGGTTAAACATGGTCAAAGATGTTTGACCATGGATTAACCATGATTCAAAATATTTTTAACATAAGTTAAGACAATTTAAATTTAAAATTTTAAGCTAAATGGATTATAATAGGTTTTTTAGGTTCAAGTTTGACTAAAAATTGACCTTAATCAAACTCCCTTTGACCAAAGACTCCTTGTTCCATGGGGTGTCTCAAAGGCCTCTAGTGTCTCCAAGGGCTGATCTCAAGAATAAGGGTGTTTGTTTATTTTTGGGTGTTTTTGTAATATTATGATCTGCTCCAGGATCGTCCAGGACGATCTGGGATCGTTCTGGGATGATTAGGTGAGAAAGAGCTCCAGAAGTTGCCCAGAAGTGTTCCAGGTGATTTCCTGTAGGCATCGTCCAGGCCGATCGAGGACATCGGCCAGGCCGATTGCACTGTTCACAAGCATCGGCCGGATCATCGCCCTGTGAGCTGACCAGGACGATCAAATTGGTCTGATCGTCCAGGACGATCTGGCGATCGGCCAGGCCGATCTGAAGATGATTTAAGGGAAATCAGTCTTTTTGAGGAGAGAGAAATTTTATAAAAAAAAATATCTGATTTTCGGATCCGAGAAAAGAGAAAAAAGAAGAAAAAAGGAAAAGTTGATTTCGGGAAGTCGCGGAGCCGTTTTCGTTCGAAGAGACTGTTGAGGAAATTGTTGTGCACGAGGTAAGGCACATTCCACCTTTCTCAATTTTCAGAACCGTCGTGTTTGGCGGTATTATCTGTCCGGAATTGATTTTGTTCGTGATTTTCGTCCGTATCTTTTGATTGGTTCAGTTTTTACCGCGTAAGTTTCTGTATATCGTTGACGTGCCGAGTGTGCACATTTTGGTTATTTTCTGAAGATTTTTGTCCGGGTATTTTTGATTCGACTGTGTTTTTAGTCGACTGAATTTTTCTGTGAACTTGGAAATTTTCTGTGCAATAGAATAAATGTTCTGAAATGTTGATATCTATATTATGTGCAAATTTAGTGAATTTTGATTTTCAGGAAAATTGTGTAAATTCTGTATACTGCCGTTGTGCTGCCCGATTTTTGGGTAATTTCTGATTTGTCCGAAATTCTTCTGATTTGATATGCTATCTGTATATGCTATAAAAAGGGAGTTATAAGGGGCCTGGATCCTATGAGATTCAGTTAGTGTCTGGGAATTCTGAAATGAGCTCAATCTGAAATCTGATATCTGTTCTGTTCCGGATCCGAGGAAATCTGTTTAGGTGCTATAAGCACTATTTATGTATTCTGGTGTCGTGAGCACATTTAGCTATTAATTACTCAGCTATTATTCTGGTGCCGTGAGCACAAGGGGAGGTATAAGGGACCTGGATCCTATGAGATTCAGTTAGTGTCAGGGAATTTAGCTATTAATTAAATATCTGATATCTGATCTGATATGATTCTGATACGATTTTGTTCTGTTCCGATATGATCTGTACGATTCTGAATCTGTTGATCTGATATGTCTGATCAGTTCTATTTCTGATTTGATACGACTTCTTTTTCCGTACAGTTCTGTTTGATTTGATATATGTCCGATTCCGTTCTGATTTCTGTACGGATTTGTCTGATGTGTTGGTTTTGAGATTCTGAGGATTTTGATTGGAGGTTTGTTGCTTTGCTGAGCTGTTGAGCTCACCCTTGCTTTCTGGTGGTTTTCAGGTTCTGGGAAATGGAAGGAAGTCCAGGATTAGTTCAGAGTCTGATCAGTTTAGGTACTATTTTGTACCTTTTGATTTTTGTACAGTCATGGCTTTTTTTGTTCTGTCTTTCTTTCTGTCTAAAAGCCATGTACTGTATTTGTAGATGATTGTTTTGAGGAAAAGAAAAGATAGATGTTTTGTTCCGCTGCATTAGATGTTTTTAGTAGCTCTGTGTTTGTCTGTTTTATTTAAAATGTTTGGAAGATTCAGTTCCGAACCAAATTCCAAAGCTAGATCCTGGTTAGCTTCTCCGTCGCGGCCCGGTGCGAACGGGATTCGTCTCGTCTCGGATTGGGTCGTGACAAGCTTTTTTGGTATCAGAGCAATGGTTTTGGAATTTGAGATTGTGTGAAAATAGAGCTATAGGAAGTGATCAGTGAGTCTGTCTGGGGGTAGTTTTGGTTTGTTCGGCTTTTTATTGTGTTGTTTTTGTGATAGTTTTCCAGATTTTCTGGATTTTTCTGTATGGATCAGCCAGACCCAGACATGACAGACGGGCAGAGTTCTAGTCAGGCAGCACCAGTGGGGAGTACAGCCCCAGTGGTCGGTGCTGACACACTGTCACAGTTTGCTACACTTGTTGCTCAGATGATGAGCGAGACTCAGAGCAGAGCTTCGACTGTTCGATCTGATGATCTTGACAGACATTTGCAGTTGTTTCTGAGGTTGAAACCTCCGAGATTCGATGGCGCTGTTGAGCCCAGAGCAGCCGAGGAGTGGCTGAGGAGATTGGAGAAGACCTTTGACGGGATGCAGTGTCCGTCAGATAGGAAGGTTCCGTTAGCGGTGTTTCTGTTGGACGGAGAGGCTGAGCACTGGTGGGAAGGCCAGCAGGCAGCCAGATTTCAGGGCAGACTGAACTCTTTGATTACTTGGGAAGAGTTCACTGAGGTATTCCGAGATTGGTTTGTTCCTCCTTCTGCACGACAGCAGATGCAGGAGACTTTTCTGAGGCTTATTCAGGGGAGCAAGACGGTGATGCAGTATGAGGCTGGGTTTACTGCATTAGCCAGGTACGCTCCGCAGCTGGTTAGCACTTCTGCTGAGAGGTGTTACAGATTTCTGAGAGGATTGCGAGATACCTTGAGGCAGCCCCTGATACCGTTCCGGATAACTGATTTCTCTGAGCTTGTGGAGCGAGCTCGACTGATAGAGAATGACTTGATGGCTACTCAGTAGCGGTGGACTGCGAGTAGGAAGAGATTTGGAGGTGAGGCTTCTGGCAGTGGTTCCTCTGGAAAGAGGAGATTCGTTTCTGGTTCTGGATCTGGAGATTCCTTGAGGAGTGGAGGGTCGTCTGGTACTGCTACCAGTACGACGAGTTCTGGATCAGTCAGTACGGCACCTGTGTGCCAGAACTGTGGACGACGACACTTTGGCCAGTGCTATAGGATGGCTGGTCTGTGCTTTCGATGTGGTCAGTCAGGACATCGGATTGCAGAGTGTCCATAGATGGGATTTGATCAGCGTTCTGAGTTTCGATCTGAGGGCTTTGTCAGACCTGCCGGTTCAGCAGCAGGGAGACCAAGGACTGTTCCTCCACGCACTGAGGGTTTTGCTGGTAGAGGTGGTGGTTCTAGTTCTGGACCACGGAGACCACCTACGATTCAGAGGGAGCAGAGTAGTTCTGTTGCTTCAGCTCCTGTTCCAGTTCAGCCCCGAGTCTACAGCTTGAGTCAGCAGGAGGCTCGAGATGCTCCCGATGTTGTGACAGGTACGATTTACATTTCTGATCAGCCCTGTCGTGTTTTGTTTGACTCTGGAGCGAGTCATTCTTTTCTGTCCGAGCACTGTTTTGAGATTTTGCGTTTGGACTCATTTTTGCTTCTGATTTCTTTGTCTGTGATTTTACCGGCTGGGAATCCTTTGATTGCTCGACAGTTTTATTTGTGTGAGATTGAGATTTCTGGCAAGAAGTGGAAATCAAATTTGATTCGGTTGCCGATTTTATCGTATGATGTGATTCTGGGAATGGATTGGCTGAGTCAGTATGAGGCCCAGATAGACTGTCTGAAGAAGCAAGTGAGTTTGCTTATGGCTGGAGAGAGAGTTGTATTTCAGGGATTACGAGGTGTCCTCTCCAGTCTGGTTTCTGTATTGGAAGTGAGCAAGATGTGGAAGAAGGGATGCCCAGTGTTTTTGGCTTCGGTGCGGGATCTGAACCTAGAGGTTGGTTCTATTTCTGAGATCCCTGTGGTACGGGAGTTTGTTGATGTTTTTCCTGAGGAGTTGGTTGGGTTACCTCCGGATAGAGATGTGGAGTTCTTTATCAATATTTTTCCGGGTACCGCTCCTATATCGAAAGCTCCGTACAGGATGACACCGAAAGAACTTTATGAGTTGCAAGTTCAGCTTCAGAAGTTGGTTGACAGAGGTTTTGTACGTCCTAGTGTTTCACTCTGGGGAGCACCTGTTTTGTTTGTGAAGAAGAAGGACGGTACACTCCGTATGTGTATTGATTATAGAGATTTGAACAAGGTTACGATCAAGAACAAGTATCCTTTGCCTCGGATTGACAACTTGTTTGATCAGCTTTCCGGATCTTCAGTATTTTCAAAGATTGATTTGAGATCCGGATATTATCAGGTGAAGGTGAAGGAAGCTGATGTGGTGAAGACAGCTTTCAGTACTCGGTACGGGCACTATGAGTTTTTGGTTATGCCTTTTGGGGTAACCAATGCTCCTGCGATTTTCATGGATTTGATGAACCGAGTATTCAGGGAGTATTTGGATCAGTTCGTGATCGTCTTCATCGATGATATTCTGGTATATTCTGCATCTAAGGATGATCATGCCAGACATTTGAGGATTGCGTTGGAGACTTTGATGAGACATCAGCTGTATGCCAAGTTCTCCAAGTGTGAATTCTGATTAAAGAGCATTTCATTTCTGGGGCATGTGATTAGCGGAGAAGGCATTTCTGTAGATCCCCAGAAGATTCAGGCAGTTGCTCATTGGCCAAGGCCGACTACGGTATTTGAGGTACGTATTTTCTTGGGCATGGCTGGGTATTACAGGAAATTTGTGAAAGGATTTTCACAGATTTCGACGCCTCTGACGAGACTGACTCAGAAGTCAGTACCTTTTGTTTGGACACCGGAGTGTGAGACGAGTTTTCAGAGATTGAAGGATTGTCTGACTTCAGCTCCGGTACTAGCACTTCCGTCAGGTACGGAAGGATTTCAAGTGTTCAGTGATGCTTCACTGAAAGGACTGGGTTGTGTCCTGATGCAGCATGGTCAGGTAATTGCTTATGCATCTAGACAGTTAAAGCCACATGAGAAGAATTACCCGACACATGATTTGGAGTTAGCTGCGGTGGTATTTGCTTTGAAGATTTAGCGTCATTACCTGTATGGCGTCAGATGTGAGATCTTTACTGATCATAAGAGTCTGAAGTACATTTTTACTCATAAGGATCTGAATTTGAGGCAGAGAAGATGGCTCGAGTTGATCAAGGACTATGATTTGACTATTCAGTATCAGCCTGGTAAGGCAAATGTGGTAGCAGATGCTTTGAGCAGGAAGTCTTCTGGATTATCAGGTATTCAGCTTACTTTTGATGATTTCATGATTCGTGATTTGTAACGATTGCGGTTGGAGGTGATTCCCTCCAGTGGTTTGGAGTTGGCTCAGATGAATATTCAGTCATCTTTGGAGACAAGGATTCAGGAAGCCCAGAAGTCATATTCTGATTATTCGAAGTTGATCTCTCAGATTGGATCTGGTAAGACTCCTGAACTTCGAATTTTTGATTATGGTGCTATTTTCTATAAGAACAGGTTGTGGGTACCTGTGTTTGGAGATTTGAGGCAGGAGATTCTGTACGAATCTCATCATTCAGGCTACACTGTACATCCAGGCAGTGGTAAGATGTACGCTGATATGAAACTTTTGTTCTGGTGGACTGAAATGAAAAAGGACGTAGTTGAGTTTGTGTCAAGATGCGAAGCCTGTCAGTTGGTGAAGGCAGAGCATCAGCGACCAGGTGGACTATTGCAGTCGTTGCCTATCCCTGAGTGGAAATGGGAAGAGGTAACGATGGACTTTGCGATGGGTTTTCCTCGATCTAGACAAGGGCATGACGCTATTTGGGTGGTTGTAGATCGATTGACAAAATCCGCTCATTTTCTTCCGATTAGACAGACGGATTCAGTTGATCGCTTGGCACAGATTTATGTGAAGGAGATAGTCAGATTGCACGGTGTGCCTCGCGTGATTGTTTCTGATCGAGATGGACGTTTTACTTCCAGACTTTGGAAAGGCATTCAGCAAGGCTTGGGTACGAAACTGCATTTCAGTACAGCCTTTCATCCTCAGACGGATGGACAGTCTGAGAGGACTATTCAAGTGCTAGAAGTCCTGTTGAGACTTTGTGTTCTGGACTTTGGCGGAAGCTGGGAAGATCACATTTCTTTGATTGAGTTTGCATATAACAACAGTTTTCAGTCCAGTATCGGTATGGCACCGTACGAGGCTCTGTATGGCAGGAAGTGCCGTACTCCTTTGACTCTGACGGAGGTTGGAGATAGACAGGCTTTGGGGGACACTTTTGCTGATGAAACTGCTCAGAAGATCAGTTTGATAAGAGAGAGATTGAAAGCTGCTCAAGATCGACAGCAGAAGTATTATAATCAGAAGCACATGTTTGTTGAGTTTCAAGTTGGTGACTTTGTGTATGTCAAAGTCAGCCCGATGAAGGGTGTGAGCAGATTTGGTCAGGTGAGCAAGCTTAGTCCGAGATATATTGGACCTTTTGAAATTTTGGAAAGGATTGGAAAAGCTGCTTACAGATTATTGCTTTCTGATTCTATGCCTGATGTGCATAATGTGTTTCACGTGTCCACTCTGAGGAAGTGGGTATCCGACTCTGGGAAGAAGGTATCTGCTGATGAGGTTGAGATTCAGGAGAATCTGGCGTACAAAGAAGAACCAGAGTTGATTTTGGCGTATGACGTCCGAAAGTTAAGAAATAAACAGATTCCGATGGTTAAAGTCCAGTGGAAGCACCGGACTGCACGGGAAGCGACTTGGGAGAAGGAGTCTGACATGAGATAGTCGTACCCGTACTTGTTTTGACTGAGTTTGGATTGGATAATGTCGAGGACGACATTTTTCTGAGTTGGGGAGATTGTAATATTACGATCTGCTCCAGGATCGTCCAGGACGATCTGGGATCGTCCTGGGACGATTAGGTAAGAAAGAGCTCCAGAAGTTGCCCAGAAGTGTTCCAGGTGATTTCCTGTAGGCATCGTCCAGGCCGATCGAGGACATCGGCCAGGCCGATTGCACTGTTCACAAGCATCGGCTGGATCATCGCCCTGTGAGCTGACCAGAACGATCAAATTGGTCTGATCGTCCAGGACGATCTGGCGATCGGCTAGGCCGATCTGAAGATGATTTAAGGGAAATTAGTCTTTTTGAGGAGAGAGAAATTTTATAAAAAAAATATCTGATTTTTGGATCCGAGAAAAGAGAAAAAAGAAGAAAAAAGGAAAAGTTGATTTCGGGAAGTCGCGGAGCCGTTTTCGTTCGAAGAGACTGTTGAGGAAATTGCTGTGCACGAGGTAAGGCACATTCCACCTTTCTCAATTTTCAGAACCGTCGTGTTTGGCGGTATTATCTGTCCGGAATTGATTTTGTTCATGATTTTCGTCCGTATCTTTTGATTGGTTCAGTTTTTACCGCGTAAGTTTCTTTATATCGTTGACGTGCCGAGTGTGCACATTTTGGTTATTTTCTGAAGATTTTTGTCCGGGTATTTTTGATTCGACTGTGTTTTTAGTCGACTGAATTTTTCTGTGAACTTGGAAATTTTCTGTGCAATAGAATAAATGTTCTGAAATGTTGATATCTATATTCTGTGCAAATTTGGTGAATTTTGATTTTCAGGAAAGTTGTGTAAATTCTGTATACTGCCGCTGTGCTGCCCGATTTTTGGGTAATTTCTGATTTGTCCGAAATTCTTCTGATTTGATATGCTATCTGTATATGCTATAAAAAGGGAGTTATAAGGTGCCTGGATCCTATGAGATTCAGTTAGTGTCTGGGAATTCTGAAATGAGCTCAATCTGAAATCTGATATTTGTTCTGTTCCGGATCCGAGGAAATCTGTTTAAGTGCTATAAGCACTATTTATGTATTCTGGTGCCGTGAGCACATTTAGCTATTAATTACTCAGCTATTATTCTGGTGCCGTGAGTACAAAGGGAGGTATAAGGGGCCTGGATTCTATGAGATTCAGTCAGTGTCAGAGAATTTAGCTATTAATTAAATATCTGATATCTGATCTGATATGATTCTGATACGATTTTGTTCTGTTCCGATATGATCTGTACGATTCTGATTCTGTTGATCTGATATGTCTGATCAGTTCTGTTTCTGATTTGATACGACTTCTTTTTCCGTACAGTTCTGTTTGATTTGATATCTGTCCGATTCCGTTCTGATTTCTGTACGGATTTGTCTGATGTGTTGGTTTTGAGATTCTAAGGATTTTGATTGGAGGTTTGTTGCTTTGCAGAGCTGTTGAGCTCACCCTTGCTTTCTGGTGGTTTTCAGGTTCTGGGAAAGGGAAGGAAGTCCAGGATTAGTTCAGAGTCTGATCAGTTTAGGTATTGTTTTATACCTTTTGATTTTTGTACAGTCATGGCTTTTTCTGTTCTGTCTTTCTTTCTGTCTAAAAGCCATGTACTGTATTTGTAGATGATTGTTTTGAGGAAAAGAAAAGATAGATGTTTTGTTCCGCTGCATTAGATGTTTTTAGTAGCTCTGTGTTTGTCTGTTTTATTTAAAATGTTTGGAAGATTCAGTTCCGAACCAAATTCCAAAGCTAGATCCTGGTTAGCTTCTCCGTCGCGGCCCGGTGCGAACGGGATTCGTCTCGTCTCGGATTGGGTCGTGACAGTTTTAGAGTTTGACTTATGGTTGACTTGATTAGGTCCATTTCATATCAATGGTTGCTAGAGAGTGTCCTAGAGTCTTTAAAAGATTTCTTTGTTAATTTAGTATTGATTGGGCCATAAGGGGTCTAGTCAAGCCCATTGGGCCCACTTGGAGGTTCATTTGAGTTTCTAATATTGGAATGAATTTAACCTTGCACAATTTTGATTTGTGAAGGGTTAAAGTATTTCTAAATGGGTTTAAAGGTTCAAGGGTTGTCTTGTAAGGGTCCTGATACCCCTTTAAGGAAAACTAAAGTTTCCTTAGCCTAAGGGTTCCATTGTTCACATAGGGAGAAGTATCCTAAGATTTTGGATTTTTTAGGGCTACCCAAAGCTAAGCACTTGGTAATCCCCTTAAGAAGGTCCTATACGGAAGACCCTGTATTAGGGAAGGAAATCTAAGTGCTAAGTCTAAGCATTAAGAGAATGAAGTCAACTTCATTAATAAATGTGCTTATTTTTCCAATGAATTTCATCTAAATTTATGATGGAATTCCGATATATTTTCCTCTAAAGTGGGACTTTTATTGACATTTTTTTGTTATGACATCCATTAGTAATATATTTATCAATAGATTTTCCTAGCTTAATAATTTAATTTTTTTATTAGTTATAGCTATCTTTCTTATAGTGAAAGAGCAATCCTTAAGGCCCTTCACCTGCTAGGTTATGATGTCCTTGATTAAGGCATTAATTACTAAATTGATGAATATTTGAATGAAATGCTTCATTATCGTTGGTGTTACGCTTGTTAGCCATTTTACGAGTATTTTTATAATGATGAGATGGTTTCCCCACATACGATGTTGAACTATTTCATATTAGAACAATTATGATGGAGTAAGGATTTTATGCTTTAATGTTGCACAAAAATTAATAGACAAGCCCCATATCACAACCTAACCCATCATAGCCTATATATCAAACTAGTCGCATCAACAATTTAATTCCCAAGATCTATTTGGGAGGAATTTTTTAATTTTTTATTTAATAGTATAACACAAAGCCACAAAAATATCAAATTAATAATATATAAAACAATTCTGAAACATTTCATTCATATTCAAAAAAAAAACTTTACAGAAAATATTTTTATGTATACAATAATCATGGTATAGAATTACAATATATTTTCTCCAAATATACACAATAATTGCCAAAATAATTCATTAAATAGAAGCATACCTAATCAAAAGAAGACTAAAACCTCTATCTACTCAACTTGCTTGTCTCCTCTCCTTAGTATAAAAATACATATTAGCAGGTATAAGTAAATCAAAGCTTAGTAGGCTACGTTAAGCCTACTAAAATTCTTAATAATAAAAAAATGGAAATATAAGTATATTATAGTCAGTATAGAAACTTTTGACAGAGTAATAGAAGATTCAAAATAATATCAACATAACAAATCTATTAAGTAATTGTGGTAATACAAAATGACAGATAAAATAATTTAACACATCATATCAAATATAATTCTAATCACATCAAATCAAAGCACTCCCTTATACCTCAAAGCATTTCATAGATAACAGAATAGATATGAAGAGGCTTTTATGACACCCTATGCATAGTACATTAGAAATAGGCTTTATAACTCCCAATGCATGACACATCAATATTTTGCTCTTATAACTCCCTAAACATAACACCATTTCCCCCGTTCAAAACTCAGGCCTTTATATATCCACTTTGATGCATATAATCAATAATAATTTATAGTATTTCCTTACATAGATTCAATCACATAATTTTAAGAGCATCTCACTTTCAATAGAGATAAACAAAATCAGACATATAGCAAAATTATAGAGAATTGCACATTTATAATAGTGCAGCTAGAATTTCAATGGTAAATTTATGCACATACACTTTAATAGTTGTCAATCATAAACTTACTCACAAACAATATTCATAAAAATATTTTAGAGCTTTTATCCTTCTATAACAAATATTAGTAGAACCTAGACACACATCCAAAATATTCAAAACTCCATAGAATTAGAAATGCCTAATGAAAATTTAGAAGAAATATGTCAAAACGTGCAAAATAATAAGAGCAACATCATACCAAATTAGACAGTGAAAATTTCCTAGATATCAGAATACATTCATTTTAGTGTCGTTAAAAAATCAGCAATTTATAAAATTTCATATTTTTGAAAATAGATATAGGGTAAATGTAACTTTTTTTATTCAAACAACTTTCCCAATTGGCCCGTTGGAAGAAAATAGCCTAGAGACCTTTGAAATGGACTTTTTCACACTAGAAATGTTTCTCCTCTCTCCAAATGGTGAATCCAACAATGGAAAATAATTGGAAATGATAAGTTTCAGTGGATTTTGATATTTATAAAAGTTCTAGCTACAACATCACGATGATCCTCAACATTGATTGTCAGGTAGAGCTCTTGTTTTTTTTTTTTCATTTGTATGCCTTCTTCATATGAAGAATAGATGTTTATTTATAAGTTTTAGAACTCACTGCTTCATAATTATAGCCAAAATCCTTAAATACTCTATCAAATATTGTAGAATGATTCCCTTAACCATGAACTATTCATTAAGCATTTAAATGTTATATTGGCATCATAATTAGGTTATCTTATTATGGTTGGATTCATCTTATTGAGGCACATATTTTGACTATAAGAACTTATGATTTAGAGGTAATTTGGTCCTTTAAACAATATAACAAAGTTTTTAACTATACTTTTAGTGATTGATTTAAGCTTATTTAGACTCAAATCAAAGTAGTTTTAGTATTGTTATGTTAATATCCATGAAACATTTATTTATACTATAGATTTGCTAAAATCATAGATTGAATGATCGTAAATTTAATTCCAAAATTTTTTTAATTTCAATATTGCATCAAGATTTTGATAGGAAGTACTTGAATATTTCAAGTAAAACTTAACACTATTGGTAAAGACAGCAAAAACAATCCATAACTCCAATGGAAAACAACAAAAATAGTAATTTTATTGGAAAATCTGAGAAAGAAACACTTGAAATTCACTAGTAGAAGAAGAAAAATAGCAAGATACAATAGATCCTCTATTAGACAGGAGGATCTATCTCTCCCAATTCTCTAGACACCGCTAGAGCCCAAATAAAACCTAAACCTAAGAGATCCCAAATTCAGCCCAAATTCAAGATGCCCTAAATATACTATTTAATGCATACAAATAAAAAAGAAATATGTAAACAATCCCTACATTCAAATTTCCCTCATAACTCTCAGAGAAATCCTTCCAAATTAATTCTATGAAGATCGAGCAGTCGGCTCCTCCGTACAAGAGCCTTAGACTATCATCGAACTTCGCGTAAGTCTGTCATGTTGGACCGATCTAACAATACTCCCCTCCCAAAGATCCACCTTATCTGCGGGATGGAAAGATGACACCCTCCTCCATTCCTTCTTCATCACAAATGGTAAGAACATGAAGAGTTCAGTCTTTATACCTGTGCCCCGGCATATATCTCTCATCACATCTAAAATAGATTCCCTTCACCCTCTTCTCCTATAATTCTATTTCTGCAAACCTCTTGAAGTTGCCCTTAGGTCTTCCTCCTATAGTCTTTTCCTTTGAAGTCCCCCGAATAGTATATAGTGTTCGCTCCTTGGATTTTAATAAGGTGGTGGTCATCCTGTACGTGCCTCCTAAGCTCGTGTCTCATATATCTCTCTCGAGGTACCTCTGATCTTCTACTAATTGAGCTAGCTCAGTAGCCTCTACCAAGTCCCAAGGCCTCATTACTCTAACTGCTGTCCAAATCTCTGGTGTCAATCCCTTCATGAATTTTTCCTTTACACTTTCTTAGAAAGCCAGTCCAATCAGCTAGCAAGATACTCAAACCTCTCTCGGTACTCTATCACTTAACCATCCTGAGTCAAGGTGAAGAATTGCTTGTAGAAGTATCATACCCTACCAGTTCAGAATTGTTCTATCAAATAATCCTTAAACTCCCTCCAACTCCGTATGGGTCGTCCCATGTCCCTCCATTGGTACCAAGCCAAAGCTTTCCCTTCCAAACATAGGCATGATGTCATCAATCTCTCCTCTTATGTCAACCCCTTGACAACAAAGTATCTTTCAATCTTTTAGATCCACCCATGCGCATCCACCCCCTCAAAGATTGGCATCTTCAATTTTCTCACCCTCGAATTGCCTCTGTTCCCTCTATTCCCACCATAATTTCCTATTCCCCAAGGGGGTGGTTCCCCCAAGTGTCCCAATCATTCCTTCTACGTTCATACCCAAATCTTTCATCAAAATACCACATTCTCCTCTCAAATTTAGCACCCCTTAGATCATAACAGACTCTTCCCCTTTCAAATTTAGCCCCCTTTAATCATAGTTACCCATTTCCCTTTCCAATCTCGCCCCTCTCCTCTCCAAATCAGCACATCTTCATTCTTATCCTACGTCCTCATGCCTCTCCTCATACCCTTTGCCTAGCTCCTCACTAAGAATAGGCTTTAGGACATGTATTTTATCTTCTCCCTTTCTAGTATCCACCTCCTAATTTTCCCTTTGCCTAATTAGCATAGGGATTTTCCCATCTCTCTGGTTTTTGGTGCCTTCCCTCACCTCTGATGGTGATATTTTGGTTTGACCATCGAGCACTTTCTTCAACATCTCCTCCAAGATGAAAAATTTTGAATCGAACTTATCATGGATGGCTAAAACATCCTTATTTTAAATCTGAAACTTGAGTTTGGAGATCTAAAATTTCATATTTCATTTGTCCAATCTCCACTTCGATGCGTTCCTCCAACACATCTATTTTCTTGGCCTCCATTGATGCCCAAATTTTTGTAGAAATAAAAATCCGACCTTTGACCTTCAAAAATAGTCATTTTCTTCTTTGAAATCCCAAGAGCATCCATTGAAATTCACCAAAATAATGCACAAAAGGTCCCAAAAATAGCTCTAATATCAATTTGATAGGAAGTACTTGGATATTTAAAGTAAAACCTAACACTGTTGGTAAAAATAGCACAAACAATCCATAACCCCAATGGAAAACAATAAAATAGTAATTTTATTGGAAAATCTGAGAAAAATACTTGAAATTCTCTAGCAGAAGAAGAAAAACAACAATATATAATTGATCCTCTATTCGAGAGGAGGATCTATGTCTCCCAAATCTCTAGACACCGTTAGAGCTCAAAAGAAACCTAAATCTAAGAGATCCCAAATTTAGGCCAAATTCAAGTTGCCCTAACCCTAGGAAAATAAACTATATAATGCATACAAATTAAAAGAAAATATGTAAACATTCCCTACATTCAAATTTTCCTCCTAACTCCCAAAGAAATCCTTCCAAATTCTTTCTATGAAGACCAATGTTTTGAAAACCGGATCGGACCGGCCGATTCAACCGGTTCAACCATGAACCGGTCTGGTGGCCGGTCCAACCAAGCTCCAAAACCGGCTCTGCATCGAACCGGATCAAACCGGATTGAACCGGCGGTTCAACCGGTGAACCGTTGAACCGGCCCGGTTTGGAAAGAACCGTCCGGTTCATAAAAAAATTTATTTTTGTTTTATTTAAAATTTTAAAAATATATTTTAGTTAATTAAAATTTTCTAAACTTTTTAAAATATTTTTATTAAGTGTGATGATTAATATCATCATAGTACATGCAAGTTATCTTAAATATCTCACATAATTTGTTTGGCAAAAAGAGCACTTCTCACTTTATAAAGGGTTCAAGGAAGCATCCTCAAACTCTCCCTATGATGTGGGACTAAAAAAGTTGCATGAATAGCTTAGAATGTGAATTTGGGCTTATTTGGGCTTCAAATTTTTTGCTTAGTTGGGCTTGAAAATTTTGCTTAGTTGGGCTATTTGAATAATATATATTATAAATTTGCTATAATATATATTATAAAATATTAATATTATAAATTTATATATTATTTTAAATATTATTTTTATAAATATATTTAATTATAAAAATATAAATATATTATTTTTAAATGATATTTATATTTATAATTTTATATTATTCTTAAATGATATTTATATGTATAAAATTTTATTATATATTTTAAAATTTTATAAATATTATTAAATACTCATATACTTATATTATATGATTTTTATTTTATTAATTTTTAATAATTTTATTATTTATTACATCATCCGGTTCGACCCCGGTTCAACCGGTCGAACCGGTCAAACCTTGAACCTCTCTCTCTTCCGGTTCGTTGTCCGGTCCGATTTTCACAGCCTTGATGAAGACTGAGTGGTCAGCTCCTGCATAAAGGAGGCGGAGACTTCTGCTGAACTTTGCATAAGTCGGTCTCGACGGATCGGCTAGACTTGTCCAATGGATCGATCTAACATATTCATGCTTAACAAAAATTTTGGTCGTAAATAAAGATAAAAAATAAGCAGTAATAAATCAACTACACAAACACCAAGTATTTCTTTCTCATCTATTTTAGTTAACAAAGAGATGCTAAATTGGATATATAAGACTGGAGATATGCATCTAACAATAAATTCTTTGTCTTTTGGATGGTCCTCCAAAACTTTATAGAGGTATTTCATGGATAAGCTCTCACACATTACACAAAAAACTTAGTGATGTAGGCATATAGACTTGGTCCAAATACCATATTAGGCTATATATTTAGCTCTAATTAGGAATTCATAATTAATTTCAAAATTTATGTACTTTCATCCATTTTTTATTTAGTCTTGAGGTATATATATTCAATTCTATTTGTGTAATGCTTTTATTTATTTGGGATGTTAACATAATAAGGGGTAGCTCCATATTTATAAAAGATACTTAAAAGATCTAGATGTGGATACACGATTAAAATTTCATTTTAATTTTCCCATTATTTTAATTTCTCTTCATAGTATCTTTTTGTACAATTCAAGATATTTTACCTCCCCTAATCGTTCACTCCACTTCCTCTCCTACTTTTCCAATTGAACATTCTATCTTTCTCTACCAAATCCCTAATCTCTTTCTTGCTATACTTCCCTATGCTTTCTCATAGCATGATCTCTCTCTCTCTCTCTCTCTCTCTCTCTCTCTCTCTCTCTCTCTCTCTCTCTCACATAAGCATCTTCTCCACCATCAAATGGCTCTAAGTTCTTTGGCACAAATCTCTAAGATATTTAACTTTTTCATACTTTTTAAAAAAAATTAGAGAAAGGGAAGGAATCATAATTAGGATTTGAACTATAACATACATTCCAACATCACGTTATCTACCCAACCAAGCCCCAAACTTAATCGTTTTGCAACTCATTCTCATTTAAATCATAAATTTTATAAATTGTTTGAAACCATAATTAATGTTTTTTTTTTTTTGAAAATTTCAACCACTGCCAAATATGTTTAATAGAGTCTACAATAAAGTGGGGAGCTAAGTTGATGAAAAAGACATTGAATGCATTAGTATGATCATTTTGAACATCACTTCTACACCATTAATATGTTAACACTAATTTAACTATGTTATGTAATTTGGTATAATGTATATTATTTTAGAATACGTCTTTTCCAAGAGAATATTCATTATTTATATATTATTTCTATATATTTATACCTGTCATTACCTATTGCAATCCTTAATTTGCAAGTCTCAATAATTTAGAAGTTCAATAGTTTTCTTACAATAGTTTTGCTAAAAGGATATATTTGTAATTTTGCATAAAATATCCCTACAAATACCCCACAAATTTTTTTTTTTCAATTTTTTGCTTTCCTAAATATTTTAAAATTGTCACTTATAGTTTTTTTTTTCTTAAGAATGTAATAAAAATACATCAATTGAACATCACTATGTGATTTTTCTTAATATGGGACTTTCAGGCAATTGATTTTCCTAGTTATCTTTGTTGAGATAAACCATTAACCAAATTTTAACTTCCTTTTTTTTTACACTTGAAATTCACTTACATACATGTTACATGAGCAAAATATTTAAGTATTTTATTCAGTTATAAATAATTTTACATATCCTACTAAGCCTTAGATGGATTTAAGTGTCATTTTTCTGAGTTTTCTTAGAACTACTCAAGGGCTTGATTTATAATTTATAAATGTTAATGAATTTTTAAAAAAGGACACTTTATTTATTTCTTGAAAATAAGAGATGCCTCATATTTGTAGTTTAAATCAAATTATATCTTTCTTACTAAGACTTTTTAGGCATGCCTTTACTTTTCTTAACATAGTCCGGATCTAATACATCTACTCTCTAGAAAGGGTCATTAGAAGGCTGACATTTAATGTGACTAAACCATCTAAGGTGACTCTCTAATCTTATATGCCACTAGAGCTACTCCAATCTTTCAAGTATACACACATTTTACATTTTATCTCTAAGTACAAAGCCATTCATTTACCTGAGCATCCTCAGTTCTCTAACACTTTACTAAATTTTACACTTCTCTTTTATTGGCCAATATTTTGCACCATAAAACATTATAGGTCTCATCACCATCTTATAAAAATTTTCCAAACATTTAAAAGGTATTTTTTATCACACAATAAGCTTGATGCATTCCTCCACTTCAAAAATTCAACTTGAATTCCATTAGTGTTAACCTACCGCCGTATAAAACAAAAAAAAAAAAAAGAAATTTTTTTAAATCCACGTACCTGTCCGGCGCCGAACTCCGCACGTCGTAGCCACGACCGATGTCGCTTCTCCACACATCAATGTCTTCTTACGCACGTCCGGCTCCCTCTCCCGCTGGATACTCTCACTCTCACTCCATCTCTCCTGATTCTCGCTCTCTCTCTCAATCTCTCACGCATTCGACGACTTTTCCTTCAGTCGAATCGGAAGCACGAACAGGAGCTCCGTTGGCTGTGATCGTAACTTTCTCCCGTTACTTCTTCGGCTCCATCGTGGCTGTTCGACCCCGCTCCATTGGCGACGTCCCCTTGCGATCGGATCAGAGTTACGACATTTCGATCAGAAGCTACAACGGGAGCTCGTTCGATGTGTAAGTAACTTTCTCCCTTCCGGCACACTTCTCCGCCTCCTTCCTGGTTGTCCGCCTCCGCTCCTTTGGCGATATTCCTGTGGGATTAGAAGTTACGGCATTTTGATCTAGAGCAACGACGGGAGCTCGCCGTCCGTGAAGGTAGCCCACTTCCTCCCTCTCGATCGCGTCTTCGGCTCCTTCGTGCTGTTCGATTTCGCCCTTCGACGACTTCCTTCCCATCGGATAGGAAGTTACAACATTTTGATCGGGAGCTTTAATGGGAGCTCGCTGCCAGTGAAGGTAACTTTCTCCATTTGCACGCTTCTATGGCCAAATCCTTTTGCCGAACAGAGAAGGAGGAGAGGGAGAGATTAACTTTTTAATTAAAATTAGTTTAATTAATTTTAATTAATTGTAATTATATTTATCCTAATTAATTTTAGTTATTATAATTAATTATAATTAATTTTAATTGAATGATTATAATTAATATTAATTAATTATAATTACTTTAATTAAAATTAATATTAATTAATTATATTATAACCAGTTTATTATTAATTATGATTGATTAATATTAATTAATTAAGGTTAATTAATGTTAATTAGCTTTAATTAATTGAAATTAAATATTATTAATTATCTTAATTAATTATAATAATTATAATTAATTATTTTAATTAATTATATTTAATTTTAAATAAACATAATTATTTAAGGATAATTATAATTACAAATTAATTATAATTAATATGCTTGCTCTGCCCCTGCCTCGATCCACGAGCCGACAGCCCGCCAGAATCGCCAAGGTATAATTTCTAACTTAAATCCTGTTCTCAACGTTTGCAGCGGACCGGAGAACCACCTATACGCGCTCTTGTAGCACGGTGGGAGGGAGTCCGGTGCGAAGCATACGACGAGGCGGGTAAGCCCTATACACGCTCTTGTAGCGTGGTGGGGACGGTCCTCGACCTCGACACCGACACCGCCGACACTACCTCCACCGCCGGGTCTTCAAGGTATAAAATTTCTAACTCCAATCTCATTCTCGACGTTTGCAGCGGACCGGTGAACCACCTATACGCGCTCTTGTAGCACGGTAGGAGGGAGCCCGGTGCGAAGCATACGACGAGGTGGGAGAGCCCTATACACGCTCTTGTAGCGTGGTGGGGAGTTACTGCTGTTCTGGTACGCTACTGCTGTTCTACTGTACGGGTACTGCTGAAGGCCCCATACACGCTCTTGTAGCGTGGTGGGATGAAATTTTGTACGGCCGCGGTGTCCAAGGACACCTACCATACACGCTCTAGTAGCGTGGTGGGAAGGCCCAGCTCCCCAATTTTCCCCCAAATGGGGGATATGCCGGGGTGCTGCCGAAATTTTCACTGAAGTACACGAGACTTAAACAATTTGAAGACTTCAGCTGAGCAAAAATATAAAAGACCTGTACGAAGAACAAAAGACTTGGGGATCTAAATCTGAACCAAAATTCAAATGATTTCTAAAGATCAAATCCAAATGAAGCAAAATCAAGCTGAAGTCCAATTCAAATCATTTGAACAAGAAATTAAACTCAAAAGATTTCAGAGGAACCTTGACAATCAATTTGAATTAGTTCTTGAAACTTGAACTCGCACTCAGGAACCAAGTTGAGCGTTGATGGCTTGAACAATTTGAACTCAAGCAAATACAAGACTTGGACTGCATGGGACACTTGAACTTGTACTTTGAGCTCGAACTATATAACATTAAGTGGGGGTTATGAACTCCTACTCAAACTCAGATTGAACCCAAATTCAAATCAATCTGAATTCAAGCTAGATCCAAGCTCAACATGAACAAAGAAGAACTCAAACTTCTAAGAATAACAAGGAACTCAGTTTCACATTTGATTTGAATATCAAACGAGATGAACAAAACTTTGAGCAAAGACTTGAACTTGTACATTGGAACTCAGACTTGGATTCAAACACATACAAGGACAAGGCTTGAATCCTGTACAAGGGAGTTCAAACAAGAATATGTGTATGGTTAATAGTGATTCAAAGTCCGTTACAAGACCTCAATACATGCAAACAAAGAATGCAGCGAACTCCTACGACAATCTCTACAAAATGCCTGTTGATTGAGATGGCAATACTGGAGACCAGCAATCAAAGATCTGCCCCTACAGCAGATGCAATCGTCCAATCACCCGAGATTGGTGAAAGGGTGGATATGATGCAGAAGCAATGGGTCTTCTACAAATACTTCCAAAAGATCATAGTGAATGCAGCGGTCCCCTGCGAATGAATATTTGTGGATAACAACAGTGAGTACCTCATAGGCACAACGAATCACTGTGGACACAAGTACGGATATTACCTACAACGACAGTCCCCTACAAAGGGATTCTTATGGATAACAACAGTGTATTGAAAGAACAACGAATCACTGTGGACACGAGTACAGATATCACCTACGACAATGGTGATCAAGATCTTCAAGTATGTTGGGTACAAAGGCAACCCGATGTACGAAAAAAGGACACCCCCTGGCAGAAGGGATGATATGTTTGAACAAATTAGAACCAAAATTCCTGGTGTTCTAAACTCTCTTCTTAGTTCTATACTCAAGAAGAAAACAGCTCTGGTACCTACAAATACCGGAAATAACAAGTTTGCCACACTGAAGAGCCTAAAGGGAGTTCTCCCCAAATCAGCAGTCTTTGACTCCCGAATCCAGAAAATCCTTCCCCGGTGATTGAGAAAGGGGGAGGGGGTCAACATCAAGACCAAATCGCCACCGGATCTGCAACACATATACAAGCAGACATAAGGCGTCTACGATCTACAACTCAACGCCACCGGATCTGCAACATTCGTACAAGCAGACAGAAGGCGTCTATAATTATTTCAAAGTACCCCTGCACGTGCACCTTAGTTTGTATACACATAGGTACACAAGGGGTAAATACAATCTCAACCCGCATGGGCCCCGGCGAGCGTGTTATTGGTACACACGTGACGTCTAGGGATGCTGCGCGGGTTGACAAGTGAATTCAAGTTCGAATCCGATCCTTCTATACGGATCAATAGAAGTCGACAAGATTCGAACTACCTAACAAAATACACGATTGTATCGAACGGTGTATTTGTTTAAATACATTCTTTTTAGGCCTTCAAAGCCTAAAATCAAGAGAATTCACTAAACAAAAGGCACAAAGCCTACGAGAAAGCCGATCCCCTATCGATAAGTTGATAGGGTCGACAAGGTTCAATCAAATGGAAATGACCCCTAAACACCCCGATGATGGCCGCGTTGATTGAAGATCTCAACCGGAGGGGTTCTCAAATATTTCAAATGTCTCCCAAATACCCAAAGTCCATACAAAATCCATACTCCAAAAATTCAAAAATCAATCCCAAAAATCCAGATATTTAAATCTGAAATTCAACTATCCACACTTAAAGTAAAATCCATCCGCCCTCCGCAACAGTCTGCCGGGGTGGACAAATTCAAATAAACTCTAGCTCACAAAGAGCCAAATGCCTAGTCGAAAATATCACTAGGATCCATTCTCAAACAATCTCTTGCTAGTAAGGACGTGGTACGTGTCCTCTAACCGGCGGTTGGCCGCCAAATGGCACCGCAGGATAAACGGTTACGACGACCCGGGGCCCTCTGAACCGCGTGGTTTCGCCTCCAAATGGCACCACGATATACCGGTTATGGCCAGAGCCAATACGCTCCTTACTGACATCAAATCCTTGAGATATGAATCAATAGGATATGATCGATAGGGCACAAAGCCCTCTGTCAGCTAAGGTGGATTCAAATTTGTCCCCTTAGACAAACATTCAACCCCGGTCTACAAGGTCCCCTTGGACGAAGCAACCCATGGCTGCCGACAAGGATCCTTCTGTCAGGTTGGGTCGACTACCTCCTCTGACTAAGTAGACCAGGGACCACGATGGCCCGGGACGACGGAACCATGGGATCTTGATCGGGTCCATCATCCATTCCCCCACCATCCGCTTTAAGTGCACGATGGTGAAATTTCTATTTTAAATATCAAACCTTTCAAATTTCAAACTTTCTAATCTTACCAAATTCCAAATCCAAAAACCCAATTTTCAATACCCAAACCTATGCTGCTACTATGCCAGATAACACGTATCTCTATACGTATCTGATCGACGACTAGCCTTAATCGAAAGTTCTCTCTCGTGATCGGGAGGGGTAATTAACTATAGGGGCTTGCGCCTATAGGAAACCAGAACTCAGATCATAAAGTCCTCGCAAATGAGGGCGAAATCTCTGGGTAGTGACTTATCTACAAACCCATCTGCCTTCCAAAATTTACCTCGGAACTTAATTCGTTAAAACTCCCTCGCCGAATAAGAAAAGAGAGCGGAGGCCGGGGCCGAATTTTCGGAGCCCACAGATTTCTGGCGACTCCGCTGGGGAATGGTTTCTCTTTCCATCTCTGGCTAGTCACTTATATGCTATAGTAGCAGCTAATCTATACTAAATTCTGTATGGTGAACATCAGGATGTGACATTTGGTTCTTATGTCCAAAGATCCATCACTGAAAGGTCCCGAAAATGAATATTTTAAATAAGATCAATGGAAATTTATTTAGCAGGGTCTTAAATTCCATGCTAACTTTCCTGCTTCTACTGTTGGTTCTGCGTTATTTCTTTGTTATGAAAGCGTGGGGTGATGTATCAATTCTGATCACTAACTCCTGTCTTTCATTTTTGTAGAATAGAAATGCAGGACACCCCGATGACCGTCCAACTGGGACGTGGAGCCAGAATTCAACTGGCGAACGCTGTGATTGAAACTGGAAATGCTGGAGCCACCATCCACTTTGGTGGGCTCGAATTCTCAGCAGCTACTGCAAAGGCTGCAGCCGTCCCTGTGTACGGCGTAAACTCTGAAGAACTTTCTGGAAGATCCCATTCTGCAAGGACTGCTGCCAGAGGTACTGCTCAAGGAAGAACTTCTGTCTTTGAAAGACTATCCCAACCTGAGACCCTTACTGCAAAGAGGGTTGTCACTGGAAGAAAGATCTCTGTGGTGACTGAAAACACCACCGCCCTACCCAGAGAGCCTGTTGCACCTGGGAGGTATGAAACTGAAGCTTCCTCATCTGGAGGAAGGCTCACTAGAAGGCAAAGGAGGAAGAGAAATGCAGAGCTGCGAGCTCAACAGTTACCTGTACCAGTCCATCCCTCCAATCTGCCAGCACCAGAATCAAATATCAATATCCCCACTCAGAATAAGTTCGCCAATCTAAAGTGGATAAAAAGAAATAGCTCTTCTAGTGAGCTCAAGAAATCTTTTTGGGAGCGTCAGCCTGAAGTTCCAGCCCCTCAGAAGATAAGAGAGCCCGAACGTCTGTCTGCCCGGGTACACCGTGTACTGAAGACAGTCAAGGAGAAGGGCTTAATGAAAAAGAAGTTTCAGAGGCCACTGATTGTTGAGGCCCGAAGAACTCCTCCAAGAGAGAGGCTATCGTCTGTTGTGATAGCCAAACAAAGAAATTACCAACGCCAAGTTCCGCGGGAAGCACATCGGGGCGTGACACTTGGACCACATGTCCAAGAATCCGTCGCCGAAAGAGCCCAGCGGAAAGGCAAACAAGTTTGGAGGCCGAAGCCTCGAAAGGAAAAGATTTTTGAAGAAAAAGATAGACCAGGCGTGACATCCGGAGCTGTCTACCGGAGATCCGCCCCTACTAATAGAACTCGTCAGAAATGGGTCCGAAAGAAGGCCCATAATGACGACAATTATATGGACGGTCGACATCCTAGAGAGTCTTCCAGGAGATCCCGTCATTCTCCTATTTCAGCCAAAGAGGAAGTTCATTTCGATCGTAGTCCGCAGATCGAAGAAGTAATCATTCCAAGTCAAGAGCCTGAAATTCAGTGGCGACGCCGCTCAGAAATTCAGGTACGAGAAGATGAAAAAGAATATGACGATGATGATACTATGGAGATCGAAATGGTTCGTATGGTCAGCCACATTGATGTTGAAGATGATGATGGTGATGAAGAAGACCAACAATCACAGCCGCGCGTACGTGTTTATCGACGTCGCCACAGGGCTAGATCTATTGCTAGCCAAAGTGCTCGCTCCTCAGAAGAAGGCGATGAGGAAGAAGAAGAGGTCGGAGAAAACCCCTTCGCTGGCGAAGACGTCACACTCGCTGAAATGAGAAATCAAATGAGGCGACAGATGCGAAGGAAAGACAGAGAAATCTCTCAGTTAAATGATAAAATGACTGAGATGATGACTCAGATGACGGCCATGATGGAGATGATGCAGAAAACCACTTCTGTGGGCCCTGCACCGGCTCAACCCATCAACCAAGCTGCTAATTCTCAAAACCCTCAAGCGCCTCAAGCCTCAGGAGTGAAAGGTGTACTTGAAGGTGGCAAAGAAACTAATGATCCAACCCGCCAGCGTACTCCACAAAATGTGGCGAGTGCCTCTGAGCCTGTAACTGCAGCACAGCTTGATGGCTTAATTAGCGAAAAGATTAAGGCCATTATAGCGGCTGAACAGGCAGAGAAGCTGGTAGGCAAAGGTCGCCCGTACCCAGCAGAGTACGATCAGGTGCCATATCCAAAGGGATATTCTGTACCGAAGTTCAATATCTTCGATGGAAATAAAAATCCCAGACAGCATCTGGCGCAGTTCAAAGCAACCTGTGGGAACACAGGGGGTAATGATGCTCTGCTATTCAGGCAATTCGTAAGCAGCTTGAGTGGAACTGCTTTCGAATGGTATGCCGAGCTGCCAAATGATTCTCTGAAGACCTTCGCAGAATTAGAGGCCTTATTCGTGAAGAGATTTGCCAGTGCAATAGAGAAGACTACCATTGCTGATCTTGCCCTTGATAAAAGGAGGAAAGATGAATCAGTAACGAGGTACATAACACGCTGGCGCAATCTCAGTATGAAGTGCGAACAGCAGCTGGAAGAAGAACATGCAGTTCAACTGTTGATGGGGAACATTGATGATAAAATGCAACCCTTCTTATGCATGGCTTCTATTACTACCTTCCAAGATCTGTTGGATAGGGTGGCTAAGTTTGAAAAGTTGAACCTGTCAAAGTCAGAAAACTACCCTGATAAATCCAAAAAGGCTAAAGCTCCTGATGCTAAAAGAAATGATGTTTACTCTGCATTCCCTCCTAGACCTGATAAAGGTAAAAAGGTAGTATATAATGTGGATAAAGGAAAGCAGCCGATGCAATATGAAGAAAAATCAAAGCAAGCTTACAATCCAAACCCTCAACCAAAGTTGGTTCTTGGAGGAAATGACAAACCTCGAGTCTTTCCTGGTGGAGGAGAGCGCCAGAGGCAACCCACGGGAACTGGTGATAGAACGTTCCCTTCCCTCAAGGAGAAAATGAATAAAGAATATTCATTTAAAAGGGAGAGTGTCGCTAAACTATTTCGACAAGCACTCAAGAACGGTCTAGAATTGCCAGAATGCAAAAGACCTGAAGAGTCCAAACACAGTGGCGACCCAAACTACTGCCCATATCATCGGGTAGTTAGCCATCCAATTGAAGATTGTTATGTCTTCAAAGATTGGTTAGAAAAGATGTACAAGAGGGGAGAACTGACATTATCAGATAATGTGTTGGTTCGTCCCAAAAAAGAATCCACCCGGGTAGTCACGTCCTCTTCCGTACTCCCGCTTAAAGAAAAAATGAAAGAACATATTCAAGGTGAACAATGGGAGACTGTGGTCTCTAAGAAGACAACAAAAATGTTGAAACAGCTAGAAGGAGTTCCAGGTGTCAAGTGGAAGTCTCCTACTGAGCCGGTGCTGAATCTAAAATGGTTGCCTGCGTCCAATGCATACACTTCTAAACAGCAACCTGTCCAAGCTAGCTCATCAAAGTCCGGCAAAGCAAAGCCAAAGTCTTCTAAGAGGAAAGCCAAGTTGAAGAAGTCTATGACGAAGAAGACTGCAACTCAAAAGGCTATTGATAGTTTGGGTGAATATTACCAGACTGTCAGGAGGCCTATTAAGCTTGGTGATTTTATGAAAGAGCCTAAAATAGATGAAAAGGAAGAAGAAGCTGAAGATGAATCTCTTCCTACGGAGACATACCGAGTCATCTCAACAACATTAAAAATATCAGAAAGGGAGAAATACGCTAAAGAAGCGGCCCCTGAATTTTGTCTGATGGTGTCATCAATGGAATTCAGTTCAGAAGATCTATGTTTTCCAGATGATGAAGATTCAGACCCAAGTATAGAATCGCAAATGAAACAAGTGAAGTTGGGAGACGATTCCGAGTCTACAGATGAATCTGCAGACACAACAATGGCTGACTCTGAAGATAATGCTTCATCAAACAAATCTGAATCAGATGAGGTGGCCCAAGTACAGTTGAGGAGTGGCAAGATATTGCCGCCTCCACTAAAGAAGGAGATTCCTAACAAAGATAAAGGAAAAGAGATAATTGTCAATGAAGATATTATCCTAAATGACTCCAAGAAGAAAGAGACTTTATCTAAGGGGATAGATTATAATATCTTGTCCCACTTGAGGAAGATCCCAGCACAACTCAGCATATATGATGCCCTCTTGATGTCTAAAGACCTTAGAGAAACTTTGATCCAAGCTCTCAGAGACCCCGAAAGATATGAAGCATATTTTGCTGAACGCAATTTGACTGAAGTCTTGCAAGCTCAAAATGAGCCCCTCATCACTTTTGCTAATGATGATATGATGCTTGGAACAGCAGACCACAACCGCCCTCTGTATGTTACGGCAGAGAGCGACGGTATGATGATCAGTCGAATTTTGATTGATCCCGGATCTTCCGTAAATCTTATGAGCCTTAAGGCACTGAGATCCCTCTGCCTCGATGTGGAACATCTTGGGCAAGACAAGTTGATGGTGCATGGTTTTAACGAGAAAGGGCAGAAAACTCTTGGTTCGTTCATGCTTCCTCTTGTATTTGGGGAACTCCATACGGAAGCCAAATTCCATGTAATTGATGCGGACACTTCGTTCAAGGCGTTATTGGGTCGCCCCTGGCTGCATGAATACGGCGTTGTCCCTTCAACATTACACCAGTGCATGAAGTATCTCAGAGAAGGAGAAGAATTCAGGATCTCTGGCGATATTCAGCCCTTTGCAGTACATGAAGTAACAGTTTATGAAGATGCTAAGTACTTCATGCCGAAGAAGCAAAAGTCGTCAAGTTCTCTTGAGGCTAGAGCATCAAATTCTAAGGCTGCAAAGAAACTCAAACAAGAAGATGAGAAGAAGCGTGTGGGGAGAAAGAAGGCAGCGCCGACTCTTCCTAAAACATCAATCATTCCTAAAGAAAAGAAGAATGTACCTCACCTGGGGAGTGATACAGATGAAGATGATATCACCCCTGCCAAACCTAGAAAAGTATGCCAGTCCACGGATGAATGGAGTAGGCAGGTTGAATTTTCAAATGATGATTATGACTACGACTCAATCTACATGAACTCAGTGCAGAGTGTGTTCTCTAGAAGAATAGACAGTCTGTTGATTTCAGACAGCGTACTCGTAGTCACACGTGTTCCCTTGCAACATTTCAAGGAAATAATTTCGCGCGAGGTTCATAAAATTGAAGAACTCTCCACTCTTTATCTGCCTCCTCGTAAAAAAGGGAATGTGCCAAAGAATGTGCTATATTCTACGGGAGTTCGTGAAGAGGAGAATCATGACTGGGATTGCATGCTCCCCGACTCCGAGGAATTATTTCCTACGAGGCTACCCAAATTCAATACCAAAAATATTCAAAGAATGCTACGAAAGCAAATCAATATTCCTACTACCAAACGACAGCTCCGTACAAGCTTAGGCCTCTGGTATGGGAGAAGTCCGCGTCCATTACGACGAAGGGATATAGATGCATATAAAGGCATCGGGTTCATCAAACGAAAATTCCTCCAGAAAGAGACTTGTCAAGCAATCACATGCGGAGAAATCAAATCTGATGATGATTATGATGAAATATGCGAAGCTGATGCTTATGATGATCAACCCGTAGAAGCTGAGCCTGCACCAGAAGAACTGGAAGATGGTGGACAAGCTGCTACGATGGACGAGCTCAAAGAAGTCAACTTGGGAACTGAGGAAGATCCTCGCCCAACCTTCATTAGCTCTCTTTTGCCAGAAGATCAAGTAGAAGAAATAAAAGAGTTACTATGTGAATTCAGGGACTGCTTTGCCTGGACATATGCTGAGATGCCTGGCTTATCCCCTGATGTGGCAGTTCACAGATTAGCAATCAAGCCTGATGCAGTACCTGTCAAGCAAGCTCCAAGGAGAATGAGATTGGAGATTGAAGAACAGGTGATTGCAGAAACGAAGAAGCTCATAGAAGCAGGCTTCATTCGAGAAGAGAAATATGCCGACTGGATTGCCAATATCGTCCCTGTAAAGAAGAAGAATGGCCAGATTCGTATCTGCATCGACTTCAGGGACCTCAATAAGGCATGCCCGAAAGATGACTTTCCGCTCCCAGTATCAGAGCTTCTAGTTGACAATACATCCAATTACGATATGTTCTCCTTTATGGACGGATCGTCAGGCTACAATCAGATTAAAATGGCGCATGAAGACGAAAGACATACATCATTCAGAACGCCTATAGGCATATTCTGTTATACAGTCATGCCCTTCGGCCTGAAGAACGCTGGTGCCACCTACCAACGGGCTATGACTCGTATATTTGATGATTTGATTCATCAGAAGGTCGAATGCTATGTAGATGACTTGGTCATTAAAAGCATAGGCCGAAAAGACCACATTGATGATTTGAGAATTGTGTTCGAAAGGATCAGAAAGTACGATCTGAAGATGAACCCTCTCAAGTGTGCATTTGGGGTATCCTCAGGGAAATTTCTGGGATATGTTGTTCGACATCGAGGAATCGAAGTCGACCCCAACAAGATCAAGGCGATCGTGGAGATGCCACCTCCAAGGAACCTTCGGCAACTCCGCTCCTTACAAGGACAACTGGCTTTCATTCGGAGATTTATATCAAATCTGTCAGGTAGGTGCCAGCCATTTTCAAAACTAATGAAGAAAGATGTCCGTTTCAAATGGGACGCAGAGTGCCAAGAAGCATTTGACAGCATCAAAAGATATCTGTTGAATCCTCCTATTCTTGCAGCGCCAATCCCGGGGAAGCCTCTTATACTGTATACGGCAGCACTAGAAGAGTCCCTCGGAGCACTATTGGCCCAGCATAATGAAGAAGGTAAGGAGAATGCACTCTACTACATCAGTCGGAGGTTGATAGGAGCAGAAATTCGCTACTCTCCAATCGAGAAGCATTGCTTGGCCCTGATCTTCGCAGTTCAGAAGCTCCGCCATTATATGTTGTCTCACAAAATCACCTTGATATCAAAGATCGATCCGTTGAAGTTCTTGATGACAAGACCGGCGTTGACAGGTCGTTTGGCAAGGTGGGCAGTGATACTCCTGCAGTTTGATATCACATATGTCCCTCAAAAGGCAGTGAAAGGGCAGGTGTTAGCAGACTTTCTTGCAGCACATCCTATCTCTGCAGATTCACCGCTCAACGATGATCTACCTGACGAGCAGATCATGAATGTTGAAGAAGATGAGATGCTACGAGTATGGAAAATGTACTTTGACGGAGCATCGTCAATCAAACGTGCTCGGCCTCCAAATCTCGAGAAAGCTCAAGCCGGAATTGGAATCATTTTCGTAGCACCCGAGGGAGGCATAATGAGATTTTCGTTCAGTTTGACTGAACCTCGGACCAATAATGAGGCTGAATATGAAGCCCTAATAGCTGGATTGGAGATTGCAATCGATGTCCGAATTCAAAATCTCCAAATTTTCGGTGATTCTCAACTTGTTGTAAATCAAGTGTTGGGAGTTTATAAAATCACCAAGTTTGAGTTGGCCTGTTATCATCGGCGAGTTCTTGAGCTTATGAAACAAATTCCAGTTGTCAAACTAACTCAAGTTCCCCGAGGTCAAAATGCCAAAGCCGATTCTCTTGCCAAATTGGCTAAAGAAATGGCGAATATGGACGACGAATGGCCTATAATAATTATGGTGCATAATCGACGGATCCTGGAGCCAGCATTATTACAATTCCCGCAGGCAGAGGGAATACCAAATTCAAGCCAGCAGGATGCAACTCCGGTTGATCCTCAACCTCCCCAACCAATTGATGTTGAAGATCAGTCTGAAGAACAACAGGTTCCTAAGAAAAGACGAAAGGCCAGTCAAACTTCAGAATCATGGTGGCATTGTCTAGATGTCGAGGAAGAAGATGACTGGAGATTGCCTTTCATTGATTACTTTAAAGAAAGTAAATTGCCAACAGACAAATCACTAGCTGCTCAAATCAAGAAGAGAGCGCTACGATATGCATTTGTCAACAACACATTGTATCGACGTGCTTTCGATCAAATGTGGCTAAGGTGCCTAGGGACCAAAGAAGCTGATAAAGTTGTGGCAGAAGTTCACGAAGGACTTTGTGGAGCACACCAATCAGGTCCCAAGATGGCAGTCAAAATAAAAAGAATGGGCTATTATTGGCAGTCCATGGTCAGAGATTGTATCAATCATGCCAAGAGGTGCCATGAGTGCCAGATTCACGGTGATGTTATACATCAACCGCCAAATCCACTGCATCCAACAATAGCATCCTGGCCATTTGAATGTTGGGGTACTGATATTATCGGGCCGATAGATCCGCCCTCATCAGCAGGACACCGCTTTATCTTGGCAGCAACCGACTACTTCTCAAAGTGGGCAGAAGCAGTCCCATTTAAAGAAGTTACGTCCGAGCATGTGATCAACTTCTTCACCCATAATGTCGTCTACAGATTTGGTGTGCCACGTCGCATAATCTCAGACAATGGAACTGCATTTAAAAGTACAAAAATCTACAAGTTCGTTGATCGGCATAAAATCGATTGGCGGTATTCCTCTATATATTATCCAAGAGCAAATGGCTTAGCTGAAGCTTTCAACAAAACGTTGGTGAAATTGCTAAAAAAGATTCTCTCCAAGAACAAAAGAGAGTGGCATACGAAGATGGCAGAAGCGCTATGGGCGTATCGTACAACTTACAAAACGCCAACCAAAGCCACTCCTTATTCTCTAGTATTTGGAGTTGAGGCCGTACTGCCGCTAGAAGTTGAACTTCCATCTCTTCGAGTTGCTGTCCAGAATGAGCTGACTCAAGAACAAAATGCTCGTCTAAGAATGGAGGAGCTCGATGCACTCGATGAAATCAGGTTACAAGCTCAGCAGAACCTGGAGATCTACCGAGCAAGAATGACAAAATCCTTTGATCGAATGGTGCGTCCTCGATCATTTCAAGAAGGAGAATTGGTCCTGGTGCAGAGAAGGCCAATAATCCCGCATAGAAAAATCGGTGGCAAATTCGTATCCAACTGGGAAGGACCTTTCGTCATCGAGAAGGTATTTCAAGGAGGAGCTTATCAACTTATCGATCTGAATGGTCAAAGGCCCATGCCGCCGATCAATGGTCGTTACCTGAAGAAATACTACGCATAAAATGTTATGTTTAGTGTATTATGCTTTCATGTCTGTTTATTAGCATATACATTTCATATTTTGAAACTCTCTTATGTTATGAGAATACATTTCAAAATCCTCCTGTTAGGCTGGGGGCATTTTAAATATTTATTCGGGTCGACATCGCGCTGCATGCCGAGATCCCCGAATAAATATTTAAAATTTCAAGATTCCAATTCTATTTCATTCTAAAATGTCCCTGCAAGACATGGGGCATTTTAAATATTTATTCGGGTCGACATCGCGCTGCATGCCGAGATCCCCGAATAAATATTTAAAATTATCAATTCATATGTCTTGTGTGCTAAAGAATACACAGATACTTGTTTTTCAAAGCCTATGCAGGTGATCTCTCAAAGATTGAGACACATTCTCCAACAAACCAAGACTCAAAGGTCAAGAAAGAGACTTTTGTGGCTACACACTCATACAAATTGAGCCGGAAAAGCTTGAAGTCTTTCAACAGCCTGAAGCTTAAGGTTCGAATGGGTGTAAAAGGTCGGATCCAACACGCCCAAATATGGCCGGATCGCTGGCAGCTCCGTCTACGCAACAAGCCATAAGAACGGCCGTAGTAGCGGAACCCCCACTTCGTCAACCCGTCAGTAGAGACTGTAGGAAGAATGAAGGCCAATTTGACTCGACAAGTCCAAGTGATCGTAGTCTGCAAAGTTCTCCAAAATGACTGGAGAATCAAAGTTCCAGTGGAAGAATGAGTCTCGAGCAACTACTGAATGTTCGTTGGCTCCAAAATCCAAAACCACGAAAGAGAACTCTAAATCTGTCAACTTCAGTAAAATCAGCATTAGGAAGCGCAATTCCCATAGCTCAAATCTGAAGACTAAATGGGTGTAAAAGGTCGGATCCAACAAGCCCAAATATGGCCGGATCGCTGGCAACTCCATCTACTCAACAAGTCATAAGAAAGGCCGCAGTAGAGGAACCCCCATCTCAGCAACCAGAGGACGAAGAGCTGTCAAATCCCAGCTCTCCCGATCTGATGAACTCAAGTGATTCAGATTAGAGTCTTCTCAAGTGGTTAAGGATCAAGATACTACCTATATTCGGTACTATCAACTGAATCTAAAACTTGCAAATCCTTCAACAAATCCGTCAAGCACAAAGCGAGGATCGAAGGAACTTTTCTTCAACAAGTCCATCAAAGCACAAAGCAAAGGACCGAAGAAAATTATCTCAAAGTTCGTAAAAAGCCCAAGGCTGAACTAAGAGGATCCGTCATCAACAAGTCCGCTATGCACAAAGCTCTGGACCGATGACTTTTCCCCATCGACCTAATACAAGCCTAAGGGTTTGGGTCATTGGCATATACTCCTTCATCAAGCCCGCCAAAGCTAGAAGCATAGGGCAGAAGGAAAATAAAAATTCTGACAAGTCAACAAAGACAAATCAGACAATCCTTCATCAAGTCCGCAGCACAAAGCACAGGACAGAAGAATCAAAATCTCAGGACTCTAGCAGAAAGCTGCAAAATGAGCACCCTAGATGATATCTACAAATGTCCCTAAAGACTGGGGGCATTTTAAATATTTATTCGGGTCGACATCGCGCTGCATGCCGAGATCCCCAAATAAATATTTAAAATTTCATTAAGATACAACCAGATGATGGAAGAATCTAAAGCATATGATATCCACCAGCGTCAATCTACAAAAAACAAGATATCAACTATCTATGGATACATTCAAGATAGCAGTGGAGAAAGAGAGTAGTGTGACATCCAAACAACTTTTGCTATCCACTAAATGAAAATTTTAGTGTGACATCCAAACAAGATTTTGGAGATCCACTAAAAGAAAGTTAGTGTGACATCCAAACAATTTTTGGAGATCCACTAAATGAAAATCCTTGTGTGACATCTAGAATAGATATCTAGAGATCCACAGGGTCAATCAGCATGCAACAAACGTGGCCCGCTCCAGACGCCTACCACATTTGTTGGGGGGCATTTGTTAACCTACCGCCGTATAAAACAAAAAAAAAAAAAGAAATTTTTTTAAATCCACGTACCTGTCCGGCGCCGAACTCCGCACGTCGTAGCCACGACCGATGTCGCTTCTCCACACATCAATGTCTTCTTACGCACGTCCGGCTCCCTCTCCCGCTGGATACTCTCACTCTCACTCCATCTCTCCTGATTCTCGCTCTCTCTCTCAATCTCTCACGCATTCGACGACTTTTCCTTCAGTCGAATCGGAAGCACGAACAGGAGCTCCGTTGGCTGTGATCGTAACTTTCTCCCGTTACTTCTTCGGCTCCATCGTGGCTGTTCGACCCCGCTCCATTGGCGACGTCCCCTTGCGATCGGATCAGAGTTACGACATTTCGATCAGAAGCTACAACGGGAGCTCGTTCGATGTGTAAGTAACTTTCTCCCTTCCGGCACACTTCTCCGCCTCCTTCCTGGTTGTCCGCCTCCGCTCCTTTGGCGATATTCCTGTGGGATTAGAAGTTACGGCATTTTGATCTAGAGCAACGACGGGAGCTCGCCGTCCGTGAAGGTAGCCCACTTCCTCCCTCTCGATCGCGTCTTCGGCTCCTTCGTGCTGTTCGATTTCGCCCTTCGACGACTTCCTTCCCATCGGATAGGAAGTTACAACATTTTGATCGGGAGCTTTAATGGGAGCTCGCTGCCAGTGAAGGTAACTTTCTCCATTTGCACGCTTCTATGGCCAAATCCTTTTGCCGAACAGAGAAGGAGGAGAGGGAGAGATTAACTTTTTAATTAAAATTAGTTTAATTAATTTTAATTAATTGTAATTATATTTATCCTAATTAATTTTAGTTATTATAATTAATTATAATTAATTTTAATTGAATGATTATAATTAATATTAATTAATTATAATTACTTTAATTAAAATTAATATTAATTAATTATATTATAACCAGTTTATTATTAATTATGATTGATTAATATTAATTAATTAAGGTTAATTAATGTTAATTAGCTTTAATTAATTGAAATTAAATATTATTAATTATCTTAATTAATTATAATAATTATAATTAATTATTTTAATTAATTATATTTAATTTTAAATAAACATAATTATTTAAGGATAATTATAATTACAAATTAATTATAATTAATATGCTTGCTCTGCCCCTGCCTCGATCCACGAGCCGACAGCCCGCCAGAATCGCCAAGGTATAATTTCTAACTTAAATCCTGTTCTCAACGTTTGCAGCGGACCGGAGAACCACCTATACGCGCTCTTGTAGCACGGTGGGAGGGAGTCCGGTGCGAAGCATACGACGAGGCGGGTAAGCCCTATACACGCTCTTGTAGCGTGGTGGGGACGGTCCTCGACCTCGACACCGACACCGCCGACACTACCTCCACCGCCGGGTCTTCAAGGTATAAAATTTCTAACTCCAATCTCATTCTCGACGTTTGCAGCGGACCGGTGAACCACCTATACGCGCTCTTGTAGCACGGTAGGAGGGAGCCCGGTGCGAAGCATACGACGAGGTGGGAGAGCCCTATACACGCTCTTGTAGCGTGGTGGGGAGTTACTGCTGTTCTGGTACGCTACTGCTGTTCTACTGTACGGGTACTGCTGAAGGCCCCATACACGCTCTTGTAGCGTGGTGGGATGAAATTTTGTACGGCCGCGGTGTCCAAGGACACCTACCATACACGCTCTAGTAGCGTGGTGGGAAGGCCCAGCTCCCCAATTTTCCCCCAAATGGGGGATATGCCGGGGTGCTGCCGAAATTTTCACTGAAGTACACGAGACTTAAACAATTTGAAGACTTCAGCTGAGCAAAAATATAAAAGACCTGTACGAAGAACAAAAGACTTGGGGATCTAAATCTGAACCAAAATTCAAATGATTTCTAAAGATCAAATCCAAATGAAGCAAAATCAAGCTGAAGTCCAATTCAAATCATTTGAACAAGAAATTAAACTCAAAAGATTTCAGAGGAACCTTGACAATCAATTTGAATTAGTTCTTGAAACTTGAACTCGCACTCAGGAACCAAGTTGAGCGTTGATGGCTTGAACAATTTGAACTCAAGCAAATACAAGACTTGGACTGCATGGGACACTTGAACTTGTACTTTGAGCTCGAACTATATAACATTAAGTGGGGGTTATGAACTCCTACTCAAACTCAGATTGAACCCAAATTCAAATCAATCTGAATTCAAGCTAGATCCAAGCTCAACATGAACAAAGAAGAACTCAAACTTCTAAGAATAACAAGGAACTCAGTTTCACATTTGATTTGAATATCAAACGAGATGAACAAAACTTGAGCAAAGACTTGAACTTGTACATTGGAACTCAGACTTGGATTCAAACACATACAAGGACAAGGCTTGAATCCTGTACAAGGGAGTTCAAACAAGAATATGTGTATGGTTAATAGTGATTCAAAGTCCGTTACAAGACCTCAATACATGCAAACAAAGAATGCAGCGAACTCCTACGACAATCTCTACAAAATGCCTGTTGATTGAGATGGCAATACTGGAGACCAGCAATCAAAGATCTGCCCCTACAGCAGATGCAATCGTCCAATCACCCGAGATTGGTGAAAGGGTGGATATGATGCAGAAGCAATGGGTCTTCTACAAATACTTCCAAAAGATCATAGTGAATGCAGCGGTCCCCTGCGAATGAATATTTGTGGATAACAACAGTGAGTACCTCATAGGCACAACGAATCACTGTGGACACAAGTACGGATATTACCTACAACGACAGTCCCCTACAAAGGGATTCTTATGGATAACAACAGTGTATTGAAAGAACAACGAATCACTGTGGACACGAGTACAGATATCACCTACGACAATGGTGATCAAGATCTTCAAGTATGTTGGGTACAAAGGCAACCCGATGTACGAAAAAAGGACACCCCCTGGCAGAAGGGATGATATGTTTGAACAAATTAGAACCAAAATTCCTGGTGTTCTAAACTCTCTTCTTAGTTCTATACTCAAGAAGAAAACAGCTCTGGTACCTACAAATACCGGAAATAACAAGTTTGCCACACTGAAGAGCCTAAAGGGAGTTCTCCCCAAATCAGCAGTCTTTGACTCCCGAATCCAGAAAATCCTTCCCCGGTGATTGAGAAAGGGGGAGGGGGTCAACATCAAGACCAAATCGCCACCGGATCTGCAACACATATACAAGCAGACATAAGGCGTCTACGATCTACAACTCAACGCCACCGGATCTGCAACATTCGTACAAGCAGACAGAAGGCGTCTATAATTATTTCAAAGTACCCCTGCACGTGCACCTTAGTTTGTATACACATAGGTACACAAGGGGTAAATACAATCTCAACCCGCATGGGCCCCGGCGAGCGTGTTATTGGTACACACGTGACGTCTAGGGATGCTGCGCGGGTTGACAAGTGAATTCAAGTTCGAATCCGATCCTTCTATACGGATCAATAGAAGTCGACAAGATTCGAACTACCTAACAAAATACACGATTGTATCGAACGGTGTATTTGTTTAAATACATTCTTTTTAGGCCTTCAAAGCCTAAAATCAAGAGAATTCACTAAACAAAAGGCACAAAGCCTACGAGAAAGCCGATCCCCTATCGATAAGTTGATAGGGTCGACAAGGTTCAATCAAATGGAAATGACCCCTAAACACCCCGATGATGGCCGCGTTGATTGAAGATCTCAACCGGAGGGGTTCTCAAATATTTCAAATGTCTCCCAAATACCCAAAGTCCATACAAAATCCATACTCCAAAAATTCAAAAATCAATCCCAAAAATCCAGATATTTAAATCTGAAATTCAACTATCCACACTTAAAGTAAAATCCATCCGCCCTCCGCAACAGTCTGCCGGGGTGGACAAATTCAAATAAACTCTAGCTCACAAAGAGCCAAATGCCTAGTCGAAAATATCACTAGGATCCATTCTCAAACAATCTCTTGCTAGTAAGGACGTGGTACGTGTCCTCTAACCGGCGGTTGGCCGCCAAATGGCACCGCAGGATAAACGGTTACGACGACCCGGGGCCCTCTGAACCGCGTGGTTTCGCCTCCAAATGGCACCACGATATACCGGTTATGGCCAGAGCCAATACGCTCCTTACTGACATCAAATCCTTGAGATATGAATCAATAGGATATGATCGATAGGGCACAAAGCCCTCTGTCAGCTAAGGTGGATTCAAATTTGTCCCCTTAGACAAACATTCAACCCCGGTCTACAAGGTCCCCTTGGACGAAGCAACCCATGGCTGCCGACAAGGATCCTTCTGTCAGGTTGGGTCGACTACCTCCTCTGACTAAGTAGACCAGGGACCACGATGGCCCGGGACGACGGAACCATGGGATCTTGATCGGGTCCATCATCCATTCCCCCACCATCCGCTTTAAGTGCACGATGGTGAAATTTCTATTTTAAATATCAAAACCTTTCAAATTTCAAACTTTCTAATCTTACCAAATTCCAAATCCAAAAACCCAATTTTCAATACCCAAACCTATGCTGCTACTATGCCAGATAACACGTATCTCTATACGTATCTGATCGACGACTAGCCTTAATCGAAAGTTCTCTCTCGTGATCGGGAGGGGTAATTAACTATAGGGGCTTGCGCCTATAGGAAACCAGAACTCAGATCATAAAGTCCTCGCAAATGAGGGCGAAATCTCTGGGTAGTGACTTATCTACAAACCCATCTGCCTTCCAAAATTTACCTCGGAACTTAATTCGTTAAAACTCCCTCGCCGAATAAGAAAAGAGAGCGGAGGCCGGGGCCGAATTTTCGGAGCCCACAATTAGTAATATCACCATCAATTTCACAATCACTATGAATAATATACCCGAGATATCTAAATGGACACTCTTTTAATAATTTGATCACCACATCACTAGATCTATTACTACTAAAATTATACTAAAATGTATTCAGTGTTAGATTTTTCTCAAGCATAATTATTTAAACTCGGAAATTGAGCAGTTTAATTTAAGTTTTTCATCAACTTCGTCTTAAATATTATCAACAACAAGAATATCATTAGCAATAAGTATGCACCAAGGTACATCCTCTTACAAATATCTAATAAGAGTATATGTTACTAAAGCAAAAAAGCCACGGGCTTAAATATGATCCTTAATGTAATCCAACTGAAATAAAAAAAATACTTGATCCAACCACCTTGCATTTGAGCTCATGCAATAGCTCATATATACATATCTTTAATGACTTGAATATAAGCATTATTAACTCCTCTTTTTTTTTCTAGAACTCTCCAATCACTTCTCTTGGAACTTTATCATATGCTTTCTCTAAATAAAAGAACATCATTTGTAGATCCTCCTTACTCTATTTATACTTTTCCATCAAGCATATCAACAAATTTATAGATTCCATAGTAGACATATCAGGCTAGAATCCAAACTAAATTTGAGAAAATGTTATAACTTATGCTTAATTACTCGCTCCCATAATTTTATGTATGACACATTAATTTAATTCTCTATAATTGGCCTACACTCTTGTGTGTCACCTTTATTCTTAATAATAGGAACCAACACACTTCTCAACTTATCTAGCATGTTTTTAGTCTTCGAAATAATATTAAAAAGTCTAGTAAGCCAAAAGATTCTTTGATTTACTAAGCATTTATACATTTCTATTGGAATATCATTAGGTTTTAGTGCTTTTTCACACTTCATTTTCATTAAAGCCTCTCCAACTTTAATTTAACTAATTTGATGATAAAAATAAAGATCTTTATTTTCGTTTAGGGCACTAAGGTCAATAGTCAATCATTTTTCTCCCAACCTTTATTAAAAGGTTTATTGAAATATCCATCCACCTATATTGAATATCTTATTCTAAGAAAAATATTTTTTGATCTTTATCATTAATGCATTTCACTTGAACTAAAAATTTTATTATCATATCACTTTTCTTGACTAATATATGCATACATCATTCACCCACCGCAGTATCTAACATATTATATAAACCACTAATACCTTTTTTTTTTTCATCACATAATGCTTTCGTAGAATCTCTATGAGACCCTATGTATCTTTCTCACTTTCTTTAGCTTTTTCATTTAAATCAATTTTAATAACAAATCTTCTTATTTTTATTTTTATTTTTTTGAATATTTTGATTCTACCACTAACTATTTTTACAATTAAGAGCTTTTCTTTTTTATTCTTCAAGCTTATATTTTATAATGTTCTTAATATCACTAACTACTTTTTCCGTATAACACTAACTTTCTTATGAAACACCCTAATTTTAAAAGCATGAATCTTACTTTTAAAAATATATTTATTAATATTCTTTATTGCTAGGATAATATTTTATTTTATTTTTATATTTTACCGAATCATCTTAGAGTCCAAAACTAATAAGCAGTGCTATGTACTTAAACTTTCACACAAACTAACTTTTTAATCTTTATAAGCTAAATGATCTATTTTTTTATTAAAAAATAATCAATTTAAGTTTTACTATATATATTCTTATTAGTGATGAGATACTCCTCTCTTTATTAAATAAAATATTAAAAATTACTAAAACATAAATTAGAGCAAAATTCAATAAAGTTCTACCATCTTCATTAGCACTCAAAATCCATGATACAAGAATGCTTTTAAAATTTCTATCATTCTACCAACATGTTCACTTAAATCTTCTCGAATAAAAAACTCTTATTTCAAGAGGTACCATTTATATTAATTCTTCATATGTTATTTCAAAATTTTAATTGAATCAAATTTGAATTCCTTAAACCTCTCTTCCCCAACATAATGAACCTATCTATATATATCTCTCTCTTCTCACAAATCAATCTTCTACTTAACTCACATTCCAATGACTCTCTCTCTCTCTCTCTCTCTCTCTCTCTCTCTCTCTCTCTCTCTCTCTCTCTCTCTCTCTCTCTCTCTCTCTCTCTCTCTCTCTCTCTCTCTCTCTCTCTCTCTCTCTCTCTCTCTCTCTCTCTCTCTCTCATGAAAATGCATAAATCTCTACTACCACCCAATGGCTCCAGAACCTTTGGAACACATCCTTAAGGCATTCAAGCTCTTTATTCTATTGTACAAATTAACAAATGATCTCTCTATCTACTCAAGAAAATAAAAAGAAGGGAGGAGCCAAAATTATGGTTTACATTCCATTCCTCCATCTTTTCACAACCAAACCATAAACCCTATAAATTATATAAAAACCCTAGTTAGGGCTTTCAACAATTCAAGCCAAATCTAACACACTTTCTATCATAATTATACAAATCATTAGTAATGAAGTTAAATGAGGTAGAAATGATAAGGTAAGAACTAGTGATAAAATTAAAAAAAATGGATACAAAATTTATGATATTAGATAAATCATAAGAGTGGTATCTACTGAGTGTAATATTGAGTATAAAATATTGAAAAATAAATCTAAATGATGGATGCATGCACAATTAATAATTATCTAAGTTGCACAATAAGTACATACATAAAATTGATGTTAAGTGATTGAGAAAGAAATTGCAATAGAATAAAATAACATAAAAGTTATACGTGTTACAAAATATTGCTCAAAATAAAATGATTCCATCATTGAATAATAATGAATGCAAAAGGATGATTCATGAAATGGGGCCCAAGTAGTTGGGACATCAAGAAAAAACACTTCATAGTTTATCATCATATCTTGTCTATCTAGCATTGTGTAATGTCTAACATCATGTTGGATAATTAGGCATTTCATAAATATAAGATAAGTCATTGAATGTCTCTCTTTTTTCTTTTTAAACAAAAATTTTAATTGTTTTGGTAGAACTTTTGGTGATTTTTTAGACATCTAGAACTCAAGATGGTATGCATTGGAAATATTATAGATAAATAGCATCAATTTCTCATGATTTATTATATATGTTAGATGTTTATTAAGGAGTTCTAGTTCAAATGATATGCTTATACTGTATAGAATCAATCTATAACTAGTCTAAGGCTTCATTTTGGACGGCTTTTTTACTGCTTCTTAAAATAGCTTTTCAATACAAAAATTAAAATTTATAACTAGAAAGCTATTTTAAGAAGCAATAAGAAAGCTCTTCCAAACGAAGCTTTATACTCTTTAACTCTTTCTAAATTCAAGTATTTTGCTTGTTTAGAATTCTTCATAAGATCATGTCAACAAGAGATAACAGCCAAAAAAGAAAGCTAAAGACAAATATATATAGCATTTTAAAGTATTACCATTTGATCTTCCACATATACGTCAGTGAAGTACATCAAACTTGTTCATAACTTCATACCATGGCTATTAAGTAAAACCATGATAGCTTTCAGACACATACATGTTTACAAACTGTGTTAAGAAAAGCCAGCAACTCCTTGTTTCTCCTCTTTGAACGAAAACCATCTAGAGGATAAACACAAACCTTAAGCAGTAACACAAGCAAATGCAAGAGTAGCGATAAATGAAATAGTTGCATTTGGTTAAGGAGTGCAGAAGCAACCATTATCTTCAGTTTCTATTTCCACTTGTTCCTCCAGCTTGTTCAGCCTCTCTAATGGCCTTTGCCTTCTCCAGCCTAGCAATGTTCCTGTCTCTCGCAAGCAATTTACCAAGGTACCGAAGCATCTTACACTGGCTGGAGATAATCCTTGTTGTCGATGGAGCCTCATTCAAAACAATTTCATATCCATCTCTCATTGTGTCCATGCCTTCAGTCAGGAGCTGCCAGAAGAGGCCACCTGCTGTTGCACCTCCAGTCCTTGCCGATTGGTAGATTTTGAAGTAGACTGTGTTGAAAAGAGCATCTCTCTGGGAGCTACTGTAGCCTGGATCCTTCCATGATTTGCCAAACTCAGTTAAGAGAAGTGGCTTTCGGATAACATTGCCGGCGTCTCGTATATGGGCGTCGAGCCATTTGTTCAAGAATTGAAGTTGGGATTGATCAGTTGAGCTTGGTAACCTGAAAATGGGCTCAGAGATCAATTATAAAATCAGAATAATGAAGTTGGATAGGAGAATGAAATATTAAGTATGGAAAGGATATTGCATATAAAATGAAGGAAACAGAAAAATAAACAATCTCCATCATATGAAATGCCTAACTAGAAAAGTTTAATTTGATTAGCACAATTCTGAACTCCATAAAAACTTGTATTTTATTACCACTTGATGCAGATATGAACAAGTTGAATAAAATTTTTTTATTATCATCAAACATGAAAGCATTGCAATTAAATTCTGCTCATCCCACACTACATGAGAAGATGTTAGACCGGCCCTTGGGCCAGGGAGGACCGGTTCAGGGGGGGGGGGGGGGGGGGGGTGAAGGTTTGGATTAGGAGGAAAATTTCAAATTATGGGCTATTTAGGGATTAATGAATTGTCCTAATACTTTAAATAATCTTCTTCTTGCTAGGGTTAGATTTTCATCTTGAATTTGGAATCATGCATGGTGTTGGTTTTGGGCTCTAGTCTTTGTCTAGAGATTTGGAGAGTTGAATCTTACTCTCGAATTGAAGATTCATTGAATCGAGTTGTTTCTTTTTCTTCTGCTATTGAATTTCAAGTATTTTCTCCCTGATTTTCCTACTGTTTTGAAAAAAATTGCTGTTTAAAGCTGAATTTCTACTTTATTTTCCATTAGTTTGGGCTGTTTTCTATCAGAAGACCAAACAATCATTTTGCATACTTAGCAGAATTTAAGTACTGATTATTCTGATAGGCTAGAACATTACCATTGATCTGGATATGAAGGGAGTGTGGCGAAATCAATTCCTGGAATCTGGTTGTTGGAGATGAAGTCAGTTCCACTTGGAAGCCAGGATTTGTTTGCACCTCTGAATTTGATTTAGGCCCATAAAATCCTTCAAGGCCAGCTTCAAGCAAGTGATTGCTATCTATGGATTTAACATGAGCAGCCATTTCTGTGATCCATGCCTGCAATCAGAAAACAAGAGCTGAATTGGCATGTCCAAAGGTTATGAACTGTTATTTTTATTTTCCTGCAAAAGCAAAGGTGCAAAAGTAATCTATTGAACAATTTCTCAGATAAAATGAGCTAAATGAGTATCAGAGACATCCATGGTGTGACTAGAAGAACAACCTCGCTGCTCTGTAAGTTTTTTAAATGTAAAAGAAAGCAAATTAAAGGCAATAAAACGGTAAAGATGTTTTAAATTTTAACCTGTATGGTATCCCGGAGATATCTGAGGGACATCTAGGCTCATTCATGAGCTCCATGCAAAGATGGTAGGGTCATCCTTGTAAACAACTCCAGTTATGGTGTTTGTACCTCGTCAGCACAGTCTGCTTGACAGAAATCATAGAGTGATTAGTGCCAGTTCAATATTAACATATTAAAACTAGATTAAGGCTTCATTTGGGACAGCTTTTTTATTATTTTCTAAAGCTGCTTTCTATATAAAAATTTATAGTTTAAAAAAATTTTGTACTAAAAACTACTTTAGAAAGCGTTTAAAAACCGTCCCAAACGAAGCCTAAATTTCTGTTGCTTTTGAGTTGTTGATTTATGCTTTACTACTCCTACTTAATGATGCTCATTATTATGCTAAAAAATGGAAAAATTGCTGCTTGGGGAAAATGAAGGGTCATAGGTGGCAAAGGCAATGAAATTGGATCCATTCCAGCAGTAGAATTGGAATCTTTGCAGTATCATAGATACAAAAGCTTCTTCTGATCATTATGTGTTCAATAAATACTTTTTAGACATTAAGTTCCCTGTTCTGCTGCGTCAAGCAGAAGACATGTTTATAGTGGTTTTTTGATACTGATCAGATTGACGGATTGGAAAGAAAGATGAGCAAATCTATTGCAATGAAAGATCTGCGGTGAGCTTGGCATATTATGGGTAAAAGCATCTTCTTTGATAGCAAAAAGGCTTCCCCAGAATCATATCAAAAATGTTTTAAATAGGTTCAACATGAGCAAGAAAAAATCAATGGATTCTCCTTGAAAAGCCACTTCAAATGGAATTTTCATCAATCTCCTACCAATGAAGTAAAATTAAGAAATTATAGAAAGTGTCTATTGCAATGGAGTGACTTGCGCAGCTTAGCAATTCAAAACTAAGTCACATCTGTTTTTTTTTAAATCGATTACTCCACAATAATTGATTTATCCTTCAAAATTTGGAAGAATCTATAAAGGTTATCTCAAATAGAAAATAATTATTTAATCCATTGGGCCTGCGGGAGCCTTGTGAAGAGAGAAAACAGGTTTCTCTTGAGCAAAAAAGAAGAAAACATCAAACAAGCCAAAAAGAGCAGCACCACAAGATTCCTCTCATTAAAAAATGAACACAGTGTCGAAAAGCAGAACAACAACCACTGTTTTCTAATTGATGCATGCGAATCCACAGAATGGTAAAGTTATTGGCTTCTAGTGATCTCTAGACCATGCTAGAAGGTTGTTAAACTCATCATTGCTATCAAAATGGAAGTTTTTGGTCTTGACTCGATAAAAATTTTCTTTCATTTGAGACTTAAGTTTCTATGTAAAAGACTACCGTTACTGTGTGGCTGACTGTGTCTTTCCATTATTCTTGTTTAAAGGTGCTCAAAATCTGTTGCAAAGAAGACAATAGCTACCATTTCATGTTCAAGTATTTTTCTGAAACATGTTTACAAATCAACAGAACAAACCAGGATGAAGACATGTAATCAATGAATAAAATTTTCATAAATAAGATAGGAAGAGCTTAATACACCCTAAAAAAAATCATTCTCACAGGCAGTAAAAAAGTATCTAAGGTTACATATGACTGAAATATGTCAGAATCCAAGTAGGTGAAGTAGGAATAGATTGATAGAAAAAAAAATCAAGAAAATTCCCAGGAGGAAGAACAAAAAAGTAAAAGGTTAACTGTTGTTCAGTCTCATCAATTAAGAAGCTGTAAATACATCATATCTATTCTAAAGTTCAAGTAGATGTTCCTATCAACAAACTCCTAATATATGATTTGACCTTCCAAAAACTACATAAAATATTTTAAAAAAATTTATAGAGCCTTTCACGACTACTTGCTTCCACTATAAATAAAACGAAAATCATAAAAACTTGGCAATTTTTTTTCGTCCATCTCATCATTCAACTCACCTTGACATTCAGAATTCGTCACTTTAGCAATATATTGGGGCACACTACGTCCCCACCCAAATAGAAAGGAAAAAACAGAGAGAAAAAAAAATCACGAAAGATGAAGACCACAACAAATAGAAAACCACCTCATAAAAATTAAGGAAGAAAAGATGAGAGGAGAAAGAAAATATTTCCAATTCCCCCATACCTTCACATGATTCTTATAGTATCCCTTAACAACATTATTAGTGAAAAATTCATCATCAGATCCAATGTTCTGTCCTTGATTTCTAGCCCACTGCACATACTGCTTCTTCCCCCCCAAAGTTTTCATAGTTGTTCACAAACTTCAGTATAAGCCTGATTCCATATCTTCTGGCCTCAGAAACCACAAAATCCAAGCCCTACACCAAGCCAACCAAAATCCTAGTCAGAACAGAAAAGAGTACAAATTGCAAAAAATATTCCAAGGGAGAACATGAAAAAGAACAAAAGAAAATTTTTTAAAACCTTGAACATTTGTTCATTGTATGATCCCGGAGAGTACTGCAATGCATTGTTGCCGCCATCATTGAAAGCCCAAGTTCTAGCCACAGTGAGTCCATGGCTCGAAGCTTCTCTAAAGGCGTTCGAAACTTTGACTCTCTGAGATGGATCTGATGCTATATACATGAGCCAGTAGGCATTAAACCCATTGGCAAAAAAACGGTTCCCTTGAAGCTCAAAATGGAGTCCCTTTGTTCTTATCAAGTCTCCCACCACTTGAGTTTGGAGATGCTGGAAAGCAGAAAGATCACAAAAACTCCTACAAAAGTTTTTCTCACCATCTTCCCCTTCTTCTCAGTGACTGTTAGAAGAAATGCCAGAAGAAGGAAGCTTGTCGGTCTTCAAAATCTGCTTCCTCTCTCTCTCTCGTTGGTATGGAACTGAAGAGATAGCGGTGATGGGTAAAGTTTCATTTGCATTCTCCGACTCCTGCTCTTACATAAAAAGAAGCGGCCAACGGTTAAAAAAGCGTTTTTAGGTTTAATTTGAGGTTTTACAAGAGAGTCAAATAATGCTTCACCGCTTTACATTATTATTTCCATGTTCCCGTTTGGTTATGTTTGTTCAACTAATTTTGAATGACTATAACAACTAATAAATAAATAATGGAATTTACATCCCCATCACTATATAATCTTATATTTATGTATCACACCCCTCTCAAATTTTTAACCACAAAAATATTGCATGGTCTTGTTCATAAGTTCTTTTCGTTTATTTTCCTTATTAACTCTCCTATAGCTATTAAAGTTGAGCATAATATATATATATATATATATATATATATATATATATATATATATATATCGTATATATACTATATATATATATATATATATATATTATATATAATAATTAGTATATATATATATATATATGAACTTTTATTAGGTTCGTGTAAGGACTTAGAGGAAGTCCGATCGGAGGAAAAAATCTCGTCAAAAACTCGGTATTTTGCTCGGTATTACTAGGTATTATTTGATAATAATAAAGAATACCGCTCTGTGAAGATCAATACCGAGTTATACCGACTATATACCGAGCAATACCGAGTTGTAACCGAGTTTTTTTCTAGGAAAACTCGGTACAAACTTTTTGTACAACATCGGTATTGCTCGGTATATATTATTTCTTTTTAAAAATAATATTAGAAAAACTTTTTATTTTATGTGGATTTGCATCATGCATTGATTTATAAATAAGCAAAAAAAAAACACTAACTATTAATACTTATGTGGAGGCTCGCTGGCAAAGAAGATCAAAAGATTTTGTTTGAGGCAGTTT